>JAANDH010000603.1:0-63014 GCA_011799765.1 Nymphaea thermarum | reverse complement strand
GGGGGAGAGGGGGCAGGGATTGTTGAGCAAGAATGAAGGAAGAAAAAAAAGAGATGAAATTTGGGGTTTTGACATTCTTCAAGCTCATCAATATATCTATAAATGGAGCAAACAAAAAATTAGCTTATAGGGTTAAAATTCAAACATTTGGTTGTTTGGGCTGCAGGCCGTTCAGGTGTGCTGCCTAGAGTTAGGCCCACATAAGCAGCTGCCAAACCCAACCTTTGACAACAGTGTGAACCAATGAACAAATTATGAAGTTAACAAGAGAGAAGACTGACGAATCAGAGATGAAAAAAAGGATGACAAAATGACATAAGAAGAATATGGAGCATGGAAGAGATGCTTCTTCTACAGCAAAAAAGGGAGAGAAGCAAACTCATGTGGAGGTACACTTCCCTTACAAAAGAAGGTTTTTTCTCTATAAAGTAGTGATTTGCTTCAAGGGTGCTGCATTTACTACTCCCAATGCAGCGTTTTTGGGAAGCTTCTCCATCCTTGAATGCTTTCAAGTTTCAACAATCCCAGCTAAAAATTGATTACAAAATGAATAATAGTGGTTAATGAAAATTTCCAATATATATTTAGATATATTACTCTTGGAAAGAACCATTGATCAGAACAAGCATGTGGCACTAGTTACACGAGATTGTGAATACAAAGTGAGAGATTTTGGAAATATGATCCTTTTTGTCTAATTTGAGGGTGGAGACAACCTATTTCTTGGGCACTGGAGTGCAATGGACAACTTATTGCGGCTACTTGTAGACATGCAAGCTGTGAACTCTGGCAAATGATAAACCATTCCTAGACTTACAAATGACAAGTTAAATACTTGAGGAAGGAAATTTTCTAGAGGCAAAAGTGCAAATGTAGTGAGAGTTCATATATATACAAAACTAAAGGTAGTCACTTGAAGAAAGGGTATTTTTCCCCAAAAATTTATTTAATGTAGTGAGAATTCTTTAGGATGTTTGAGAACCCAAGCCTGAACCTTCTAGATACTAGCGGTAGAACCGCTTGGATGTGCCTCTTTGAACTGCCATATAATTGTCTTGTGCAAAGGCATAACACCTATGGGATCTGAAGGTTCTGAACTCTGATAGCCCACATGACAGCCGACAGCTTTGGGTCTAAGAATGCTTTTGTTGTACGGGTGCAATTTTTAGAACTGAAGTATTTAGTCAAATAATGTTTAATTAGCTGAAGTATGGTATTATTGTTGTGTGACACCGTGATACTATTCAAATGTTCCCATAGCACTGGGAGCTTGAGATCAAGATAGAATAATCTCATCTGTCATTCTAATGAAAATTATAACTTGTTATTGCTCTTTAATCAGTTGTTATGACCATGAATTATGATATTCTCTAGCAGATCCTTTTAAGCTGAATCTGTTAATAGCATTCTCAGTTTAGCAAATATCCATCGGATGGGATAATAATTATGAAGCAGACATGGATAAACTGTCAAAGGTATTTACTTCTTTTTGCAGCCCAGAAGGAATAGAGAATCTTTGTTCAGACATTCAAGTGGATCATACTGATGTGAGGATTCTGATGCTTGCCTGGTAATATGCACTCAAGTCTTATTCCTGAGCTTGTTACTTGTCTAATTTATTGGACATCTAGAGACTGTTTGACAGCTTGCTTTCTAGAGCTGATAAACTCATGTTGTCAGGAAGATGCAGGCTGCGAAACAAGGCTATTTTACACTGGTATGTAGCATTTTTGTAATCTAGGTTTTATTGTAATGAGATTTCATAAAACTGATTATGTTCTTGTTAGATGAGATTTGCACATACTGCCCATTCTGGAATCCCGATCCTTGCTTGTTCCACTAAAACTACGGCAATGCAACTTTCCAAATGGCTTTAGAAATTCCACAGAATTCCTTTGCTATGGGATATGATTGCATAATATCCTAGTGCTCCAGAACTTGCTATCTGCAAATCATGTTTGCTGGATTTATATTACTAACCTGCTTCCATGTTCTTGCATCTTTTCAGTTACATTTCTTGATCCTTAATAAACCCGTCCTATACAGTGCATAAATTCCTGTATTCCCTCTACTTTGAAACAGGATGAGTGGCGACAAGGTCTTAGATCTTTAAGAGCTGATACTGTTGCCAAACTAAAGAAGGCATTGCCAGAACTGGAGAAGGAAGTAAGTCTTAAAAATTTATGGAAAATGGGAGAATGATCTCTTCCTGAGCAGAAGGTGCTAACGTTGGTCTATATTTTGTCATGGCCTTAGGTTTCAAAACCAGGGAATTTCAAGGATTTTTATGCTTATGCATTTCGGTACTGCCTAACAGGTATATTTATGTATTTTCAGTTGATGATCTTTCGTTAAGACGGTTATGTCAGCTCCACTTGTAATTTGGTGATCTGCTCTTGACAGAGGAAAAGCAGAAGCACATCGACATTGAGAGCATTTGCATATTGCTGGAGCTTGTTCTGGGTTCTCAGTACCGTCCTCAAGTTGATTCAATTATCGAATATCTAAGGGTATGTCTATTGAAAAATTTATCAGCTCCATTATCTTTGTGGTTTGCCTCTTGCTGTAGCATTGTGGTCAGTTTTAAGGGGTTTTCCTTGTGTTCTAGGCAAATAGTTCTATTTGTAGTGCACGTGTTTGGTACTATCTTTTGTTCGACTTTTCCTTTGATGCGCTGGCTTAAGTCTTAACTTTTTGGTTGTTTGTAGTACCAAAAGGAGTATAAGGTTATAAACATGGATCAGTGGATGTCCATTCAAAGGTTTTGTGATGAGGTAATTTTCCAATCACTGTTCGAGCTGGCATGTTGTTCCTCAAGAGTTAGCGTTGCGACTCTTTTCTCATTGACTTGTAACACACCTATTAACTTCTGGCCTGAATTCTTCTGCAGATAAATTTTCCCAGCCTTGAGAACTATAATCCAGATTATGGGTGGCCGCTACTGCTGGACAACTATGTCGAGTGGATGAGAGGAAATCCATGCTAGGGGACTTTAACGTGTTAGCAGGTCTTTACTTGCTTCACAATGGGAAGCAACCATAAATGTCTGGTGAGTGCAATTGTCTTCAGCTCTCAAGGGCATCTGGCAGCCCCCTTTTTCATTGTTCATTTAAGTTCAATTTCCTGCAAGTGGGTTTCGTCAACATTGGTGCAGTAACTAAACGGCAAGGATTTACCCATTGGAGAGAGGCCGGAGCCTTCGTTTATTTTTTCTTGAGATATGTTATGATTGATGAAGAAGTTCACATTTGATATTTCATTTTTCTTGGTCATGTATACACAGGTTTATAATAAAACTTACAAAAAGAAAGAGAAATGCTTAGCATCAGCTAGTTTGCAGTGTTAGTGAGCTTTACTGGTTAAATGGAATCTTCATGATCATCATTTCAGCAGCGTCTTTAATATACAATTGAATTTCAAGCGTCATGTTTCTCCATTGCCACCAATGGTTCAAATTATTGCTTCCTTCGAGCTATTTGATACTTCCTTTGCCAGACTGAAGCAAAGAGACATTTTGTTGAATGGAGGAGAGGGATTTTAAGGGCTTTGCACGGCAAAAGAGCGCACAACACCGTTGCTGCATTCCGAACAACGTTCGTTGCTACTTTCTTTTACTTAACGGCCATTTTGTTTTAAAGATGTTATTAACTTGGTGATGGCTTCTATCTGACAACCCATCATACGTGGAAAGTTGAATCGAAGTCGCTTAAGCTTTGGTTTTATAGGAAAACGGCACTTTGTCAGTGACATTCTCTCATTTGTTTTTCCCTTGATTATTCAGCTTATGCATGCTTCGCCTTATCAAGGAGCTGACGCCCATGAAGCTCCAAGCTACTGTACGTCGAACAGACCGAACACAAAGTAAAAAAATGTTTCATGAATCTCAAACTTGCAACCTCAACTGAACACAAAAAAAAAAACAAATCATGAATGTCAAACTTGAGTCCTCAAACTTTCAATATCTAACATGTTTCTGTAGCCCCGATGGGTTTAGGTTACTCGCTTGGGCCAAGTAGACTGTAAACGGCAAGTCATTTCGAGTGGCATAGGCATGAGATTAATAAGTAAGCTGACATATTCTCCTGCTATATCATGGTTTTCACGGGCGCATTTTGGACATGTTTTTGAAATTTCGACGATAAGCACAGGGTCTATGATATCGACCACTTTTTAAAACATTGTAAACATATATACAGAGAACTAAAACCGTCGCCAAATTAAGATAACATTGTTTCTGATTTGAGAAGGTATTTCACGTCAAGATTTCTCTTTCCATATAACTGTAAAAGAAAGGAGAGAAGGCTTTCAGGGCTTAGCAGCGGGCACAAAACAAACGCAACATAGACAATAATCTTTATCTTTCTGCAGTGAATGTCTATTTCTGGTAAGTCCTTGATCAAAACCATTAATCAAACCATTACAATCTTGCAGGCAGCGTATTATAATTTTCTTCAATTTGTTAGAAAGGTTCTCGTACAGTAAGGTTTAAAAAAGGATTGATCGAACGCCATTCACTGGCAGAAGTTTCTCAAGCACCAATCCGAATCACTGAATGCATGTTTTTATCCCTTTCCAAAGGTAAAGAACCTTCCATGTATCATCTGGAAAGTCCAACCAGAACCTAATTCGATATATATGATCTTCTCAAACATTATACACAAAGGGAGGAGAAACCAAATAAAAACCAACGGGAAGTTGAAAAAATCCCCACATTCAAAGAGAGGCACCGAGAATTCATATGGAATCTCATGCAAGAACTGCACGTAGAGTTCCACAACAGCCTCCTGCATTATTCACCATGTCAATCCATCATGCAGGCCAGACAACCAGAGACCAACTAGTGGAATTCCAGATCCCCATATCCCCTATCTTCATCCTCAATCGGTTTTTAAATTATCTTAAGCATTCATTGCCCGACCATCTCAATTGAATTACCTTTGATTCATATCTTCAAGCATATGATGAATCCGTATCTAGCCAGCACATCAGTTCAAACTCTAGGCAAACTGTTCTAAATATGCATGAGAAATCCACGGGAAGATATTAGTAAGTGAGCTGACATATTCTCCCAAACAAAAACTCGCATTTCTTCATGAATATGCTTATAATTAATGGCACGACTGATCCAAGGGTGGCTAAAGACACCACACAACCATCGAGAAAGCCAACTGAAACAAAATGGCAGAACTTGGCCGCAACCTACTCGAAGAACAGTATACTCGACGACGGAATGGGATAACCAGAAACACTGATTACACCAGCGGTTCCAAGTTGGTAACCATATAACTTTCATGTCGATAACTATTTTCAATCACTCCATCCTCTCTAACGCATAATATTTTAGCATGACGGAAATGACTTCGTCTAATTTAATCTCAATAGATAGATCTTCAATCGAACTCAAACGCAAGCAATGGTCATCCATAAAATGCCCAGAAAAAGAAGAGCAAGCTGAAACCAGATGATATAAACTCAACACCAAAGGGAACCAAATCCATCCATTACAAAACAGAAATTGTTACATCATAAGAGAAAAATGAAACGATTCTTCACGGCACAATAGACCGAATCTCCTCCATCAAAATGGATGAAGCGAAAAAAGAAAATCTAATCTAAGAAATAGGAAAAACACATCCCAAATGACCTCAAAATCCTAATTTCGTCCGGCGCCAATGTCGACGCTTCGCGTTATACCTAAAACAGACCCGGAGAAGGTTTCTTAAAATCCAACATGAAAACTCCAAACACCCATTAAAGTTTCAAAGTAAAACCGGAAAAATTCGAAAGAAAGAAGGAACTAGAAACAAACTCTCACCTGATGGTGTTGTCCGTCCTCATTCTGATCCAGTGAGGGATGGGCCTATTTTGCCTCATCTTCTTCGCCAACTTCTTCTTGATCATGAATGTCTTGTGTGAAGGCTACATCAACGCCCAAATGCAAAAAATCAAAATCTTAGCTCAACGTTTCGTTTTCACTTCTTTTTCTCTTCGTTAACCTTCATTTTCTCAGAATCATCAAACAAAAGCCAACGAACATCAAAATTGGCAAGGGGACAAGGGTTTTACCATCTCTGCTACTGCGGCCCAGAACGCGCCCCCGAAGCTGAAGAGGAGAAGATGGCGCCCGCTCAACCCTAGGCGCTTGCGGAGTTTTACTATATATTTCGTATGAATTTTCCATATAGTCCTTTCAGGGACAAGCGATTTCATATTTCCCAGATATTCTTTTCTAAATTTTCAGAATGACGGTTCTCAGGGCTTTTGAAACTTTGTAGCACCTAGACTAAAATCCCGTGCAGATTGAATGAACTTAGCAAATTTGGCGCCTAAAAACTCGTGTGGAGAGGAAAAAATAATTTATTTCTAAAATTCAATTTTTTTTTCATTACATTAGGTTTTGGAAAACTAAATTAGGTTTCACAAGCTAACCTTGCCAAAAGACTCATCTTTCGATCCGAAGAGACATTAGGGATTTTTTGTGAGAGGACTTAAATTATATTTTCAAAATTTTATAGGAGCTAAACTATAATTTTCAAAAGCTTTTTTTCAGAAAATGTTAGGGGTGCATGGCCCCAACAGGTAGTAGAGCTGCATATTAGCCTAATCCAGCTCCTCTTAGCTTGTCCCTAACTCGAGTTGGCTCGAGCACAACTTAACAATGCAGCATCTAGTTCGAGCTCGAGTTCGACTCGTTTAGCTCGTTTTTGTTAAGTTTGATTCATTTCTTTCAACTCATAACTCATTTGGTTTGTTACTTGTTTAATTGTTTTTGCATTACATTTCATCATTCATTATGTAAGTGAGCCTAGTCAAGTGTAAACAAGTTAAGCTTTTACAATTTGAATTTAACTACCTCTCAAGCATCCATTTGAACTCAAGTTTAACTCGTTTATAAAGGAGTCAAGTTTTGACGAATGAATTCGAGGTGAGCTTGAGCTGGCTCGACTCATTGTGCAGTCATACCTGCCAACCCCGTTGATTCCGCCACTGCATAAGATACAAGCAGCATGGATGAGAAGTATTAATACTTCATTCAAATTGTTAAACTTTGAGAGGCATTAATAGGCAAAGGATAAAATGACTATGACACATTCATATATAAATAAAAAATTTATGCGGATCAAAATGACACAACTTGACATAGAACACTAGTTTTGTACACTACCCATGTACACAACAAGCGTACGTCGAGGGTGGATTATACTATCAATATATGTTTTTACTTTAATGCCCTAACATTTCACGTGCACAGTGAACATTCTTAACAATGTCGTTACCTTATACCATTTTCATTATCTCATACCCCTATTGTTATCTCATACCTATTATTTCATACCCACAATGTCACAGTATGGACTGAAACAATCACTTTTTAACGAGATCTCAAAACCTTACTTTTTTTTTCGGTTTTATTTTTTCCTACAAAAAGTTATTTTTTTATTAACTATGGGCATTTTTAGTCATTACTATAGTAACACATGAAAATTCCGTGCACGGCACACGGCATGTATAACCCACTGTGCTTGACAGGGGCCTTTCAGGCCTCTCCTACTAAAGTATAACACACAACAAATATCAAATAAAAGGAAAAGTTGGAGATAAGGAAAGAACGGCCTTGGCTTATCCATGAGACTAAGAATCGGACATGCCTTTAGCAGCTTTTCCAGACATTTTCTGTCATATCAATCTACCATGTGTATTCTTCTAATTTTATTCTTCATATATTGATTCAGGACAAATGTTTAAAGATGCCCATTTAAAAATAAAGAAATTTTAAGAGACTGGTGGGGGCAGTTCCACCACTGCATGAAAAGGACTATCCAAACAAAAGCAATAGCATTGCTTTTTTCTAGCCGTTCTTGTACAAAGCAGCATAGATGTTCTTTTTGTTTCAAGAGATGCTTCACCTAATATAAAATAAAATTACCCCAATCCCAAGGGTGATACTCTGGTGGCTGGTATGCCGCTGGTCGCTGATTCAAGTTCTGTGGGAACTATCATCTTCAGCCGCGGAGTCAGAAATTTATGGTTAAAAGGCATCATTACTTTAAATTTCAAATTTGAAAAGCACCTGTATATAAAAACAATTGAAAACTGATAAAGTATCTACATGTTAATAAAGCAAATTTTGTGGACTAGTTTGGGCAATTACTCGCATCAGCCACAACATGGCTCCGCCGCTGAGCCTCTTGCTCTTATAGGTACCTGCTACGATCCTACAGTTGGAGGAGTAGCCCTGAGCTGCTGAGCAAGCGACAAAGTCTCTCATCCTAAGGCTGTATAGGTCCATTTTTAAATACTTGTAGCGTTATCGGTATACTAAATTTGATCTCGGGCATCATGGAACCTGGAAATTAGATTAGAAGCGAATGAATTGTATAAATTCTAGTTAAAGAAGTATTTTAAACAAAATATGGATATACTAACATGTTTATAAATACTAATTAGTACTAAAGTAAAGTATACTTTAGTTTTAGTTGGAGTTGTTTTCGTCTACTATCAAAGTCTTGATGCTATACGAATCATTAGTTTTTTTGTAAGTAAAAATATGCATTCAGACTCAAAAAGTGATTGACTTAATATATGTTTCCTATCGCTTTCTCGAAAAATCATATTTGTAAATTAACTTGCACAAAGAACACTATGGTTATCTGTTTTAAGTAGTCCGGCTTTTAATTTTAAAGCTTTATATTTTGCAGTAAGGATAATCGGTATGCATTTTGAAGAAACAGATGAAATGTCTCAAAAGGACATGTTAGTAACTCCCATGATAAAAAAAATGTCCCTCAAATCAAACATGACCCTGAATCTCAAATATTTACTAATGTTGGTTATCAAATATTTATGCATAAAGAAATCAGTGGACTAATAATAAAAGTTCAATCTGGTTATATGAGCATGCATTTTAGGACTTCTCTTTTCAAAGCAAAAAAAAAAAAAGATACTAAAATACCAAAAGGTATTGCACAAAAATTAAGTCTAAAAAATATCTAATAGATTTTGATTAACAAACTCCTAGAGACTTCTAAACTACTTAACAGGAGATCAATTCTAAAGAATCATGGAATGGTGTGCTCTAAGTGCACACATGAAGAGTCGACAGCTCAAAATCTGTCAAACAGGGATGAGTCGAAAATCAATATATATATATATATATATATATATATATATATATATATATATATATATATATATATATATATATATAGTGCTGGATAGTTGTTGAATGACTAAAATTCAAAATTCATTAAACCATCATTAAAGTCATTATAAACTATCACACACTATAAACCGTAGCTAACTGAAAATTTATTATGGTTGGGAGAAAAATGGGGAAAAATAAGATTTGACATTTTACTAATCTAGTATTAATTCACAACTTTAATTTTGTTCTATTTCTTCCAACCATCGATACAAGAATAATTAAAGGCCAAAAACATTTCGATAGGTATAGGAGTATAGAACATGAAGGCCTGGTTCTTGCGTTTAATTTTTTTTCTCAAGTTCAATGCTGCCATGTGCCCGATGTTGCTGGATGGCTATTTCATATCTATACAATGTTGTTGTGTACTAGATGCTGCTGGATGGCTAATTTATATTTATACGGATAGGGATGAACATGAGTAGAGTTGAGCACAGGTTCAGTCAGATCGAATTTGGCTCCACTAATGAAACTTCGAGCTCGACTCGGCTCGAGCTCGAGAATAGTTTGATGGAAACAGATTGAGCTCGACTCAATTAAGACTCGACAAACTCGTTTGAATAGAATTGATATTCTCATCGTTACGTCTTGAGCTTGAGCTTGACTCGATTAAAGCTCGAGCTCGACTCGGCAGCTACGTGTTGAGTTCAAACTCAACTCGATTATTTGAACAAGCCAACCCATGAACTCGAGCTCGACTTGTTAAGCAAATAATGTGACTCAAACTCATGAACTCGAGCTCGACTTGTTAAGCAAATAACGTGGCTCAAACTCATTCACGAGTCGAGCTTGAGTAGCTCGACTAGTTGTTCACCTCTATGTACGAATTTACTGTGTACCGGGTGTTGCCTGATGGCTATTCCATACCAGGAGGGATAGCTGGCTTTCAGATTTGCTGGAATCACAAATGGGTCCGATTTGGTACGACCGTACGAGGGTTCTGTCATTTATTGCATCTGGATCCAAACTCGATCCAAAGATCAGATCAACAGGACCAACTTATCAATCTGAAAAGGACTATCAAATATATGAATCCAAGACAAGTAGTCACTTACTCCCGTACATGAACGCAACCACTTGTGCTACTGTGAAGTCAACATCTGAACAGAACCAGACGCGTTTGCTGTCTTTACATATACAGTTGGCATCTTGATACGCATACAAACACGGACCTTCGGCTTTCTTGACTTTCTTTCCCTGTAAGGGTGAAGCAAACATGGTGCTTTATTGGAAAAGTAATTGTTAAGTTGAGGGAAACGACTACGTAGCGACATGGGCCTTGGCTGTCATGCACACATATAATCTTAATTGTGACTTTACCGGCAGTGTTGTCAGTATTGCTTGCACATTGTATGAGTTTGATGACTGATAGGCGACCGACCTGCATAAAAAAAATATTTGAGTGAGCAAGAGGAGTATTACATCTCATGCCGGATAAAAGCCGATAGCGACTCGAGAATCAAACTGATGTCTGGACTTTCATCGGGTTGTCGGTGCCGGAAAAATTGGTTTACAAATCTGCCAATTTGGTTTAGAGTTGCTTTTCAAGTCTTCTTATAATTGTCAAACACTAAGTCCTCCTCATTCAAAGTTCAGACTTTATTTAAAGTAACCTTGAATTTTGTTATGGACAAATTCCTGCTTGTTTACCACAACCATATTTTTCAACAAAAGATGTGTTTTTGTAAATGAAAAAGAAAAATCTATTTTTATGACCAAGTAAAAATACAATTCATGTCTGTCACACTTAATGATTTGAGTATGTATCTCCATTAAAGGGATAATGGAGAACCTACAAGTTGTTGGAGTATTTAAGTATCTCTGATCATGCATAGATAAATTTTTAACAAAATTTTTATGGTCTAATCACTGATTCTTCCAATGACCAAATACCAAATCATTTACTAAAGCTATGAGATAAAAAACTTATGATGTTTAAAAAAAAAAAAACTAATATTGTAAGACCACACTGGCTCCGAAGAAGCTCTAGACCCTGAAGGCTTTAGCTTTTCATTCAGATGGCTGGTTCCCGCTCACTCACCTCAACCAATTTAATTCTTGTTTCCCAATGGAAACCCAGATATTAGATTCCCAATGGAAACCCAGATATTAGATTTTGAAGGTCTAATCTTATGGGGAACTCACCTTAAATTTGTGGCTCCAGCCAATTATAGATTTAAGGATAATAAATTTTATGGTCCTCTAGTGTTTTCCAAATCCATAGATTTCAATTAAAAGGGAAAGTATCGGATTCATAATTCATAAATTTTAAGATGAAAGACAACGAACTCCTTGATAGAATCCAAACATTTTTCGAAGAAAAGATTTCAATAGTCATTATGAGTTGCGAAATCTGAAAATCTTATATCACTCAGAATTTCAAGTCTAATGCAATTAAGCTTTAAAGGGTGTAGTGCAACCTAGCGGCAAGGCGGTTCACATTTAAAGGGTTTGAGGTTTAAACTTTATTATCGTTGTCTTGTCACACTCATAAGTGGCAAAGCCATCGAAGCCAGAAAAATTTTTGGAAGGACATTGATTCACAGGTTTAATACCTGAAAGAGCACTTACATGTATCATAACAAAGTAAATATTAAACGATCTTAATGTGAAAATTAAAGAAAATTGAGGAGCTGGTGTGGGCAGTTGCAACTGCCTATATGCGGCTCCACCACTGGGTTCGATGCATTACTCATATGAGCTATAAACAGCGACAAACTTACATTTAAGTTAAATGATGTACTGTATATCCACTTAAGCTCCGAGACAAGGCAAAACTTTAAAATAAAAAAATATGACTGCTGAAAACAGTTTCCCCCAACTAAATATTTAAAATAGTCTAATGCAATTAAAGGTGAACAATCTAATTTGATTGAACACAATCGATCAACAACCTTGAATATGAGAACGAGTGAAAAAAAAAACTTGAAATATGGAATATTTCTGATAGAGAGAGAATTGAAGGAGAGAGAATCAAGGGCAGGAGCAGCTGAGCTGATCCCTCCCAACTGCAACCGTGGTCCGTGTGACTCTTTCAAGTCAAAATATCCGGGCCCAGAGTCCCCAGACCCGAAGCACCGACGGGAGGAGGCAGCACATGGAGGCGTCGGGAGGTGGGACCCACAGCCTTTCATCACCCACGTTGTTCTTCTTCTCCGTTCTCTGTATCACGCGCTTCCGTGGGTCCCACCCACCCTCCCCTCCTTCTTCCTTCCCGTCAGGCGTCACCTGCCATGAACGATCTTGACATTCTTCTTCCCACTCTAGACGCTACGCATGGTGTGTCGGCCGCCAAAACCAGACTCCACATATATATACATATATATATATATATATATATATATAAAAGAGTCGAAAATAATACACTGAATTAATTTTAATAAACATTTTAGTTGACTTTTTCTTAACAAAAATAAAAAATCATCGACATAAATAGATGTCATGATAGGAATGAACAATAAGTCAAAACCAACTCCAAGTCAATTCGAACTTGCCGTGTAGGCTCGACCCGAACTATAAACGAGTCAAACGATAAACGAGTCAAGTCGAGTTCCGTGAGCTTAAGTTGTTTAAATTCAACTCAGCTTGTGCTTCTTCTATTTAGTCTTCAAGGTTATAACGACAACTTTTGAGAGTTTTAATATTCTTTCATGTTTTCATTTTTATTAAATAAATATATGAATCAAGTGACACAATAGCTAGTCTTATAAAGTTCGAATAAAGTTTTGACTCAAGCTGGAGCAGTGCAATATGTAACTCAAGCTCAGCTCAGGTTTTACAACGTAAGTCATACGAAAATGGAAATGTAGAGATCTTAGCAAAAAAAAAAAAAAAAATAATAAACTGTAGCTAATGTTTCTTGTCATCAAATTACGAAAGCCGGGAAAGAATAAGAAAAGACAGTCACCCTTTTAAGATTAAATTCGGTTGAGCAAAAGATGTGTTCAGCATAAGTTAAAACTCTAGCTATAAACCAGTTGAGCTCGAGTTACACTTGCTTGACTTGTTTAAATTCGACTTGACTAGTGTGTTTTGTACTTTTTATTTTCATTTTAATATATATATATATATGAAGTGACACAAGCCAGTTGAGCTCGAGCTCGAACCGAGTTTAAGAGTCAACCACGAAGTCACCTCATAAAACTCGACTCGAGCTTGGACCGAGCAATATGTGACTCGAGCCAAGCTTGAGCTCTACTCGCTCATGTCATGAATAGTTTCGGGTTTTAAAGAAAAATGAAAATGTAGAGAGTTTTGTTTTGAATAAAAAGAGTTCTTTAGAAAAAGTGTAGCTAAAAGATGGCTGAAGATGAAAAAAAAACTTCGTTCTAATCCAATCTAATGGTAGCGTGGTAGAGGCATGAAGGTGACGGAGAGGGAACCCCTCAACTGTCACGAACCAACAAAGTGACAAAAGGGTCACGAGCAAGGAGGGGAGGTGGCGTCATCCCCAGCTTCTTCGTCTTTTGCCTTGAATTCATTCCCCTTCTCTCTCGGGTTCGGAAAACTTCTTGGCCTTTTCGGCAGCAATGGCTAAGCACGGCCCCTGATTTGCTCTCTTTTTCTTTTCTTTATTATTATATGTCCAGTGTTGAGTACAGTTAATTTGTCAATTGGTTTTTGGCAGGCTAATAGAAATCTGTTTTAACTTATCCTCCTAAGTAGTTACCGCTTTTTAAAATTTTAAAATTTATTTTTTTGTTATATATATATATATATATATATATATATGTATTTATTGAAATCAGTCAGCTAGATCCAATGGTTTTTTTTTTTTTTTTTTATTTTGTATTGTAAAAAGCTATTAGAAAAAGTGCATTTGCGCTAGCTAATTTATTGGCCATGGTTTTACATGACATAATACACTTTTTAAGAAGGTTTTAACGATACAAAATAACAAAAAAATAACCATCCAGTCTTAAAAGAAGCCGGCTTATTTCAATTTTTCTTCTCTGTTTCTCATATATATATATATATATATATATATATGATTTTCTTGCATTTTTTTCACTATAAGTGGGCTATTTTTGCGATTTAATAAAATCTTAACTGTTGAGACGAACAAGCTGGGCTTCTTTAGGGCATTAGATGGACTAAAAGTTCTTAAACTTTTGGATGAGTTGGAGGAGTATTTTACCATCAAAGTGAAAGCGGAAAACTCCTTCATTTCTTTTTTTCCTAGTTCTAAAGCTGCATCGGCATCAATGCATCGACACTCATGCCACCACTGATACCAGTGACCAGCCGCCTACCAGTTAATATGTTTTTTTTTTCTTAAATAAAAACTGCTCAAGGTGGTACAACAAAAACACACTTAATTTTAATTTTCTTTCATTTAACAGCTTGTTTTCAATGTAATTTAGGTGGTTAAATAAAAAAAGGAAACTTAACAGTTTTTTTTTTTTTTTTTTTTTTTTTTTTTTTTTTTTTTTTTTTTTTTTTTTTTTTTTTTTTTTTATGTTCGATCAAAATTTGAATATCTCTTCCGTTTTAACTTTAATAAAACATACATTGACGACATATTAAAAATCACCTACTTCATAGGTAAACCTAGCAACCCTCCCCACATGCCAAAAACTAAAAGTTTTTCTTATCATAAGAACGGTAGAAATTGTCATTTGCAGCCAACAGTCGCATTGACAAATCGATTGATACCTCTCGGTACTTGCGTATGCTTTATACGAGCAGAACTAGTTTGAATCTTACATCATTGGTCTTGTTTTTTAGGAATATAGGAATATAAACAAATTTATGTCAACACAGCTTAGTCCACTTGGTTAGAGAATCAGACTTGAAATGTTCAAAGAAAAGTAGATAAAGAGTTCCAATATTCAACAAATCTTTCTGTTGGCACAACTGGCTGACCCCAATTTGCATAGAAAGGTGCAGTGCCAACAAGCATTCACATCTGGAATTCAAAGACTGCTCTTTGTAAAGTTGGTCATTCATGTGCTACATGGGCAAGCATGTATCCATAATCTTGCAAAGCATGTGCCCTCGGTTTGGGAACTCAACCACCACAACTAGGGTGGTTTTGCTTGAGTTAATGCAGGTACAAGCGCCAAAATCAGAGAATGGAGTTTTCTTCTGACAGATGAAAAATCTTGGGTAGATCCTTCTGTAAATGCATGATTGCCATTCACCAGAAATGCGCAGTAAATGAATGAGTTCATATAGAAACAAAGTAAGTTCTAGGTTGATGGGTGCCATTAAAATTGGTCAAAAAATAGCAGCAGAATCATGAGAAATTTTATCTGCTAAAGTTTGTTTCTGGTTGGCAAGGGGCCTGTTGTCCTCACATGGCAGAAGAGAGGCCACTGCGAGCATAACTTCCAGAATTGAGAATCCCCAAGTTCCGCTTTTCTCTCCTGCAACACGCCAAGCTGAAGGCTCTTCCTCCTCGAGCCCACAGAGTCCCATCCTGCAGAAACATAAAATATTAACGAATAAGCAAACAGATTTATCTTGTAAAGTGTACGCGTTAGTTGCTTCATGAACAGTAAATAAAGATCGTATCACCTGTGTTTTGCACTAAGACAGAACAAGACAAGCTTTGAGAGGGACTCCGTCAGAGTTTGTCGCCATGAATTGACCGAAGCAACCCTAGCTTTCTTGAATTTCTAAACCTTTTCTCTAATCGCAAAATTTGGTTATGTGTCATATAAAATATTTTGGTTTTATCAGTTTTACGCTGTTGGAGAGGTCACTGTTACTTAAGGGAACCATTTTCTGTTCAGAAGAACGAAATAGAAACGCTTATCAGTCTTGGGCTCCGCAGATCTGAATGTCGCTTCACCAAGAACTAACAGACCCAGTTGGAATTCTATGGCAGAAGTGAGAGCAAATGGACCAGACTGATTTTTTATTAGTTAGAGAAATGATAAAGCGTCTGACTTCTTTCTTAAACAGGTTTAAAAGAAAATCCAGACCTGAGCCTTCTTGAGAGAAGACAAATCGCACAAGCAGACAAACAATATCAGAATTATATGATTCTGCCATGTCTGCCAAGTGCAAAAGCTTCACTTCCTTGAAGATAAGACTGGCAACTGTAACTGGACCAATGCAAGGAAGACGATACCCGGACCGATTTATTTTGTGTCAAAGCTGATGAAACTTACAGTACTCTGAATCAGGTCCTCTGTGCAAATTAAACCAACTTGGCAAGAAAGAATTGAAAAAGTTGGTGGTTCTTTGGTCATTTTAAATGGCCTGAACTCTGTAATCTTGTGGGCCATGGCCTCATAAAAATGGAAAAATTGGATGACAGCCAATTAGCAGTATTTGTTATTAAAAGCCAAGTGCATCCCCTACTTATACTTCACATTCCAGCGTCCTCCTAGCGCAGTTCTCTTGTTCAACAGGCCCTTAAAAGACTTGAGGCGCAGCATGGCTAGGCCACAGAGGTTCAGGGGAGTCAGGCAGAGGCATTGGGGCTCCTGGGTTTCCGAAATTCGCCATCCTTTACTGTAAGTCTCTTCACGAACATCGTCTTAAGGCTTCCTGTCATCCCCTGTTTGCTGCCAAAAAAAACTCCATTTCTTCAACATGTTCTTGCTGCAAACAAGTGAACGATGTTTTTTATCTTGGTCGTTTTCGATGCATAACGACGCACAGAAACACCCAGTTGGCTTATAAGATCTAATTACTTATTTTACAGTCGATCACATGCCAAGATATTGGTAGTAAGCAATTTTTCCATTTCTGAAAGTAGCAGAAATAGTTGCAGTTTTCGAATCCACCAGATCATTTTTCTCAAAGTTTATGGTTGCGCCTGAAGCCTCCAAAATGCATATTTCCTTGTTAAGCAAACTATTACTAGTTTATGCCAAGATATCTTTTCTCGATGTTGATTGCAGCAAATAAATTTTCAGAAGATATTCTGATTTGTTTCAGGAAAACAAGGATCTGGCTTGGAACGTTTGAGACAGCAGAAGATGCAGCTAAAGCCTATGATGAAGCGGCCCGCTTGATGTGCGGACCCAGAGCAAGAACAAATTTTCCTTACAGCCCCAACTCATCTCCATCATCATCCTGCAAGTTCTTGTCTCCTAATCTCACTGCAAAGTTGCACCGATGCCAATTGGCCTCTCTCCAGTTGATGAGGCCGGCGGCGATTGGCGGTGCAGCCAGTGGCAATAGCAGCAGAACCAGCAGCAGTAAAACTCATGCAGGAAGCAGCGGCAGCAGAAGCACCAGCAAAACTGATGGAGGAAGCAGCAGCAGCCAACAGTCCTTTACATGCCTGCGTCTCGACGCTGGGAAGACTGGTGACATTGGTGTCTGGCAAGACACGCCTGTAGGAAGGCAGCGGGAAAGCAATTGGCTTATGAAGGTTCAGTTGGAGAACGATCAGCAGAGTGCCCCAGTACTAGACGACGACTGTATACAGCAGATGATTGATGAGTTGATGGACTATGGACCTATGGAATTCATGGCTTCTGCCTCTGCTGCTTCCTCTTCTTCCTGCTTTGAGCACTGCCGGAAATCAATGGGAGGAGGAAATGAGAACTGTTTTGGATTCTAATTTCCAAACTTCCTCGTCTGCTAACGTGATTCTTTACAGCAACCCTGTACCCTGGTTCAGTTTCACTACTCTTCAATCGTGGGTCAATAGATGGTAGAACTTTTCGTACATTACCTCTAATGTATAGAAGAAAATAAATTCAGAAAGTTTGCTCATCTCAGGAGTGGCTCTATATATGAAGTTGAAGTTTCATTTACATACAGATGATGGGTAGTTTAATTAATCTATCTGCTTCCTAGAGCAAAAGAAGAAATTGTCTTACTTCCTATATGTGCATCGATAAGTTAACCTTTGATGATCAGTGACCACCTTCCAAAAAATTAGGAACAGAATGCTGGGGAAAAAAAAAAAAAAGAACATTTATGTCATAGAAGGGTGGACAGAATAACAGATATAATCAATTAATATGCAAGGTATCAAATTCAATTCTGCCCATAATGGGCAGGGATGTGGTCTCAGAACTGTTGCAGAAATTGAAAATGTTGGAAAAGCGGCAGATTCGATTGGCATTAAAAGGTGTTTATACCTTTTCCACATGGCTGAGTATACTTGATGTGAAGGCAGTATGATGTTGTTTGTCTGGGAAGGAGTACTCGAACACTTTTGTCAAACTGTGTCAGAAGGGGAAGTTGGGGGAAGTTGATGAGAATCATGAACCGACAGCTTAAGGGATTGTGTTTCCATTTAATAATTGTGAGATCGATGCTTGTGT
The DNA here is from genome assembly GCA_011799765.1 of Nymphaea thermarum. Lineage (NCBI taxonomy): Eukaryota > Viridiplantae > Streptophyta > Magnoliopsida > Nymphaeales > Nymphaeaceae > Nymphaea > Nymphaea thermarum. Next base: position 44,576 of record JAANDH010000603.1, on the reverse strand, counting down.
TCATGAACAACTACTAATTTATTTATTTGTTTGTTCTATTCACTAGAGCTGCATGTGACTCCACATGATATGAGAGCGACCATTTCTAACAGAGATTCTTATGATGAATGAATCTGATCAGCTTTGATGCGAATAGATGGACCGTATGTCTCCAATTCTTCGTCTGTTGGTTTCTTTGGCCGTTCCATTGAAAAACTCATATAATAACGAACGAAGGAGACTGGCTTATGTGCCCTTTTCTTTTGTCTTCCTTTGACATTGTTGGGGCAAGTTTTCTAGGAGCGAAATATTTTAAATTTTTACTCTTCGATTTCTTTGTTTTTAACGTGTTATTAACAATATGAAATTCACGTCCTTAAAAAAAAAGTGTTTTCGTTGTTTTGTACGCCATAAAATCTAGAAGGCACTGAGTTAAAATAAACATTGCTTGAGAGAGTACTCAAGAGGATTGACACAATAGTAAGGAAGGTCACTCATGTGCAAGTTGAAACACAATAGAAGCAATACCACGATACATTTAAAGCAGACCCTATACCTTGTGGGGGTGAAAGGTGAAAACTTCTGCTCTCCTTTAAGGGATATGATGAAATACTCTTCTTTCTCACATAGAAACTTCATATGAAATGAAAAAATGCCAGCAAAAGTTTTAAACATTCTTTTTGAATACACAAACCTTGAGTGAGTAAATGTAACTCTGGCTATCCAGAAACTAAGACCGTCTATTTAAAGCAAATGGATGATTGAAAAAAAAACAAAGATAAAAAAGTGTGAAATAATATTAGATAATGAAAATATCATTATTTTTTAAATTTATTTTTCCCTGTCTACCATGATGGATAGGACAACCCTAATTAAATGACTAAGTGACTCTAAAAAACCAGAGTTATCATTCAATTTTCCTGTCAATGTTTGTTACTTTATACTGATAGAAACACACTTTGGGTATCAAATTCGAGACCTTCCAAAGATTAAAGTGTTCACCTTTAGTCGAACTTGGTATAATAAAAACCCTAGTCATCTTCGGTTAAACGCAAAAAACAAGTTAAATATGTCTTTCATGATACTAAAAGAAAAGAAAGCTTAAGTGGATGTTATTGATTGTGACTTTAGATGTCTTTCAAAATTATTCTTGCCTTTTGGGGTGACTAGCATATGCATCGCGCAATTTGTTTTTTGGGATCTTCATTGTAGGTAGTCACATTTGTTTGCTTTCCAAGCTGTATGCATGAATAAAAACTTACCATTCAAGTCATTGAAAAAGCAGCAAAATAAGAAACATAATATAACATATAGGCGCTGATTTTTATGGTGAATTACAATTCAAAGTGCCAGGTTCAAATATTTCAGAAAAGGACCTCATAACTTTCAAAAGATTTGTTTGAACGACATAATGTGTCATTTTAGTTATCCATTAACCGTGGGACGTTGGAATGGAAGGGGCTCTTGTATGATGTTCTTTTGGTGGGACTTGCTGGTCAGGATTCACCTCAGTCATTAAGTTAAGAAAAGATTCAACATAAGTTAAGAAATCAGGTAACAAATTTAAGCGCTCTTTATATTTTTATGGACAAAGGCTAACTCGGGTAACTATCCAAATTAAAAAGACAATTTTGATATTATGACGTTCCACCATCGTAGGTACAATGCCATACAGATAACCTGAATTAACTAATAAGCAACATATTTCAAATACGAGGCATGCAGGTAAACATGAATTCTAACAGCTGGATAGCCAAATCTATGCATCAAGGATGAAAATGCTTTATACTTTGTAGGATCTAAAATACGTTCTTTTGATGGAAGCACTCATGATCACCACATTTAAACAATCAAACTAGGTGAAAACAACTTGAATTGTGAGAAAATGTCCAATCCATTGTGGTGGAGTGTGGCAATTATATGCCTAGAAAAAGGTGTTTATACCTTTTCCACATGGCTGCACATCAGCATCAGAAGAAACTTGTTTTCCAAGTAGAATTGAAAAGCAAGCACTAGAAAACACTAACACTTTGTGGTGCAACCATGCATGCAACGCTAAGATCTGAAAGCACGGAAAGGAATTGCCATAGAAGGAAAAAGAAAGCCTTTAACTTGAAATGACAATCTTACCCTCTTCTGCTTTTTGAACATCCTCTCGCTTTGCCTTCATTAGCAAGCAACTTTAGAGGACTTTTTGGTCCACAAGAACTCGATGTTTCACTACAAAGTATGTCAGAAAGTATAGCACTAGGATTCCAATTCATTGCCTTTCATGCTCATGCCCATAAGTATTCCGCTCCACGTCGAGTTCAATTTTGTATGGGGCTCAATTCACGAGCTCTTTAGTATTTGAAGAACCTAAATACTGAAACGCGTTTTGTTTGAAGAAACCCTAATTCCAACCTAACTCTCCTAGCTTTGGTTTCTGTGTGAAAGGCTAGGTACTAGGACAACAAATCATCTCTAAGTTTCAACAAATATCTCTAAGTTTCAACAAATATTCTCTAAGTTTCAACAAATATTGAGAAGCTACACTAAGAGTTTTATCATTCACAGTTAACAGCGTAAGACCTCGAGGCTAGTATCCCCACCAACAAGGCTTATGCTTACTTTGACTTGTGTTAGAAGGCGACCTTTGTGAGAATAAAAACAACAACGAGACTCTTAATTACCAGCGGCTGGCACAACCAAGTATGCCCAACTCATTATTAGGGTGATGATTATAGTCTAATCTGTTTGCTTTGCAATACCATATAATAATTAAATTACACCAACTTTATTGCTGGAGGTCCAGTTAGACTGATCAGCTAAGTCAGATAGGCACCATAATTTTAGAAAAATCATGATTGGATGTAACAACAAAGTGGATATATATATATAATAATAATAATAATAATAATAATAATAATAATAATAATAATAATAATAATAATAATAATCCACAAAAAAGTCTCAAAATTAAAAAAAATAAGAGGAAAATATAGAATCAATGTGAAAGAAAAATAAAAAAGAAGAGAAAAATCGAATTAAAAAAGTTTGAAAATATAAATTTTTAAGTTTTTAAATATAACCATACCTACATATCAATGTCATTGCCCCCACATACCATGGGTACTTGGACAGATCACACATACCCATGTGACCTAGCTGATCAGACAATACCGTAGTGCATCTCTAATAGTGTCGAGTACACCAAATTCAATCTAGATAGATCTAGATTTCCTTTTATGCATTTAGTCAATATGTATCTTCTTCAATGCACATCCCCAATTATTATTTTCTATTTCGGGTGAGCAGGAGACTGTTCTCACAGCTTAAGTGAAGGCCAAAGTCCCCATCTTCCTTTCATCCCATAGGGTTCAGGGCTGTTTTTTTGGTGCTTTAAGGTGGTGCTCCCACTATGCTTCAACTTGCATATCGGTTACCTCCCTTTTGCAGCACAGATAGTTGACATCACATGAATTTAAAATGAAAACTAGTTTCCTACTAGCTCCCGCCCTCACCGTTGCACCAACCCCCTTGAAGCAATTATTATCTTCGATCCCATCTTATCCTGCACACCAATCTAATCAAGAAAAGACAAGAAAGGAAGCATTAACTGCGCCCAATTGTGAGCAAAGCCTCAATCCTTATCTGAGATCTGATTATATATTAAAGAACAAAGTTTGTTCTTAGTTCAGATTTGTCTTGTATCCACCTGTTCCCCTGGAATAACTAAACTAATCAGCCGGAACTTGGTAATAAGAAATGCAAGCTTACTCTTAGGTGACTTAGTGTTTCTCTTCGTACATGCATCAAATTGCTGACTTAGAGTATGCATGTTTAGCTTCCGTTTTGACAGTTCTTTCGCAATAAATTGGGTCGATGTAAATGGATTGAATATATTTAGGGCTGCACAAGTGCTGAGTTGATCATCTCGAGCTTGACTCAACTCAAAAAGTTTGAACTCATCGAGCTCCATAGAATAGGTGTGAGCTTGCTTCGACTATATATACAGCATCGAGCTCAAACTCAACTCGCCTAACTTGTTTAACTCATTTTTGTTAACTTAACTTACCTTGCAGATTTAACTCATTGAATGGTTTCTTTGAACTAATTCAGCCATGAAAGACCGTCTAATAGAAAATCCAAAGAAAGAATGCATATATTTTGCATCCAAATATCCTATAAAGAAAAAAGTAGCAACAGAAGATCTTTCATTCATAACATATTTATATAGTTGAGCTGAACTGAGTTTAAATAAGTCAAGTTCTTATAACTCTAACTTTACTTGTTTAACATTTTGAGTATAAATTTTAAAGTCAAACTTGACTAATTTATAGCTCAAGTTGATTTTTTACAAGAGAGTTCACATCGACCCCAGAGTTGATTCGACTCATTGTGCAGTCCTAAATACATCTGACTATTCTTTCAATTTTGAATTCCTTCAGCAGGATTTGATTAAAAAAATATCGAATGAATCACTAATCAGATCTAAATTTTGGTGCAGAATGCAATTCCATAACAAATTCTAAAATCCGTGTCTAATCTCCCACTGGAATCAGTTTAAAGTCCAACCTGATTACAGATGTTGGATCTTGTGTTAATTGGGACTAATTCAGTTTTGAAAGATAGCGTTTAAACCCCAATTCAACTGCAAAGCTGTTTAGATAGACTCCGATTGAGTCGAATTCGGTAGAGGCTAGATCCAACCCGAATCCAGACCTCTCACATCCCTGCCCATGAATGAGGCCGGTTGCAAGCTTTTCGAATCCAGAACAACAAATTAAATGGATCAGAGGTTGAAAATGAATCGAATCAGGAACAAAAAAAATGCATTGGCGGTGTATTAATCAAGGTCTGATCAGAATCGGTCTAGGAATTGGCAAATGATTCGACCCAGACCTTGACCAGGTCTAAAATTCCTCTATGCGTATGCAATGTATTCAGCCGATTAACATTATTAATTGGTGTAATTTCTTTAAATTATTACTTAAAATACTTCTCCTTGTAAAATATGGGAAAGAACATCATAGTCTTCACCCGCAAAGACTACCCGCAAGGGGCATAGTATAGCTAGTTGAACTGAGACACGCGACCATTGTATTTCTAGTTCAATCCAGTGGGTGCTATGCCTCCATGCTAAAATTTGGATGGCAACTCTGTGCAAGCTGACATATATTGGACAGCGCCGAGACAATCGCAGACTTTAGGAAGACAAAGCTTCAACTTTCACTTGAAATTGAGATAACTCCTTTTCACCCTGAATCAGCAGACTCTTATCAGGTCAACTGATAAATAATCCATCTCAATATCACAATTTGATCTTCATAAATCACAACTGAAAGTACTGGAGTAGAATGTTAAGGGTGTTCTACTGGCATCATTTTGATGTCAAGAAGGCACATGTACAGAAGCAGGTCGGCCATGCACCAAGGCAATTTACAATCGGTAATCACTTACTTTCTGGCCTGCTTGTGAGGGGCCAGGTAGACTGATGTGGGGTGGGCGAATGTTTGAGGAGGTAGGCTCAGGAGAGAGATATGACTTGATCGAAGAGTTTTCTGTGGCAGAAACCTGGAGAGCCATTATTTGGACCAAGTTTGCTCCCCCTTCGGCTTCGTGGTTCCTTTACTTGGCTATTGAGGATAGGTTACTTACAGACCCGAGGCTCCAACACCTCAGCATTGCGCTTGCTAGCAGGTGTCCCGTTTATACGAGGGAAAGCTGACTCCACATCCCATCTTCTTCTCACTGGTACACGAGTGAAGAATCGTTGGAGGTTTTGGTGCAGTAAATTCCACAGGAAAATGCCGAGTGCTGATTGCATCAAAGGGCTAAATGGATGGATAGGGGACTGAAGCGGGGCTGGCTATCAGGTTAATTGGGCAGCAGGGCTGGCGCTGATTGTTAGTTCCTTATGGAAATGCAGAAACTCCATTGTGCATGGTGGACGGAGAGTCTTGAGCAAGACCGCATGCTATTCAGCGTGGAAGGATCTAAAGGAGATATCGATGAAGGATTCGGCTAAGAAGGGATCTGACTCCACAGCCCACACCATCCTATATATGGCTATGCCACTACCACTGCGGTCCCTTTCTTCATCTACTTCGCACTTCCTTCCATTTGGCCCCCTCTCTGTTCGTCCTGGACATCTAGGACCATCATTTCCTCAAAAATGGAGATCATCAGCAACTCTGGCTGTGGACTCGAAGACGACGAATTCACCGGAACCAGCAGCCCCGACGCCATCAGCAATTCCATGCCGGCAGCACCATCCCTCACGATGACGACTCTGATGGTGACGACAAAGAGAGATCGCTCCGTCGATACACAGAAAGGCTAAGGCATTCAAATCCAAACTGGCTATGTGCACAAGCAATTGTACATAGGAGTGTATTACAATCAAAATACCTAAATCAAATACCCATGACTAACCTATGACTAAGTAAAAAGAGGAGCCCTTTTAGAAGGATAAAAAGAAGTTATGAAACTGCTGAACTATAATTTCAAATTTTTAAAAGAGCCCAGAATATAATTTTAATTTTTTTAATGTAGATGAATCTAAAACTTTAAAATTTATAAGTAAAATATTGATTGAACTTCATGGAGATAAGAAATTGTTCAAACTATTGGCTATATATATAAAAAAAAAGTCAACTTTACTCCTACATTTCCAATTTGACTGTATCAACTATCTGATGTTCTTGAAATCAATGACTTAGATGATTACCATCTGTTATCTCCTACTAGCTCCTGGGTTTGGAGTTTCTCATGCAGCGTAGCAGTTGAAAACATTAGCATGCTGTTTAGGACTGCACTCCTCTTAAACCAACTCTACAGTAGTAACAACAACCTAGTTATAGAGTCGAGTCCATCAATAATATCTTTCATTATAAGGACATTTTCAGCTTCAGTAAAAAATAAGTATATTACCGACGGCCAAAAACCGTTGGTAAAGGTGGTCAAAGCGCAAACAGAAGTAAGCTAGAGCCTTCCCCATCACCTTAAGAGAAGAGTGAAGATCCATCAAGAGGTGCATCATAGTCAAACAATGACATGATGAATGAGCCACCAGCACTTTTGCCAAAATTGGTTCCTCCATGATACTACCACACTTAGGATTTAAGCTTAGAACAGGTTGGACCAAAGCATATGTATAGTCCCAAAATGAACTTGGATGATATAAAAAGACCTTAAATACAGCGTCAAAAATTAAGGTTGTCAATGGATCAGATTCAAATCGCGCATATCCACTTTTTCAGATATTCACATTTTCGGATTTGAATACAAACAAAGAAAAGTCAAATCCAAATCCAAATCTGATTTTACAATCTGAATTGAATTTTACATTCATATCCGAACCCAAATCCTTATGTTGAATCGAATTTGGCAGATTTTCAAAATGTAGGAGCATTAGATATAGAAAGTTTATTTAAAAATAAATCCGATCCGAATCCATATCCAAATCTGATCAGATATTTAAGTGTATCCAAATATGAATCGGTATTCAAGCATAAGTCATTTCTTAAATCTGAATTTGATCTGATTTCTTAATTGGATACAATTTTTTTTTTCATATCTAATTTTTTTCGAAATGTTTCTGTCGGATATCCAATCCAAACCTAATATACTGACCATGTAATAGTTTTGCAAGGTTAAGCCAGTTTAGAAAAATCTCGCAATGACATAATCAATCTTGGATGTTTGGAATTAATTCAAATCCCTATAAAATGCAACAGATAAAGAAAACATAAAAAAATACAGAAAAATTACCATTGTAAGGGATGGTGCATCTGATTCTTGATACAAGATCCATGGAACAAAAACATTCACAGAAATTAAGAGCCAACTTAGCAGCCCGGTTTAGATGATCCTTTCCAGCATTGTCAAAAGGTGAAATCACATTTCCATACTCAGTTTCGAAATGAATTAACATCAATTGGTTAGAGTTATTGCTATCTAGTCAAAAGGCCTGCTTAAGTAATAGTTGTGGCACCATATCATACAACAGCTCTCAGCTAGAACTTCACAGCTGCTCTAGGGTATGGTTATGAGGGAATAGGTATGGGGTTAAGGCAGGACATATATTTATATATACATTTCATTTCATTAACTCAAATGTTATAAAAGGGAAAATCAGAATTGCCTATAATTATAAATTATACCTCGTAGCCATATTTTGATTTCAATATAAGACACAAAAAAATGTTTCATGTCTTGTAGGTGAAAGAAAAAAGCTTTTCTGTGATCCTATTTTTCTTTACATTTTACCCGTTCTAGTATAAACTATTGAATGATAAGGAACACTTTACACTATTCTACAATTTAATATTGTTTTTTTGCTTTCACAATATATTCATTTACAAGTGGAGATAAACTAAAGAAGGGTGCGAGTTTATGCTATAAAAGGCACCTTGAGTACATAAAATATCCTTTGATTCAGATATATCATGATATTGTATCTTACTATTGATGTAAAATGGACGTTGCTACCATATAAAGAAAATGCAGTCTTGGCCTTGACTTCGTTGCCAGGAAATGGGTGATTTCTCTCTCTTTTCCTCTACCACTTTGATAAGGCCATATATTCAAATTTCCTATCTGCATTGTCCAAATGTGGGAAACATCTATTGTGAAAATGGAGATGCATCCATTTCATTAATTAAAATATCTTGAAAGCAAAATTCAGATTGCATATAATATACACTTATATTGTCCCAATATTTATTGTCCAAGATAAGAGGCAAAATATTTATTTATGGTTTCCTTGCTTTTCTCTAGCCTTTTCATCAGTGCCAGCTCTCAACTTTTAACTTCTCTCAGACACCTTTACATTGGATGAATTCAAATAACATGAAGTTTGTTTTTTGAGGTGTTGAGATTTTTTAGAGACAGATTGCCTGTGACACAGAAATTCCAATATAAGCCAGTTCCTGGGTTCATATTTTTTTACTTAATTTGAATATAACGTGTGCATCTCATTGCTTATTTGTTACAACATCAATTTTTGGTGCACATATAGTTGGAAACCTAGTCTCTCAGCCGGTGCTCTTCTGTCATGGATATCTTTGAAGGCCTGGTAGTGTTATCTCTAATTGTTCTAGAATGTATATGGTTGAGTGGAGAAGAGGGGAAAGGGCAGGGAGAGAGAGAGAGAGAGAGAGAATTGAGAAGAAGAAATGGAGGGGAAAAGGAATATAGCGGCAGAATGTGAAAATTGCTTCTTTGGTCGTCTGACATAACACTACCACTTAAGGGTGGGCCTCGGGCCGGCCCGGTAAAACCCAGCTTGGGTACCGGGCCCGCTGTGGCCGAAGCTCGGGATGATCCAACCCGGCCTGCCCAAAGCACTGGTCTGTGCCCGACTTGGCTCGACCCATTTAAAAAAATTTCTTATTAAAAATATATTTTTTATAATATAAAATATTTTTTAATAAAAAAATACATATTATCAAATTAAAAAATATTTTTTTTATTTATTAACGGGCCGGAATGTGCTGGGCCGACCTGGGCCACACCTTGGGCCTGGGCTCAAGCTGGGTACCGGGTACCCGGCCTGTGGCTCAAGCCTACTCACACTTCTGCAATCTCTTGGTATACTCATCAGAAGGTAATCTCTCACGGCCATGTAGTTCCCCCCAGTGCGGTCAACATTTTCTCCACGTAATAAGCATCTACCATTGGCAGCTGCTACCCAACCCGGCCCGTCGTGCCCAAAGCCCGGGCCCAACCCGGACCGTCGTGCCCAAAGCCTGGGCCCAACCCGGACCGTCGTGCTAGTTTGATAATAAAAAATAGTTTTAAATTATAATTTTTTTAAAATCTAAGATATGTTTTTAATTAAAAAATAACAAAAAAAATATTTTTTTTTAATTATTAACTGGGCCAGATCGAGCTGGGCCACACCTTAGTCCCGGGCCCAGGCCATGTACCGGGTACCCAGTCGGTGCCTAGGCCTACCACCACCTCTGCAATCTCCTGGTATACTCATTCCTTGATCATGAGGTAATCCTTCGGGGCCAAGTAGTTGCTCCCTAGTGCAGTCACCATTTTCTCTACGTAATAATCCTCTGCATTGGCAGCTGCCACCTGACCCAGCACGTCCTGCCCGAAGCCCGGGCCCGACTTGTTTGATAATAATTTTTTTTAAATTATAAAATAATTTTTATAACCTAAAATATATTTTTAATAATAAAATATATATTATCAAATTAAAAATAATAAAAAATATTTCTTTTTAAATGATTAACCCTCGGGCTCGGGCCCAGGCCGGGTACTGGGTACCCGGCCCGTGGCCCAGGCCTACTACCACTTCTGCAATGTCCTGGTGTGCTCCTAGCCTCCTCCATTGATCATGAGGTAATCCATCACCGCAATGTAGTTTGCCCCGAGTTCCGTAAGCATTTTCTCCACGTAATAAGATAATGCATTGGCTGCTGCCACCCGACCTGGCCCGCCCTGGGCACGGGCCTGACCCGACCCGCCCCGTTTGATAGTAAAAAAATATTTTTAAATTATAAAATAAATTTTTTATAATATAAATATATATAATAATAAAATACATATAATCAAATAAAAAAATAATTAATATTTTTTTAATTAGTAACGCCTCAGATCGGGCCAAGCCGATCTGGGCCACAACTCGGGCCCAGGTCCAGGCCGGGTACCGAGTACCCGGGCCATGGCCCAGCCTAAGCAGTTAGCATTTTCTTCGTAATAAGCCTTTGAACCCATCATGCCCCTAGCCCGTGCCCGACCCGGCCTGTTTGATAATAATTTTTTTTAATTATAAAATAATTTTTTTACAGTCTAAAATATATTTTTAAAAATAAAATGCATATTATCAAATTAGAAAAATAATAAAAAATATTTCTTTTAAATGATTAACTGGCCAAGCGGGGCTGACCCGCGCCGCACCCCTGGCATGGGCCGAGACTGGGTACTGAGTGCCCGGCCCATGGCCTAGGCCTACTACCACTTCTGCAATCTCCTAGTATACTCATTTCTTGATCATGAGGTAATCCCTCGGGGTCATGTAGTTAACCCTCAGTTCCGTGAACATTTTCTTCACTTAACAAGCCTCTGCATTGGCTGCTGCCACCCGACCCAACCCGTCGTGCCTGGAACCCGGCCCGCCCGAACCCGACCAAGCCTCCCTGAACCCGACCCGGCCCGCCCCGTTTGATAATAAAATACATATTATCAATTTTAAAAAATAATAATTTTTTTTTAATTAGTAAAGGGCCAAATCGGGGCGGGCCAACCCGGGCCGAGGCAAGGTACCCGGCCCGTGGCTTAGGCCTACTACCACTTGTGCAATCTTCTCGTATACTTCTTCCTTAATCATGAGGTAATCTCTTAGGGCCATGTAGTTGCGCCCCTAGTGCGGTCAACATTTTCTCCACGTAATAAGCCTCTGCATTGGCAGCTGCCACCCAACCTAGCCCGTCGTGCCCGAAGCTCGGGCCCAACCCACCAGCCCGTCGTGCCAATTTGATAATAAAAAAATATTTTTTAATGTATAAATTTTTTTATAACCTAAAATATATTTTTAAGAATAAAATACGTATTATCAAATTAAAAAATTATAAAAAATATTTTTTTTAATTATTAACGGGCCGGATTGGGCCGGGCCGGGCCGTGCCGCACTCGGGCCCAGGCCCAAGCCGTGTACCGGGTACTTGGCCCGTGGCCAGGCCGACTACCTCTTGTGCAGTCTCCTTGTATACTCCTTCCTTGATTATGGAGTAATCTCTCAGGGCCATGTAGTTGTACCCTAGTGCAGTCAGCATTTTCTCCACGTAATAAGCCTCTGCATTGGCAGCTGCAACCCAACCTGGCCAGTCATATCCGAAGCCTGGGCCCGGGCCCATGCCCAACCCTGCCTGTCGTGCCCGTTTGATAATAATAAAATATTTTTTAAATTATAATTTTTTTATAATAAAAAATATATTTTTAATAATAAAATACATATTATCAAATAAAAAATATTTTTTTATTTATTAACGGGCCGGATCAGGCTGAGCCGCACTTGAGCCTGGGGCCAAGCATTGTACCGAGTAACCGGCCTGTGGCCAGCCTACTACCACTTCTACAATCTCCCGGTATACTCTTCCTTGATCATGAGGTAATCCTTCCGGGCATGTAGTTTCCTCCCAGTGCAGTGACCATTTTCTCCACGTAATGGGCCTTTGTATTGGTAGCTGCCACCCGACTCGGCCCGTTTGTTAATAAATTTTTTAAATTATAAAATAAGTTTTTTATAATCTAAAATATATTTTTAATAATAAAATACATATTATCATATTAAAAAACAATAAAAAATATTTCTTTTAAATGATTAACGTCCCGGATCGGGCCTGGCCGGGCCGCACCTCTGGCCCGGGCCCAAACCGGGTACCGGGTTCCTAGCCCATGGCCCAGGCCTACAATCTCCTGGTATACTCTTTCATTGATCATAAGGAAATCCCTAGGGGCCATGAACCCCAAAAACCAACGTTCTCTCCCCCTCCTCACGTTCTCTCTCTCTTTTATCTCTGATGTCTGACCAAGGAGCAGCAGCCTCCAGCGGCACCTGATCTCCAGCTGTTCTCATCCGACCCGAGAGAAGAGAAGACATGTACAGAATTCTGCCTTGAAACTTCTAAAAATGGCCCCTCCTGCGGATTCCTCCCATTTTGCTCAAAGATATATATGTGCAAAAATCTGCTGCAGAAAGTTTGCCCTCTTAGGGATGCCCAATGAATAATGATGAAGTTGCAAGGCATTCTCTTCATTACCCCAAACCTTACACTTTCTTCTACAATTGAGCCGTTCCATGAAATTATTCCATTCATCTAAAAATAATTGGCACAATAAATGGAACCATACTTTTAGCTTCGCCAATCAGGAAGTCTTATTCAAGCCTTAAGCCACAAAAACGGCAATTTTATATTGGAAATCGGGAGGAGTCTCAAAAATTGGTTTCCCCATGATACTGCCACAATTAAAGTAGAAAGAAATTGTTGCTTAGCATTTAAGCTTAGAAGAGGTTGGACTAAAGCCTATGTATAGTCCCAAAATGAACTTGGATGATATAAAAAGACCCTAAATGCACCGTCAAAAATTACGGTTGTCAATGGATCAGATTCAAATCGCGCATACCCTTAACTGTGTCCACTTTTTCAGATATTCATATTTTCGGATTTGAATACAAACAAACAAAAGTCAAATCCAAATCTGATTTTACAATCTGAATCTGATTTTTACATTCATATCCGAACCCAAATCCAAATGTTGAATCTAATTTGGCTGATTTTCAAAATGTAGGAGCATTAGATATAGAATGTTTGTTTAAAATAAAATCTCATATGGATCCATATCCGAATCTGATCAGATATTTAAGCATATCCAAATCTGAATCAAAATCCAAGCATACGTCATTTCTTAAATCTGAATTTGATCTGATTTCTTATTTGAATTAGATTTTTTTTTTCCATATCCAATTTTTTTCGAAATATTTCTGTTAGATCCAAATCTAATGTACTGACCATGCAATCGTTTTGCAAAGGTTAGGCCAGGTTAGAAAAATCTCGCCATAACATAATCAATATCTTCAACAGGTCTATGAGGACGAGTACCTCCATTGTTCCTGAACTTGAACGAATAATTCAGAAATATCTTTAAAATTGACCAAGATTAGAGTGGGAAAGAAAGCAAGAAACGGTCAACATATGGAGGTCCTAGCCAACCATCTAGTCCAATTCTCAATCCACATCTTTGGGCTTCTTTGGAGAGTTGGGCTCAAACTGGTCGCAGTAGAATCCACTACATGTGTCAATATGTTTCAAATTGCTGATTAATTCAATGTTTGGAATCAATTTAAATCCCAATAAAATGCAAAAGATAAACAAAACATAAAAAAAATACAGAAAAAATCACCATTGGTAGGGATGGTTCATCTGATTCTTGATACATGATCCATCTATGGAACAAAAACATTCGTAGAAATTAAGAGCCAACTTTGCAGCCCGGTTTAGATAATCCATTCCAGCATTTCAATAAGCTGAATACTCAGTTTCGAAATGAATTAACATCAATTGGTTTGATATACTGCTATCTACTCAAAAGGCCTGCAATCAAGAAAATCACATTTCCATAATTCATGCTTAAGTGATAGTTGTGGCACCCTATCACACAACAGCTCTCAGCTAGAACTTCGGCTGCTGCTCTAAGTCACGTGGGTAAAGAGAATGGGTATGGATACAGCAAATTTAAAAAATGTAGGTATAGAGCTAAGGCAGCACATATATTTATATATATATATCATTTCATTAACTCAAATCTTATAAAACAGAAAATCAGAATTGTTTATCATTATACATCATAGCTTGTAGCCTTATTTTGATTCCAATATGAGACAAAAAAATATTTCATATCTTGTAGGCGAAGGAAAAAGCTTTTGTTTGATCCCATTTTTCTTTACATTTTACCCATCCTAATATAAACTATTGAATGACAAGGAACACTTAACAATATTCTACAATTTAATATTGCTTTTTGCATTCACAATATATTCATTTACAAGTGGAGGTAAACTAAAGAAGGGTGCTAGTTTATGCTATAAGAGGCACCTCAAGTGCTAAAAACATCCTTTGACTCAGATGTATCATGATATTATATCTTTCGTGTAAAATGGAAGTAGCTACCATATAACGAAAATGCAGCCTTTGCCTTGATTTCGTTGCCAGGAAATGGGTAATTTCTTTCTCTTTTTCTCTACCTCTTTGATGAGGCCATATATTCAAATGTCCTTTCTCCATTGTCCAAACGTGGGAAACATCTATTGTGAAAATGGAAATGAATCCATTTCATTAATTAAAATATCTTGAAAGCAAAATTAAGATTGCCTATAATATACACTTATATTGTCGCGTTATTTATTGTCCAAGATAAGATGCAAAACATTAAAAGCTTCCTTGCTTGAAGTAAAGAGACTTAGGCATATAAATATAAGATGTCAGAGGTTTGCTCTGAAAATGTGCCTTTCTTGTTCTATGATGAACTTTGGGCAGCGATTGTGCTGTAGGTCGATATAACACTTCCAAAAGAAGGGAGATGGCAGGAAGCAATGGTAGCCCTAGACCCCATCGCAAGACATGCCCACCTAGCCCGTGCTTGTAAAGGCTCGACCTACTCAGCTGTGGCTTGAGATGACATGGGGCAAAGGCTAAATATTTGTCTAGTATTCACTCAATTTACATCCGTTTGGACCATATCCAACTTCAAGAAAACTTTGTTTTTATCAACTTTTGAAGAAACAAATTTCTCTATGCTATCATTTATTTTTTTTAATTATTTATGTTAAAAATCTATCAGTTATAACACAATACAATTGATCAAATAAATAAAAAACTATAATGTGTCCTATGGTTCTACATTGTCTGGTACTTCTATTCCTCACCTACTGCTTATCCACTTTATCCAATCATCCCAGTCATCCATAATCTTTTGCCATTCAATTCCAGATGGATTAAAGTTTTTTATATTTTATATTTATTATAAAATATAACTGATATATTCAAAATAAAGGAGAGAGACAAAAAGTAAAACCCCTCCGGAACATCCCTGATAGTCGAATCACAC
Organism: Nymphaea thermarum; assembly: GCA_011799765.1. Lineage (NCBI taxonomy): Eukaryota > Viridiplantae > Streptophyta > Magnoliopsida > Nymphaeales > Nymphaeaceae > Nymphaea > Nymphaea thermarum. The sequence goes on along the minus strand of JAANDH010000603.1, from coordinate 28,991 downwards.
TATAACCCCACATAGAAAACGAGCGAAAATGCATCTTCACGAACATCAAAACCAGCAAAACATTATATTCAGAAACCCAAACTCAATACAGAACTTTCCCGCCCAGATTCGACGCCATCTACTTCGAAGCACCACTCAATCGATTCCCAAAAAAGAAAATCCAAGGCAACAGAAGCAACAAAATTTTCGTAAGTACAAGAACAAGGATAAGGAGGAGGAGAAGAGGATCTAGCCGTCTGGGATTTCGGAACTGGTTACCGAGACGCTCGAGCGAAGGGACTCGGTTTAGCGTTTTGGCGAAGCGTTCGATTCGAGTCGTGCTCTTTTTCTTGGATTCTGGGGCCTTCGCTAATCGCTAATTTTATCCAGCACCTTCTGTTTTCCACTCAATGGATCGGGTCAGTTCCAATTCTGATACTTTTATCCGATTCGGCAAGCCATTGCAGTTTTCACTTGCGGATGATTCTGTTAATTAGACCCAAACACCTCCCCACTCACTTTACCTACCACCATGTTGCTCCCCACCACTTTGTATCGAGCCAAACACAAGGCGTTCGTTCGTCTAGTGTCCAAATTCCCCAAACCAAAAACAAGACTGTAGATTGATAGGAGGTTTAATTAAATGGTTATTGGTTCACATGATTATTATCCGCAAGGAGCATCATCCGCAAGGATCGTGCCACTGCCAAGTGAAAACTGCAATGGCTTGCCGAATCAGATAAAAGTATCAGAATTGGAACTGACCCGATCCATTGAGTGGAAAACAGAAGGTGCTGGATAAAATTAGCGATTAGCGAATGCCCCAGAATCCAAGAAAAAGAGCACAACTCGAACGCTTCGCCAAAACGCTAAACCGAGTCCCTTCGCTCGAGCGTCTCGTTAATGGAGGTAATCGGTTCCGAAATCCTAGACGGCTAGATCCTCTTCTCCTCCTCCTTATCCTTGTTCTTGTACATACGAAAATTTTGTTGCTTCTGTTAACTTGGACTTTTTTTTTTTTTTTGGGGAATCGATTGAGTGGTGCTTCGAAGTAGATGGCGTCGAATCTGGGTGGGAAAGTTATGTATTGCGTTTGGGTTTCTGAATATAATGTTTTGCTGGTTTTGATGTTGGTGAAGATGCATTTTCGCTCGTTTTCTATGTGGAGCTATAGTTGGGAAGACCATTGGCACAATATTAATACTATGTGCTCCTTTACGCATGATGTCCTCCAACCAAATCCCATAATTAGAGAATGCAATTTCAGCTGCCAAGCATTTCACCCTTTTATATATGCAAGCCGGGGAGATACTAAAGCCGGCATAACTCCACTCATACGATTAGCAAGGACTTTGGCAGCCACCCCATACACGACCCCTTAGTTTCGAGGTCATATGCATCACATCGAGATGTAGAGAAATTTGGAAAGGCGATCCTCATATTAACCAAAATACACCTCACATCGTGTGTCTGTGGGCGTTTCTTTGTGTATATCAACTATGCAGTATCAGAAGCATGCGCGGCCCAGTACACTTTATCATGTCAGCACAACTGTAAATACTCCGCACTGACTTAAAGATGTATAACAGAATGGCAGAGGTTCAGCATAATATGGTCATGAACACCGGCTGAACTCTGGGAAGGGTGAAGTCTGTTCCTACCCAAAATACGGACATACAGTCGGCAGGAACTTCAATCGAGGGTGTTTCAGATGATCTGGTATGGACCTTGCCATGACCTGAAATTCAGGAAGAACTGTGATAATCTACACAGCATTGCAACAATATCCCTGGGGGCCAACCATGTTCGACGTGAAACCATAGTCATTAATATTTCTTCAAGGGTTTTGAATTTTGTAATGTTGTTCAAGATATGGTTTTTCTCAGGAAGTAGGAGGGATTAAACAAGAAAAGTTGAAAAAGAAGTTATGAGGCAATAGCTCTTTTGTATTTTTCCTGAAAAAGGTATAAGCGGACAAGTTAAAAAAAGAAAAAAGGGAAAAACTCTTTTGAAACATAAAGAAAAGGCTACGTGCTTAAAATTTATGAAACAAGATATTTTTTCCATGTTAGAGGTCAAGATATCATCGGATAATATATGATTTTCCATTTTTGGCAGTATTTTAACATCACAATATTGTTGATCACATCAATTGGTTGAACTAGAAACAATATCAGGATACTTGCGAATGTAGAAGATATTTGTGACTATGGCTGAAATTACCAGGTGCTCCCTGTGGATGCTACTTCCTGTGGCATGCTTAGATGTATCTCTCTTCTTCCGGTCTCATCAAATCATTCAAATAATAGAAGGGCACTTCACTTTGATTAGGGAAAGCTGCACTGGTACTTCCATACCAAAGCAGTGCTTCGTTGGTAAAACATATTCACAGAAGTGAACACAAGTAACCTTGATGCTGGAGCCACCATAATGCACCTTCCGCAGCATGGTCAGCTGCATCTTTCTTCTTTGTCTTGGGTTCACTAAAGCATTCAAGTGTTGTACTAGTGGCACCCAGTACCTGGACAGACACCTTGAATGTGAACCTGAGTAATACATGAATAATCCAGGTTATGGTAAAATGAGATGAACTTCCAACAACAAGATTATCTGAAATCCTATCAAATAAGTCGATAACAGATATACCAAAAAAACAAAACATGAATAAGGAAAAAAACTAACAGATGCTATCTCGATTGATTCCCAAGGAAAGTAGAAAAGGTCATTTAGGCAACTCATGTAAAGGAAACAACCCCAGTAATCTCTAAATTGCATTTCGTAAATGACATGTGAAATTAAATATATAGTAACAAATTTCAGTCAAGAATATTCCCAGTAATAATAAAGAACACTGTTGGTCATAATATCTCTTATTGATCTATGATCTCAATCAAAACCCCACAACCAGAAAATTTTGTACGAGAAAAATAAAAATTTACAAATTAATTCTTGTGCAGTACATATTAGTCTACCGTAACCATCAGAATCAATGGCATGAAAAACCTCACGCATATGACAGTTTGCAATATGTAAATCCCTAATAAAATAAGAAACAGCCTCATAAAGAAATATTTAAATATTTTTATAAAAGGAAAAAACAACCCCTTTTCATAATGTGTGTGTGTGTGTGTGTGAGAGAGAGAGAGAGAGAGAGAGAGAGAGAGAGAGAGATAGTCTATGTTCTCTAAATGCATCGAACTAACTAATATGTTTAGAACTGAGTATAGGGAGAATGAGCAATAAGAAGGAACATGAGGCAGGGTGCAAAGAGGAACACAGTGAGAAAGTAAAAAACCGTGATGATCCCTCCAAAGACCTACTGAAGGAAATCTATAGGTCAGTTTCAATTTCCTATTTGAGTTGGGATTCAGGAGACACAATCTCCATGTAAAGATGGAATGCCAACTTTTCAATGTTGTTAATTATTATATTGGAAGTGAATCATGCTTTTTTCCCTTTAAGTTTCTTGATAAGGGACTAATAATAGGCTAAATCAGCATTCCTTTTGATTCAACCTCAGACCCACTTGATAGCGAACATCTTCAAAGAGAATGAAGTTGGCAACAGTATCTGTTGCATCTTTTCACCAAGAAATCAGCAACAATGATGACATCTATAAGACTATAACACAACAGCAGATACAAGAGGACATCAATGCCCAGGCTGAGTGCCTCAAGGGAAGGAGGGAGATGAAAGAAGGTGGACAATTGTGCAGAGGAACAGAAAGGAAAAAGTTTGCCAGAAGATGTATATAAAGTGGAAGAATTTGTCTTCCGTTAGAGAAAATTGTTGTCATATGTTACATAATAACTTAAGAATTTGAACTTCGAGTCCTGCAACAACCATAAATATGATCTCAGATGAGTGCTGAAGGACAAGGAGCCAACCCAAACATGCTTGTTATAATGATTGCCTGTTAAGGCCCTTGTCAGAACTGTTACGTAAAATTGCTACATACATGCATTCAAGATGTCTAAATGAAAAATATAAGACACCATAAAATAACAAAAGAAATAGGGAAAAAAAAAAGTCTGTTACTTGGCCACTACATGCTGCAGTTTGATGCAAAAAACTTGCACTATTTTCTTACAATTTCATATGACTTGGTCCTTCATCCTTGTAGCATATATATGATGGACATTCCCAAGACTGTGCGGAACAAAGCTCAAACAGGCGAGATTTGGCTGATTTAAACTGCATTGCATGATCACCTGAAAAAGAAGGCTCAAGGCTATAATCACATGGAGGACATCCATCCCAAATAAATGAAATTCAGTTTCTTGATCTGTATCTTCAATAATTGGAACTCAATGCATCGTATTTCTGGGTGCTGCTTGACCATGAAATTTTCTGAAAAATAAGATTAGGAGAATCTTACGTTGCATCTAAAGTTGGAATTACCTATTTTCTTTGCAACATTGTGGCAATCTGCTTCACTGAGAACACTTGGATTTATTTTCCATCGAATGTCGGAATTGACAGTTTGCATATCAGTGTTACATCTCTCAAAAGGTTCACACATTTCATTAGGTGATGAGTTCTTCAATGCCAAAATTTTTGATCCATCTACTGGAATTGGATTCTCATCAAAGCCAATAAGCACTGGCTTCTGTCTTCCTTGGGATTTTGCAATTTTCTTTAAAGATTTAAGCACATGGCTGTATCCATAATCCTGAACAAATTTAGATAAGGAATTAAAAAGAGGTTGTAAAAGAAACAACACATATAATATCTTGGAGAAACTTTTACCCAAGGATGCAAAAAGTCATCCTAAATCAACTAAATAGGAATATAAGAAGTATGAAGAAATCATAACTTCAAAAAAGCAAAATTGAACTTCAGAAATATCACTACAATAATGCACCAGCAACAGCTCAACAATAACTGTTAAGGAATAAAGAGACTGTCCAAAAAGAAAACTCAAAAAGTAACAAAAACAAGAAGCCAAAGATACTAATTCAAAAAGGGGAAAGCTTCATCATGCCATGAGCTAAAGCTACCTAAACCCACACAAAAAAAAAAATTATGACAGAATCCACTAGGGAAGAAGGCAAAAAGAAAAAAAATGATGCAACTAGTCCACAGAGGAATTTTTTGCTAAGCCAAAAGTATTCTAGCTAAAAATCTGTTGCACAAAATACCGCTTAGATCAGCGATATGGATCTCAGAATCTTAATTCTTAACATACCTGCATGTAGCAATCAGAAGCGGGAAGTGAAACAAGAATTTTTGCCCTTTCAGGATAAACTGTGATGATCATGTATCCAGAGAATAATCTCAAACAAAAGTTAGTAAGGCACCGTCTTTTCAGCTAGCAATCACTTGATCATTAATGCTAGAGAAAATAGACAAACAATTTCCAATCATGAATGTCAATATTATACAATGATAGCAAGGAGATGGATTGGAAAAGGGTGAAAAGCATATTCTTGTAGACAATATACAAATATAGACTACATGATGAAACTCGGCTTACACCACTCACTGAAAGTCTGAAACTAATTCAAGATTTCGTGTATGGATGTGAGCATGTGTTTGTTTGCGGTGTGTGAGTGTGTGTGTGAGAGAGAGAGAGAGAGATTTTCTTTTCCGTTTGGTGAACTGGGGAAGTTCTTTTCAAGGCACTAGTACAAAGACAAAGTTGAGGAGCATCCAGGTTTCCCATGTTCTGAACCTGCATAAAATGTTGAAGGGCCCTGGATGCATGTCAGCTCTATTGTTGGATCCTGAACTTAGCTCTGAGGCAGCACCCCAGAGAAAAGCAAATGGAAGAGGAAGTTATCAGTTGCTTCGTTAGTGATATAAAGAGTAAGTAACCCAATAATAGATGGCTCACTTTAGTACTTATATTCAGAGATAAAAGGACAGCAAAGAAACAAATTACTAATTTATAATCATGTGTCTAAAACATACATCATCTGTTAAATGAGTACCAAATAGACTGCAACAAGGCTCCACGCAATATTGTTTTGACTAATGCTATATCCATTTTTTTCAACATTTTATGTCAACATAAAATACTACGTAACCACAAGTAGCATGCATGTGTGCACACTGCACACACATAAACAGTGAAAAGCATTCATAGATAAGAACGATATTGAACATTTAGCAGAACATCCCAACAGGAATTAACAACAGAAATTATTGCCACCTATTACCTTTAATTTCTTCAAAGCTTCTTCAGCAGCCTGTCTTTCAGCAGCCTTTTTATTTCGATTAGTTCCATGGCCAACCAAGAAAGTTTCTTGCACATTTACCTTTGCCTGGACAGAGAAAACATACTCAACCTTTGAAGCTGGGAAACTTAATTGGAACTTGTGAGATTGGCAGAGTTCTCGAAGCGTCCTGACAGGATTCAGCTTCAAGCTAGATAAATTCATAAGTGGGTCCAAGATGGGCATCATGGTCTCCCAAACAAGGTTCAAATCAAACCCAGAATCTAGAAGGATAGCACCAGCACAAGATTCTACCAAGTCTCCTAGAACCTGGAAATAGAATAGCAGTAATCAGCAAAAGTATGCAATCACAGAACTCTGAAACTCAAAACTGAAAAACTGACACTGGAAAAGAAAAGAAAAACTCCAAAACAGCTTATGGAATGTGAATCAAACAAGAAGCAAGATGGTTTTCCAAAAATTAGTTACTTTTATATCGTATGGTTTTCATCAGTGTGCAAGACATGGTATAAAGTATAAACACTAACAAGAATACAAACAGAGCAAAAGCATCTGAAAAATTACAAAAGATCCTTTTGTTCTGATTCCTACTATCCATATTAATCAAATCAATGCCCAGTGATATGAACAAAAGTGAAAAGGATAGGCCAAAAATTGTACACAACTTATCCATGTGTTGTAGATTAGTACACTAGAAAGACACAAGTCCAGTAATTCTCTGACAACATGCTAGAACATAATAGTAAGACAATAAGTCATATATGGACAGCACTTAACATAAAAACTATCCTCACTGATACGTGAGCATGGGTACATGTGTTGTGCTCCACATGTCACAGCTGGAAGGGACCAAGTCATCAAGACACACCATCGAAGGCATGATCATTCAAGTAAAAGTGCCTAATTTCCACTACATCATAATAGTGATCCCTCATAGACTAGTCCTTCCACATTAAACAGACAACCTTATTTTCCATTTCCAGAACTGGAACCCTGACTGACATGCTCTTGAGAAGATACTCCAAGTCTCCAACTCTCCAATTAGTCCAGTCTACCCTTCCTACAATTATTTATTCACTATATTTTCAGACACTGGCGCCCTTTCAGATATTGTTCTTGAGAGAGAACTGAATACGTACTGCCATGCTCCTCTTTTTGTGCCTCATGTTGAGATGCACATTGCGAAAATCTGCCTTCTCTCAGACATAGACAAGTTCCTGTTCATCTTGCTCTGAGGTAATTCTTCTGAAAGGGTGGAATCCTGCTCAGGCTCAATTATGTATCTCTTCGTCTACTTGAACATTGAAACTCACCAGATAGATCGTCCGCTATGGTACACTAGTATATTGGTTAATTACTATGTGACAGGAAAACATTCAGAGTTTCAGACTGGTCAAATTTGCAGTCAAGCATCGTAAGCCCAAAATAGAACAAATTTCATAACAATGATTATAGTAATCTTCCTCAATGAAGTTGGCTCACTAGGGAAAATTGTATCCCTGGAGAACAGTACGGGCATGCATGCACCTTTTGGTACACATGGTTCAAAAAAGTCCCCCCATGATGGACAAGTTTATTTTTATTTGTACTTTCCACAAAATGAGATTTGGCTTGCTCTCCTAACCTAAGAAATGGAACTTAGCTCATTATCTTTTCCTGATTCAGTCTTTCATTGATATCCAAATTGTGATGCCATTTTCTTGTTCCTAGATGGGCCTCTTCATTATTTAAGTTTATGCTCTACTGCAGACAGACTCCCTTAAATTCATTTGTTCATATAGGACAAATGGCCATATTGGCAACTTTTTTCTCCTTACAATCTTTTTCATGCCTCCAAGTTCCAACCAACCAAATATTTGAAAGTTTTGAACATATTCATCACATTGTATCCGTATTTAGTAATAAAGTTAAGTTTATTAGATAATATTTATCTTTCATATAGATTGATTCGTTTGAGCATTTCAAGCTCCAAGTTATTCACTGTCAAAAGCCTAATGATTGCAACCATTAAATCATACAAGAAAAAGCAAATGCATCAAAAGAACAATACAGAACTCAAATTGATACAACAGCAATTACGCTGTTACACAGAAGGTGCTGGTGTGCAGGTAAATGCATATGACTCCCAAAGTCAGAAATCTGAACACAATGCATATATGTTATTCATCACACTTTGCAAATGGACAAATCTGCTGCAGCCTCAAATCATAAAGCAATAAACATTTACAGGTCATGTATCCTATTCCTATACTGTCAGAAAAGAGAATTAGAGATACAGGTGACAGACAATCATTTGAAGAGATAAACTAATAAATTCTTCCAGGAACAAGCTGCTAGACCCAAAAAATGATGTTTAGTGCAATCAAAAGTAAAAGTGAACGAGAAAAGAAAATAAAGTTGAGGTTGGACCTTTGGATACTTAGGCTCATGTGCCAAATCTCTTTCTGATGCAGGTGTTCGGACAAAATCCACGAACTTGTTGATCAACTCAGAAAGAGCACTTGAGTCACTGATGAGATATGAGTGAAGGGAACATCGAACAGCCACATGTGCGAAAAAATTATTATTTACTGTTAACATTCTTAAATCTGTTAATTGTCCCGGCTTAATGTTTGGATAAGATGAGTACAAGTATGACATAATAAGATAATCTATAGCAGCATCTCCAAGAAACTCGAGCCTCTGTTCAAAGGCATAAACTGCAATCAGTACATATTTTCTCTGCAACATTCAGTCTAGTGAGACTTTCATGCTAACCTGATAGCACCATCCGTTATGTTTGCTACTCCAAGAAGGATGGATAAATGCCTGAACGAGCAATCCCTTATGCTGAAATTTGTAGCTTAATAAATTCTCTAATGACTCACAATCCACGAGATCCACCAGAGTCGATTTTCCCTGACTCTTCGGCCATGCCCTGTGAACATCTTCAGGATCAAAGCTAACGGCAATCCCCATCCATTCAAGAAAAGCAAGTGCAGCCTTGAACCCAGAGTCAACTATAAAAGCACCAACTAGAGCTTCTATAACATCTGCAATAGTTTTCCTGAACAGTATCTGATGAGACTTGCTGCACTTGATTGCAGAGGAATCTGCTCGATATTCAAATTCTCCATTTTCATTCCGACCATGAATCTTGGCTTCTGAATCACTGTCACACATCTCAGTATGCAGACGCCCATATGCAAAAAAATTGCATGGGTTAAAACATTGATCACGGATGTATACCTGAATGGGAAAAGGACAAGAGACTAAAGAAGTTAGACGTGCCATAGTAGAAACATAGTATGCTTTTTTATATATGTGTTTTCATGAAACCAACCTTGCCTAATATTAGATGGCAATGAGACAAGCATAAACAAGACAGAGATAAAGCTGCCCATTTTGAAGTTATCCAACACATAGTGCAATAAACCTTTAATAAATTACTATACATGCCCATGAAGCTAGCAACACAGATCACTTTAGGTGATAGATGACTTAGTATCCTTTTTTCTAATGAGTTTAACCTAGACAAATTACTGTCATCTGTATATTGGTCAACTACTTGGAGAGATCTTGTTATTCCACTGTAAGACATAAACTCCAGATCCCTCCATTAGACATTGAAATGTTTGCATCATAATCTTCAGCTCGACCTTCTAATTTCGAGCATCAAAACTTGCATATTGTCCCCACTAATCACACTCTTTATTGAATAGGAAAGACAAATTCATTCACTTTAGATGCTAAACAAAAAGTTAAGAATCATATCATCCCGAGTTCCATAAGTTCATCTCAATGACATTTCAGCTATGTGAGACAGGTACGCCAGTTTTGCCCAGATACCCGTGTCGGTACGTGGGTACGGGGTACGGCTGCATTTTAAAACTTTTAAAATTATATTTTCAAACTTAATTTTTTTCTCTAATTTTTTGATTTTTCCTTCTTTTATATTTCCCTTCAAATAAGATTCTCTATTTTCCTCTCATTTTTCTTTAATTTTGAGATTTTTGTATATTATAAGACTATTAATGTTTTTTTTTTCATTTTATCATTTTTGAGAATATAAAATTTGTGTACCTGCATACCCACAATTTTCAAAATTGCTGTGTCAGAACCCGTACTGCGGTACCCGAGTCGGTACCGTACCCGCACCCATGTGATAGCATTTTAGTAAGCTCTGGCATGCAGTTGGCACAACAAAGAGGATAGCATTTCAATAGGCTCTGGCCTGTAGTTGGCACAACAAAGAGGGCCAACCATATTTGATCATTTAATCAAAGGATAGCATATTTGCAGATAAACAATATTACATGTTATATTTCGGAGATTGAAACAACTACATTATTATCAGCAATTCAGTTCAATTGTAAATGCATATATAGATTTTGCTTTTCTCCTCACAATTTATCACAGCCTTGAATATGAAGAGATATCCATTCATCCTGAGGTATTAGATAATATCCAGCAAGTGAACTAGGTACTCATCTAGAATGACCTGGTACTCTTCAAAGAAAAGAAAAAGGAAATATTTACTACATATGATGTCTCATCACATTCAATTAAGGAATACAAGTTATGGCCCAAAAAAAAAAAACTCCAGGAAAGACCTTCATATTGCCTACCGGTTTCACTTCCAGCAGACAATAATGTTGAGAGCATATGGTCCCAATCTACGAGGTATTTCTCGGGAACCTTTCATATGGTCGTTTCTCTTAGACAAACCTCAGGAACTTATAAGAGATTGAACCAAGAAAATATAAAAATTAAATGAAGAACTAAAATGAAGACATAAACAATGAAAATATAAGTGACTAAATAAGTACGACTTCTGCTTCTTCTTCACAGAGGAAAGATATCTTCAAGCAGGCGTCTTCAGTGTAGCAGAGATTCTTCACTCTTCATGAAGTCTTCGTGCAAGTTCACAGCTTCAGGAAAAAAAAGGAGGGCTCATGATGCCCTATTTTGTTGTCAAACCCTAATTTTCTTAAGTACTTAATTTGCCTTTAAAGTTCAATCTTCACCCTAAGATTTTCTTCACATTTTTTTTGTCAATTTTAAAATTTCAAGAGACATGCAGGTGAAAAGGGTTTTGTTACACAATAATATTACATCTTTGCGCAAAATTTATTTTGACAATATTGTGAAAAGATTGTAATATTTCCCTAATAAAAATGCTTTCCTTTTTTTGGTCGATAAACCCACATTAGTTTCAAAGGATCATACAAGCAAATCATTTGGCATAAAGAAACACTCTAGAAGCTTTTCCAGAACAGATTCAAATGATGGTAAAAAAATATACATTTAAAAGAAAAACTACAGGATGTCACTAGAATACCATCTTACCTGCAAGTTTCTCCCAACAGCCAATGTGTACAGATTAAGATTATTGACAATGCTGGAACGTGTGTCTGTCAGTTGCCCTTCATCTAATGCTTCTTTTGAAAGGAATAGGTGTCTGCTAACAGCATATTTGAGAAATGAATCACCAAGTATTTCTAATCTTTCTAAAGAAAAGCGCTCCAAGCACTTCTCTGTAGTCAACGCTTCTAAAACCTGCAGCCAAGCCCCTAGTTCAGGATCAGTAATCTCTCTCACACATTAGAAAAAACTAAAAAGTGACAAATTTCAGCACATGTGAAAGTTAAATTGATTAAATTAACCAACTCCTCTGTCATTGATAGATATATTTCAGAAAGCAAAGGCCTTACACGATTAGCTGTAACTTGGGATCCTTCAGGAAATGAAGCTGATAACAATTCCTTCAGCTCAATCGCAACTAGCAAACTTTCCAGTCTGTGCATTAAAGAAGGCAAAAGTGACAGTGAACTCCCAATATCCTTAGCAAAGTCTTTTATCTTCAAGATGCAAAGTTCGGGGGGGAGCTCTACAAAGCTCTCCTCAACTTCACGTGCTTCTAGCAACACAAATGGAATGACAACCAGTCAGTATGCTGTTCAACAGTCTTTTCACGAGAAGAAAATCTTTCTCTTGACAACAATTACACATAAAAGAACAATCATTATCTAAACACAAGAAAATAAAACAGCCTGCATCAAACAACACAAACAATAGAAATGCAATATTTCTATTTACTATCCACTGTGGTCAGAAGGTAAACAGATGTCTGCAAAAGGATAATAAAATGACTGTCAATGGTGATCAACACATAAAGCAGTAACAAATGAAGTATCATGTATCATAAAGGACCAATGATTAGTTTTTGACATACAACCAAAGAAAAGCATGGTCATTTGGTATAGTGATGCACAACGTGCATGAAGTCCCTTCCTATGTTTCCGGCTGGTTTGTGTGCATGCTCACATTTGAGAATTTGAAGAAGATACAAAATCAGCAACAAGGATCTCCACTACCATTACCTGAACTGTTGTCTACACGATTGCACAACAAATTATGCAACGAGGAAAGTTGTTTGGCCTTCAAAAGTGGTTGTTCTGGACATTTCAAGACAATGTCGAACCTGTTGAGAAAGGAAAGACAACATAAGAGGCTCCAAGGCAAACTATGAAAACTATATAATTATGTAAACTAACTTCAAAAAAATATATATAAACTTCCTAGTCCTGTTGGGACAATTACAAGAGAATGGTAATCCAGGGCCTAGTCACCAATAACGTCTCGGAGTTTTAAATGGCGATGTTTTTCTCATGTATAATACGGTGAGCTTGGAAAAAATGGCTGTAGAAACAAGCAACACACGAAGGGAGAAGAAGAAACACACGATATACGTAGAAAACCTCGTGAAGAGGTGAAAAACCACGGAGAAGCTCTAACCTAGGGGCAAACCGCAACCCTAGGAGAGAGAAAATCAATATCACTTAACTCAACGATTACACGTAAGTGACAAATATAAAGAGGGAGAGAAGAAGTGCCGCCTAGGGTACCGAGCCAGCCTCGGTACCCGCACCCCACAGGACCGGGTCCATATCTGGACCCGGTTCCTCATTACAGAATATTCTAACACTCCCCCTCACGCTTGGCATACATGTCAAACATGCCAAGCTTGCTAACATTTTTCTCAAATTGAGATGTACATAAAGATTTTGTCAACACATCGGCAACTTGATCTTCAGACTTCATATAGGGTAGAATCAACTCCTTTGAATCTATGCGTTCCCGTATGAAGTGACGGTCGATTTCCACATGTTTTGTTCTGTCGTGCATAACAGGATTATTTGCCAAGTTGATGGCCGACTTGTTGTCACAGTACATCCTCATCTTCTCTTCTACTTTAATCCCAATGTCTTCTAAAATGATTTTGAGCCATAACATCTCTGTGATTCCCATGGCAACTGCCCTGTATTCGGCTTCAGCGCTGGACCTGGAACAAACATCTTGTCTTTTACTTCTCCATACCACCAAGTTACCTCCAAGAAAGACGCAGTAACCTGTGGTAGATCGCCTAGTATCAGTGCAACCTGCCCAGTCGGCGTTAGAGTACCCTTCAATGCTGAGTTGATCCTGACAGGTGTACAAAAGTCCTTTACCAGGGTCATTCTTCAAATACCCCAATACTCTTTCAGCACTTTTCCAATGACAGTCAGTGGGGGCATGCATGAACTGGCTCAACACACCCACAACATATGTAATATCAGGGCGAGTAAGAGTGAGGTAAATAAGTTTACCAACCAATCACTGATATCTCCCTTTTCCTTCTTCATCCAAGATATTCCCCGTCTTGATACTGATTCTGGTGCCAGACTCCATGGGAGTAAGAAATGGCCTGCAACCCAGTTTGCCTGTTTCTTTCAAAAGGTCCAAGGTGTATTTCCTCTGGCTCATGACAAGTCCTGTCTCAGACCGCGCGATCTCAATCCCCAAAAAATACCTTAATTTTCCAAGGTCCTTGAGGTCAAACTCAGTAGCTAACATGTCCTTCATCTTCTTTTTCTCCTCTTCATCATCACTTGTAACAATCATATCATCAACATAGACAAGAAGAAGGCTCACCAACCCATTTCTCTGCTTGATGAAGAGAGTATGATCACCATTGCCCTGTTTGTACCCATTGTTCTTCGTAACCACTCTTAGCCTTTCAAACCAAGCTCTTGGAGACTGCTTGAGACCATACAACGCTTTCTTGAGATAACAGCATTTTCCATCCTGAACATAACCAGGCGGCATACTCATGTAGACTTCTTCTTCCAGGTGACCATTCAAGAAGGCATTCTTGACATCAAGTTGATTCATGCTCCACTTCTTCTGCACAACGAGGGCTAAGATGACTCTCACAGTCTTCAATTTTGCAACAGGGGCAAAAGTTTCAAGGTAATCAATACCATACTTTTGGCTGAACCCCTTAGCAACTAAGCGAGCCTTATACCTCTCCACGGTACCGTCAGGCTTGTACTTCACATTGAACACCCACTTGGAGCCGACAAGATAAGTCCCCTTGGGAATATCAACAACTTCCCACGTGCCATTCTTGGCCAAGGCATCCATCTCCTCTGTCATAGCTTGCAACCACTTGGGATCCTTTCTCGCATCTTCAACACACCTGGGAACCACAGACTTAGACAAGGAAGTAATAAAACATTTGTAGTCACTACTGAGTTTAGCATAAGAAACAAACTTCTGAATAGGATGAGAAGTACATGACCTGGTGCCTTTGCGCAGGGCTATGGGAAGATCATCACTCATTGGACTTGGATCATCCGGGGGATTGGGATTGGTAACCTCAACAACATCCAACACATCCTTCTGCTTTCTGTTGTAAACCTGACCAAACAAGTGACCACAAGACTGTTCTTCCACTGGCGCCCCTTCCATCTCACTGTCTCTGCCCTCACTGACTGTATCTCTTTCCATCTGACTGTCTCTGCTTTCACTCACTGTATCTACCACACTCGAAGAGCTGGTCGTGTACTCCAAGAAGTCTGTGAACTGAATCAATTGATGCTGAGAATACTCTTCCACCCTCTCACCTAGACACTCCCCCTGAAGAGGATTCGCAGGGAAGTAGGCCTCAAGTTCATGAAATGTAACATCCCTAGAGACATAGACTCTAGAAGTGCTAGGATCGACACACTTGTACCCCTTTTGGGTGGAGGAATACCCCAAGAAGACCGCTTTGATAGACCGAGGATCGAGTTTCTTGAGGGTGGGACTATGGTCATGGACAAAACAAACACACCCGAACACCCGAGGAGTCAAAGGCCAGGGGTTCTGAGTAGGCCACAAAACAAAAAAAGGAGACTGTCCATTTAACACGCGAGTAGGCATACGGTTAATAAGGTGAGCACTAGTGAGAAGTGCATCACCCCAGTACCGCTTAGGAACATTGCGTTGAAACATGATTGCCTGGGTGACATTAAGTAAATGGCGGTTCTTTCTTTCGGCAACGCCATTCTGAGGGGGTGTGTAGCTACAGGATGTTTCATGAATAATACCCTTGCTGCGTAAGAAGTCATCAAGGGTTTGAGAGACATATTCTCGGGCATTGTCAGTACGAAAAGCCTGAACACAGGTCTGAAATTGGGTTTCCACAAAAGCAACGAAGTTNAGAAAACAACAATCAGCCGAGAATATTAGATTGCAGTTTAGCTCTTTGGTGATACTGCTGACTGATAGTAAATTAACAGGAATGTTGGGCACATGCAAGGCATTATGGAGACAATATTTATTCAGTAAAGATAAACTTCCTTTTCCAGCCACAGAAATAGACGAACCATCTGCCATGGAGACACGCTGCTGCCCAGAGGCCAACTTGTAATCTTGAAACATTTTTGGGTCCCCGGTCATATGATGAGTAGCCCCACTGTCAACAATCCAGTTATCAAGAGAGGGATTACCTTTATCACTCGTAGCAACAAGAGCCTGAGCTAACTTAGCTCCATCTGACGTATAGGTGTCCTCAGGAGTAGTAGAAAGACGACCAATATACGCTTGTAGTTCCTTGATTTGATCCTGAGAGAGCCTCGATTTCTCGTTACTTGACGATCCACCTTGATTTGATTCCTGCACAAGAGGGCCACGCCGACTAGAAGGGGGGCGTCCACGAACAAGCCTCTTCTCGGGATGAAGATCCCAACAGAAATCAGCAGAGTGTCCAAGCTTGTGACAATGTGTACATCGCCTCGCAGGGCGCTGGCTAGGCACGGACGAGCGGCTAACAAAGGCCGAGGGACCACTCCCACGGCTGGGATCAATCTGCATAACTTGGCGCCTTTGTTCTTCGGATTCCACACGTGCATAAACATCTTCAATTCTCAGAATATCATCACAATTAAGAATTTGACTCCGAATGGTTTCAAATTCATCACGCAAGCCTCCAAGGAAAAGAAAGGTACGGTCCATCCATTCCATCTCCCAGTGCCGGGCATGATCGGAACCACAGTCCCAGTTATCTTCCACATGATAATCAAGTTCCTCCCACTTAGTCTTCAGGGCTGCATAGTAGGAGACAACAGACAGGTCAGCTTGTTTCAGGGCATATATACTGCGTTTAATCTGGTACGTACGCAGAACCCGTTTCTTGCGGCCATACATCCTCGCAAGAACATTCCACATCTCAAATGAAGTCGGCTTCCGTAAAATCAACGGCTGAATATCAGCGGACACCGAGCTGATAATCCACACTTTCACCTGGCTGTCCTCCAACACCCAGTTTGCCCATTGAGGGTCGGTTTTGCTAGGCGCAGGCTTGTCGCCGGTGATATAGGGGAGACGACCACGGCTCGTTATTCCAATCTCGAGGGCAGCGGACCAGGAGAGATAGTTGTCTTTAGTCAGACGAATAGGCGTGACTTGTACCGGCAAGTTCTCGCTCTTGGGAGCGATGCCCGCGTCGATGGCCACATCTGTTTTAGGTGCGATCTCTTCCGCCATCACAAGCACCAAGGAAGACACACCACAGCAACAGAACAGCAGCACGGATGAGCTGCAAACGAAAGACGGACGCCGGAACTTCAACGGCGTTGAGCGACGACAATTTCCACGACGAACGATCCACGAAAAACGCTCTTCTCCAACTTCGGTGGCTCTGATACCATGTAGAAACTCAAACCACGAAGAGGAAGAAAAGAAGAGAAACACACGATAGCCCTGCCTCGGTACCCGCGCCCCAAGTAACCGGGTCCAGATCTGGACCCGGTTCCCACAACATTACGTATTCTAACAATGAGTATCCTTTTGGGCTCTCTCTCTGCCATCGTAACATGGTATTAGAGCCATCTCCGGCATCGACAGCCAAGTGAGTTCTCCGGCGACCTCTTCTCCGGCGACCTCTTCCTCCCTCTTCTCATCGCCCATCTCTATTCCCTCTTATCACCCAATAAGGAGACGGTAAGAGAATAGAGGTTGGGTGGGCTGCGTGGAGAAGGGCCTGATCACGCCTATGTGGAAGGCGTGATCAGATCGTGTGGAGCAGCGTTTGGCATGTGGAGCAGAGTTAATATGCTGATCGTGAAGGCAGTTTCAGCCTTGTTTTTGTCGTGGATGGTGGCTCTGCTGATTGTAGGTGGGGTGACTGAAAGCAGAGTAGCAACAGTTTGCTGTAATATGCAGAGATCAGCAGCAATCTCTCTGGTCGTGGATGCAGTTTCTGGCATGATCAGAGTATGTTGGTCGTGTGTGATGATTAGAGCTTTGTTGCAGAATTGATATGCCATATGTGAAGTCATCGGCTGTTTATGTGGAGCAGAATTGTGTTCTGCAAGGTGTGTGTGCTGTCGACTGTCGTATGTGAGACAAATAGAAGTGGAGCTGCTACAATCATCAGCTAAAAGTGGAGTAAACTGTTATCTTACCGTGATTCAGATCTAGTGATTAGATACCCTTTTTTTTGTTGCCCATCCTATCAGATTTTTTTTTCCCTGCGGTGGTGCGTGAAGATACTTTTCTCCATTGTTGCTGCTACTACATCTTATACCTCCATATATTGTGCGTCAAATTCTGCTTGGGAGTTCACTATGGCTGGAAATCCCTCAAGGGCGACAAGATCTATGGTTGAGTCTTCTACTGGGCCTCCTATATCCATGTCATATTCCCTTAAGTAAGGATGAATAGGCCTGGGCGCCGGGCCGGGCCGCCCCGGCCCGACTCCCGCCCTCGGGCGGTCGGGCCCCGCTCCCCCACTCCCTCATCCTTCCCGTCTCCCTCTCTGCTCCCGCTCCCCCTCTGGTTCCCTCTCCCTCTCCGCCGAGTCTGCTCTCCCTTCCCATCTCCCTCTCCGCTCCCCCTCTCCCTCTCCCTTCCTGTCTCCCCCCCCCCTGTCCGCTCCCCCTCCGTCTCCCTCGCCGTCGCCGCTCCCCCTCCTCCTCCGTGTGGGCCGTCGGCGGGGACCCAACGGCCGTAGCTGGAGGGCGGGGGAAAGGGGGTCGAGGTCGGGAGATGGGAGGGAGGGCCGGGCTGAGCGGCCCAACGGGCCGGCCCGGCCCGATGCTCAGGCCTAAGGATGAATATGATCTTGTTCTTGCTCAGAGATCTGCCTCTACATTATCACCATCAAGCCCTGTTAGATTCACGGTGGAGACAAGCCATGCAAGAGGAAATTGATGCTCTTATCTCTCGGAAGATTTAAGACTTGGTGGATCCACTGATGCACTGTGATGTGGTTGGCTCCAAATGGGTGTTCACCATCAAGTATCATTCTGACGACTCAGTTGAAAGGTTCAAAGCACGTCTTGTCACCAAAGGATATACACAAACTTATGGAGTTGACTTCTTTGAGACCTTTTCACCAGTGGCTCGGTTGGACACTATTCGACTGATTATATTTCTTGTTGTCCAGTGGGAGTGGCCTCTATTTCAGCTAGATGTGAAAAATGTCTTTCTATATGGAGATCTTTCTGAAACGGTCTATATGCAGCAACCACCGGGTTTTGAGCGACAGGGGGAGTGTGCTAAGGTATGCAAACTAAAGAAGGCCATTTATGGACTTAAATGAAGTCCCCGTGCAAGGTTCCATAAGTTGACTGAGGTTTTATGTAAGTGTGGATTTCGAAGATCCCAGCTTGATCACTCATTGTTTATCAAGCGAGACACATATGGTATAGTGATATTGATTGTATACGTTGATGATATTGTTCTCACCGGGGAAAGTAATCAAGAGATAGCTCAGACAAATGAGTTTCTACAGAAACACTTTGTCACAAAAGACCTTGGACAACTTCGTTATTTTCTTGGTATTGAGGTGGCCCGTAGTAGTAAAGGAGTTGTAGTATCTCAAAGAAAATATGTGCCACACTTCCCCGCATTCATATACATGATGACGAATCAGAGCCTTTTGACTCTAGATCTTGCAGATCTCTTATAGGGAAACTGTTGTATTTGACGGACACTCGCCCCGACATTAGCTTTGTTGTGAATAAGCTAAGTCAATTCATGGAAAAACCTCAAAAGGTTCATTGGGATGCTGCTCTAATGATTGTCAGATACTTGAAATCAGTCCCGGGAAAGGGGTTATGGTTTAAAAAGGGAGAAGGTGTTGACATCGAAGCGTATAGTGATGCTGATTATGCAGGATTTGTAGATGACAGGAAGTCTACCACAGGTTTTTGTGTCTTTGTGGGAGGCAATCTTATTTCTTGGAGGAGCAAGAAGCAGAATGTGGTGACTCGATCTAGTGCTGAGTCGGAATATAGGGCTATGGCTCAAACTGCGGCTGAAATGTCATGGGTCAGATCAGTGCTTCTAGAGTCGAGTGTTTCAGTGAATCTCCCAATGAAGATGTATTGTGACAACAAGGCAGCGACCTATATTGCAAACAATCCTGTCTTTTATGAGAGGACGAAACACATTGAAGTGGATTGTCATTATGTTTGGGACTTAGTTCAAGAAGGAAGTATTAGCACTATTCATGTTTCCTCAGAAGATCAGACAACTGATATCTTCACCAAGGCTCTTCCCATAGGCGATTTTCTAAGAGGATGTAACAAGCTGAGCATGATGACATATATGCTCCAGCTTGAGGGGGTGTGTTAAAGAAGGTTTTTGCAATATTAAAAAGTTAGAGAATATGTCTTTAAATATTTTCTTATACTTGTTGGACTGTTTTAGTAATTTTTGTACCACCAACCTTAATCTCTTTAACTTGAGATTAGGGTTACGTTAATGAGTATCATTTTGGGCTCTCTCTCTTTCATCGTAACAAATGTCAACATTTTCAA
This sequence comes from Nymphaea thermarum, assembly GCA_011799765.1. NCBI lineage: Eukaryota > Viridiplantae > Streptophyta > Magnoliopsida > Nymphaeales > Nymphaeaceae > Nymphaea > Nymphaea thermarum. The sequence goes on along the minus strand of JAANDH010000603.1, from coordinate 8,722 downwards.
CACTACCTTACATGGATAAAGCTCATGGTCACATCTACGAATGACCCAAGGACAGGAAAAAGAATATCCATGATTGTGCAACCAGATAGTTAAAGGATCGTCATTATCAAAATGCTTGATGATCATTGCCAGTTCAGTTCTTTTCTTAAAAGTAATGTCGATAACAATCAACAGATGCATGAAAGTTTGAAACATGCAGCGAGCAACACTGGTGCATGACCAACCATGCAAATTTGCTTCTTGTTACCCCAAACTTCTAGTGAATTGGTTCAAAGAAAAAGGAAAAAAAAAACAGCAAGGTATATTACTTACTTGTTCAAGAAGTACTCAGAATAATTTAAAGCTTTTGAATCATTGAATGTGCTATATCCGTTCATTTGATGAAGAATATCACTGATAAAGAAGAATCGACCATTATGGGGTGTAAATACCAGGCTATCCAAGATTTCACTTTCAGCTACAGGACTGTTAGCCAATTGCAAAACACTGGGACCATTAAGAGACTGATCCAGAATATTTCTTTCTTGGTTAAATGTAGGAGATGATAAACAATTTCTCACTGTACCCCAGTCTACTGTCAATCGATCATCAGTATCTTCAACTTGTTTAAGAGGTAGCATCAAATAGTATGTTGAAGAACTCGATTGGCATGAATCATGCTTACCCAATTGAACATAGTCATCTCTAAGCTCTGACCTGTCAAGCATGAGTTTGAGGCACATTTCTTGAAATCTCCCACCCTCCATCCTCTGCCCACATTACAAATTAAAAAAAAATGAAAAGGGATAAATATAAATTCATTCTGCTCTACCCGGAGGTGGCTTACCTCAGTTTCATTAAATGAAATTACCCCAGATGGGATAAGTTTTGTTTCCACAATTCTATTTCTACCATAAGGAAGATGAAGGTCAACTTTCATATCTTCAGCTTCTTTGGGAAGAGGAAGTGCCAAAAAGAGACCAAATCTTCTGTAGCACCGATCCCTTGGCTTAGGAACAAAGTTCATATGATAAAAATGAAATGTGAGATGAGAAGCAGATCCCCTCCAGTCCACTTGAAGTGCAGAAGGTACTACTGTTTCATGAAGCTCTGCTCTGGAGAAGTCATCTACATGTAGCATCATGGTCATTTGAAAGAACCAACTAAAATAACAATAGAAAGAGCTTAATGGACATAAAAAGAACCTGTACCCCTAGAATTTACAAGCTTATCATGTGGATTTTCTGAAAATATTTCAATCTTCTCTTTTTGCGTTGGCAAAAGATGGTCTGTCAGGGAACCTAACTCATACAGCTTCTTGCATGCTACAAGAGAAGCAGCTCTTTTTGCATCCTCTTTTGAAGCGCATGATGGCCCCTCAACACAATGAATGGGGGCATTGGAAGGGAGAACCACATGACAAGTGACACCCTCCAAATCATCAAGATAAAAGAACTCGGGCGCAGGATTAATGTATCTGCGCATACCAGCAAAAAGTGAGCCTGAGAAGTAGACAGATAAGCTAAATAAGGATCATTTAGACAGATAAGCTTGGACATACCTAGATAAGAAAACATGGAGGAATTTAAAAAAAAAAAAAAAAGCAAACCCATACTCATGATGTGGGAGTATTGAACAATAGTGATGCAGTAAAGACACACTGCATGCACTACTAATGGAAGCACCAGTCTTTTCGACTTTATAAATTGAATCTTCTGTGGCATCAAAAGTCTCATCAGATGTCCGGTTCAAAATTTCATTGTTCATATGCTTTTCACCAGAAATGAAATCATTGACCAGATTTAGTTCATGGATATTGTTCCTACATCAGATGACAAAATTTCTAATGTAAGCCAAGAGAAAAGAGACTTAATACAACAGAAAAAGAGAAAATTAAGGGTATGTTTTAATAGCAATAAGAAAGGTCTCAAACAGAATATCCCAGGACCTTTTGCTCATCGCTTTTGTTTGCACCCTTAAGGGTGTGACAAATTCTGGAAGAGGGTGTAGTGTCAGAAGAGCGATAAAAGAAAAATCAGAGGAAATGGTGAAGAGTGTTTCCATGTCAAAATGTGGGGGGGATGCTCAAGACAGAAGGTCTGTCTCAGACCATTTATTCCAACATTCAGACATGCCATGAGTTCCATGTAAGAACACTTGGATCCTGCCGGCAGAAAACAAATGGAAATTTACCTCTCTACTAGAAGCAGGTATTCAGACTCCTGCATGCGAGCACGACCTCTGGATTGTATATAGCTGGCCACTGTTGATGGCAAGTCAAAGCGAATAATGAGACAGCATGTTTGAATATCAAGGCCTTCTTCAGCAACGTTGGTTGCAAACAACAGATTAACCTAATAGAGACCAAGCAAATGTAAGACAGGAAAGAACATAAATGCGAAAAGCTGTATTAAGAAGATAATGAAAGTCTTGATGTATTTTTTTTTTCATGAAGATGCACTCACAACCAGAATCTGTGTAACATAGTATGACCACATTTTGTTGAAGTTACTAAAACCTAAGATGTCAAAATTCATGAGTCAGACACAATCAGTCAAGGACTCAAGGGGCTAAAAACACTAGTCATGACTAATGAGGATTAGTTGGTTTACTAAAATAAAATCAATAAGGTGTAGAAACATAATATTTGGTGTGCCAAAAGTAATATAAGGAAACATGTTATAATTCATCAGAAACGTACCTCTTTCTCTCTCTCTCTCTCTCTCTCTCTCTGTGTGTGTGTGTGTGTTGGGAAATTGGAACTTACGATAACAAAACCAAATAGATACACAGGCATCTGCACAAATCAATAAAGATAAACTATAAATACACACAGTGACACAATATCTGCTTCCCAAGACAACTGATAGCTGTAGATCACAGACTGATCAAAAGGTATTACGTAAGAAAATTTTGACAGTTGATTAGTAGTAGTAACTATAATAATAATAAGCAGAAGGAGGAGGAGGCTACACACGCACATAGTGAGAGAAAGAGAGGGAGAAAGATATATATATATATATATAATCATAATAATAATAAGCAGGAGGAGGAGGCTACAAACACACATAGTGAGAGAAAGAGAGGGAGAAAGATATACAATTGCATCAGTCATATTTCTATGTAACACATTTTTAGATCGATCATGCATGTGCAAACTTTAGGTCATCCTATGATGTATCATTACACACTTCATTTTAGTTGGACAAAGAGATGATAAGTGTAGGATGAGGATTTAGCAACTACATATTTTCGTTCTACGGGGTTATGTTTCAAAAGATAAGGAAAATGGAATGATAGACAAACTTATTCATTGTTCTTCTCTCTTTAGTTTTTGATTGATTTTTTGTTTTAATTTATGTTTCTATATTGTTAAACTAGCAACTGGTTGGTCCATCTAGTTGCTATAGCTTTGGTTGCTAGTCCACCAACTAGTCCCTGCCAGGAGGAGGAGGCTAGAGCATAGATTGAGGACCTGTTGGTTGACTTGGACATTCTTCTTCTTTCTTCCTCTCTCTCTCTCTCTCTCTCTATATATATATATATATATATATATAGAGAGAGAGAGAGAGAGAGAGAGAGAGGAAGAAAGAAGAAGAATATATACATATATATATATATATATATATATATATATATAGAGAGAGAGAGAGAGAGGAAGAAAGAAGAAGAATGTCCAAGTCAACCAACAGGTCCTCAATCTATGCTCTGGCAATTTGGAGGCCAGGGACTAGTTGGTGGACTAGCAACCAAAGCTATAGCAACTAGACGGACCAACCAGTTGCTAGTTTAACAATATAGAATCATAAATTAAAACAAAAAATCAATCAAAAACTAAAGAGAGAAGAACAATGAATAAGTTTGTCTATCATTCCATTTTCCTTATCTTTTGAAACATAAGCCCGTAGAACGAAAATATGTAGTTGCTAAATCCTCATCCTACACTTATCATCTCTTTGTCCAACTAAAATGAAGTGTGTAATGATACATCATAGGATGACCTAAAGTTTGCACATGCATGATCGATCTAAAAATGTGTTACATAGAAATATGACTGATGCAATTGTAATGAAACAGCAGCAGTAGATGTCATGAAACAATGGTGCAGATTTCTCAAAAGTATTTCAGGGGTCATAACAAGAACCTGTGAGAGTTGTAGAACCATGTAAAACATCAGTTATCAGATACCTAACCGCCTCTACAATAAGTACCAGAAAGGAAGGTAGGTATCCTCATCATTTTATTTGAGACCTGTATATTTTCATTTCCCGCCCTGGGTACTTCTAAGCTATACCACTATTTCTATTCCATGTTAATTGTTTTACATCAAAACCAAAGTTGATATATTTTCTCCAGAAGCCATCTTTTCACAGTATCTTTGTCAGATCCTCTTTCCAGAAAAAGGTATTAAGGATTTGGAAGTTAGAAGAATGTTCCGATATGGGGAGAAACATATCCATGCATCATATACATGCCAAAAAGAGGAACCGATACCCTCTTCCTGCCATGGACTGTATCAGGGTTATGGTCTGGGAAAGTTCAGCTGTAACCAAGCCTTGGACTGAGTTGCGTTCAGTCCAAGCCTTGGACTGAGTTGCCTTTCTACAATAATTGTGTGTGTGTCTGTGTGTGTGTCTGTGTGTGTGTGTTGCCGTTCAGTCCAAGTCTTGGACTGAGTTGCCATTCGAGTGAGGCAGCAATTTTGGCAAATCCATATGACTTAAAGAACAAGAGAAAGGGAAATTCTAAGCAAGTTTAGTTTCATAAGGGAAACTCACATGCAAGTAGCTGGAAAATAAACCAGTACCTAGCTTGAACAAGTTTGTAGCCCACATCAAACTTTTGCTTAATCAACACAATGGGCAAATGCGTAAGGCTAATAAACAAGTTGAACTGAAGACAACCCTGCCCATCATATGCCAATGAGCTCATTAAAAGAAAATTGAAGCTCAAAGCAAGCTTACTGCAAGCTGGCCTGTTTTCCAAGAAAAGGACTCTTATTGAAATGTATATTAATGAGCATGGAGTAAGTCTAATATCACTTTCTCATACTGAGCTTGTTAAATTGTTCAACTCATTGAGCCTGTTAGCAAAACGTGAACAAGCTTATAATGAGCCGAAGGGATGTGAGCGTTAAGCTGCTCCATTTATTCACCAACTACATCTGATTTACTGGAGGATTAACTACAATATCACCAAATCTTATTCCATACAAAGAGAGAAAATGATGCCATAAACATCTAACAAGTGGTGCAGCTAAAACTTCATCTTAGGCAGTGTTTGCAATCATAGCAAGGCATGGATGACTACAGGCTTGTGAGGACTAATAGGTCTACAAGCAAAGGGGCTATTCAGATACACGGACCTACGAAGAGGTGAACCCCCACTTCCAAGTGACAAACTTTCCAATTAAACATAGAAACAAGTTATCAAAATCTTATTCAGACATAAGACTTTTAAATATAGACTGCTTCTTCTTTTTAACAAGGCAAATTTCCACCTGATTATTTATGTGGATGTATGTACCTGATAGGAAACCAAAATTCATGTAGAACAACAGTATCAACCAGACCAGAAACAGAAGCCTACAGACAGTAGTTATTACAAACCTCATATTTATCAAGTTCAGATTCCCATTCTTTATGATTGTCCAAATGCTTTTGAGCACCAAAATAGGTCCCAACCTTGAAATTTGTTGAATGGCCTATCACCACTGCTTGCTGCACAAAAATATGAAACCTTAAAAACAGATAATCAGATAAAGAGATAAGCATTTCCTAAATCTTGTTCCCCAGCACTCAATCCCTGACAAAAGAACAGAGGAAAATGTGAAGATGATGAAAAATAGTGAACGAACTATGCATAAACAAGAGGAAGAAGAAGACAAGAAGTGGAAAGGATATGTATCAAACAAGAAGGAAACTTAATGTACCCTGCAAAAAGACAATATATACCTCAGTGCACACAAGAACTTTTATCAAAATTGCCCCATATAACATACAAAATAGTATGGTTTCTTTGTCATATCCTTGGATTTTTAACTTTGTCCAATCTAGTGTCCTGCGCAGATCCTTAGTCCACAAGGAAGCTGCCAGCCTTTTCCTTTGTTCATCTCAACGGATAAATGTATAGCAACAGACACTTGAAGACTGCATATGCAAAGGCATCAATGGACTTTAAAACAGGCAATCACTGCCCTTTGTCCCTTCAGTAAGCAAATCAGCTCTATAGTTGGCAAAATAACCTGGGCACCCCAAAGCCACTCTTCTCAAGTAATTCCCTCTTTATTGCCTCCTATTTGTCTCGCTATTTTCCCCACGAATTGCCCCTTTACTTAGGGCTGTCTTGGCCCCTTTAGCGTGTTGATCGGTTACGCATTCTGCCTGATGCTGCCCATCACTTAGCAACGATTCCCATCAAGTTGCTTACTATGTTGAAAACATATCGCGAGGGCATCACATCACCTACTCAATAGGAATTAAGCAAGGCAGGGCCACTTCTCCGTTAGTGGTTACCTAACTGCCTTCATGTTTCACATGGTAAGTTCGTGGCTGCCAACTTCAGCTACTTTACTACTTTTATGGGATGGTCCAACTGAATTACAACCAAGTCTACCATGAACCTAAGTCACATTGGCAAGGGTCCAGGTATTGTAGCATGGGTTTGGACACAGTGGTTTTACAAAATGTGGGAATGGCGACATGGCAGGGTTCTATGTGTGTGTGTATATATATATATATATATAAGGAATACTTATCAAGCAAAGGGGATAAAAGAGGCGAAAGGCTCGGCCTATAACAAAAGTTGGTAGCAAAATTTATATAAAGAAAGGAAGTTTCCCTGGAATGACATTGTGCACAGGTTTGTCGTTAAAATGTATATTAAGCCATTAATTCTTGCCCATTATGCTGTAGCAGGGACGAAAGCTTAATAAATAGCCTGCCTTAAGTCTTTGAAATTTCTTCTGAATTCTGTGCGCTGGCCTCAAATAAGCCCAAAGTTCTCCACATGTCTTCATTTCAAGGCAAAGATATCAGCTACCAGGTTCTGCATGAATCCAACGGAGGACTTCACCTCTAAGTCCATCCAGTACCAACTATCAAAGAATGCAAACAATAGGCAATTTTCTTCTTTTGAAGCTGAGAAACAGAATGCACATATATTAGCTATCAGTATTTAGTCCACAAAAAACATCTAATAAGTTGCATTCGCAAGAAGAAAAAAAAAATTGTGCTTCTTTCCTCTTTCCCCGACATTCATCTGCAGCCCGAGCAACAAAATCCGCTTCTCTTATTTCTCATGGTATCAACTAGGTTCCTCCTTCTCCTGAATAATAAAATCACAGTTCTTCAAATCTAATTTTCCGGACCCAAAATTCTGCTTTGTGCAGTCGGCCGTAAGGTTCGGGATACAAGTTTGTGTTCGCATCCTACGTATACACCAACCATGTATTACCTACAGAGTTTCGACTTCTACTTCCCACAGCCGGTCAATGCCCGATCATCGTAGTGCAAGAAAGCACAAGTTCAGCAACAAAATTATGACAGAACTAACTTCGCGGGAACCTCCACATCAATCATCCATTAATCGCGGTTTCGTTTATCTAACGTAGCGATTTTTAGCTTCCACTTCGCATAGCAACCAAAACAAGATCATCATAGTGCATTGAAAACGCGTACAGGATCACAAGATTCAGGACTCAAGCAAATCAACGATCGTATCGAGGCACAACTTCCACTAGAAATTCAACGACAAGATCAATCCAAATCCCCGAACGAAAATAAGGAGAACAGCAGCGCACCTGCTGAACCAGATGCACGGTGGGCGCCAGGAAGACACAGACGGACTTCTGCGGCTTCCTGATCATGTGGCCGAGCTCGTACATTAGAAGCACCGCAATGTGCGTCTTCCCGCACCCCGTCTCCAGATACACGATTATGTTCTCCTCCATCGCCTTCTTGCACAAAGCCAACTGATACCTAAAACCGTCGAAAGATAATTGAGAACATGCGCCAAACAACAAGAAGAAATTGAAAACGGCAAAAAAACAAGGCGAGGAAAGCCATCGATCGAACCCTCGGGCGATTGTCCTAGGGTCCTTAACCGCAACCCGACCGCAGTCATCCTCCCGCCGCTCACCGGCGTCGTCCTCGACGATGACCGCCATGACTTCGTTCTACTCGGGCGGAAGAGACCAAGAAAGGGTCACTGAAGAGAACGAAGGGTCGTCTGCCACCCGAATATGCGGGGCAGATATAAATAACATTTACAGCAGGAGGGAAGCCGCTGTTCCCAGTGCGCTCTCCAAATGCTTCGGGCGCAAGAAAGGAACGCAAGAAAGATGGCGGACGTCCCGTACGGACGTAGTAGGCGGCTGACGAGTGGTGGCCGGTGGGGCCCTTCGTCTTTCAGTTATGGAACTTTATTTATTTATTTCAGACATAGGCAACATTGTCACCACTGCCGTCGCGGGTTTTGACGGCGCTTCCCCTTCTGATTCAGTTTCAAGGTTTTTACTTCAAAAGCAGTGTGGTTGGACTTCGGTTTCTCGGCTGCGTTCCCCCTCTCTCTCTGTCGAGTCGGCACCTCCCCCTCTCCTTCCCCCTTCTCTCTGTTCCTCTGTCTACCGCCAGCGTCCATCTGGTTCGATAGCTGCTACCTCAGGCCATTGACTCACAGGCCTGGTTTCCTCATCGCGGACAAAAAACTTGTACCCCTCTTCCTCAGCCATCTTGAGAGCAAG
>JAANDH010000602.1:220903-277298 GCA_011799765.1 Nymphaea thermarum | reverse complement strand
TATTTTTTCCCTATTTTTATTTTTTTAATTTTTAAAAATTTACCATATTTTCCCTTTTTTTTAAGCTCGCTATATTATACCCAAAAAAAACTTTGCCGTTTGAAACTCACGTTATTTGTGACTATGCTTAGCATGAAAAATATATTTCATTTTATTAATAAATTCTAAAAATCCAAAAACAGAAATCAGGGAGATTACACGCCCTCTCGCTCGCTCCTCTTGCAATGCGAGTCTCCCTCCCTCTCGCTCGCTCCTCTCGCAATGTGAGTCTCCCTCCCTCCCTCCCTCTGAGTCTTCTGCTTCGAAGTGGTGGCTGTTTTCGGCAAGGCGAGTGGCATGTCGCGGCGGCGCACAGACCGCTTCTGGGGGGTTTCTGCCTCTAGCTCTCCGTCCATCAACAAGGAGGCATTGCACAAACTCGGAGTTGATCTGAATGCATGGGACCTGGCATCTACGCTGAGGACGTGGGGGGTTCCGGTTCAGTTGCCTTTCCGGCTTTCAGACGGCTTCTTCACCAGTCTTGGGGGGTTTCTGCGTCGTTGTGTTTGGAGGGGAGCTTTAAAGGCAACCGATGTTCACCTTTTTGTTCGTGGAATCCGTCGTGAGGTGCTGTCTTATAATGGGGTCATCGCCTCCCTCAAGCCCCCTTATTTCTTTCTCCATCCGGGAGAAGGATGGGTGTCACCCTCACCGCCTTGGCAATCGTCGTTTCATTCTGTTTCTAAGCGTTGCTGCCTTCATGCTGCAAGACCTGGCGACTGGTGGTGCTCGGAATATCTTATCAACAACAGGAGCTTGTGGAGGCTGCAACCAACTTTTTTATGCAGCTCTATGCACGACAAGATTCTGAGATGTGTATTCTTGGTCCATCTGGCTTTCATACTTTATCGTCATCTCAAGCTCAAGCCTTGCAGATCCCTTTTGCCCGCCCAGAAATTCTTTCAGCCATTAGCGCTATGTCCAAGCTCAAGGCGCCTGGACCAGATGGTTTTCCAGTTGACTTCTTTAAATGGCATTGGGATATTGTTGACGAAGAGATATGCAATACTTTTACAGAATTTCATCGGAATGCATTGCTTCCCGTCATCAAAAGAAAAGGTGCGAATATTCTAGCTGTAACAGCCAGAAGAAGGACTCCTTTTTGCTTTGGAATAACAAATTAATGAAGAATCATGAATCATATATAAGAGAGTTGTGTTGGTCGGTCGCCATAAGTCAGAAATGGCGAAGCACCTACAGGTTGATGAATCACGGCACACAGGCGCAGTAATTACAGAGTCGAGAAAGTTAGAAATAAAGAATTGCAGCAGGGGTGGAGGGAAGAGGGGGCCCCTCATCCAAGAAGAAGAAGAGAAAAATGAAAATAACATTAACATAGGTTCAACAAAAAGTTGAACTTGAAAAATTACAACTACAATTCAGCTCTTAATTCTTGTATGAGGTTGAAGGTACTAGTGTTTCCCCATAAGTTACGAGACATCAACCAAATGTCATATAGGATGGAGGAAGCCATGCGTTCAACTGAGACCACCTCATTTTGATAAATAATGTCATTTCTGGAGTTCCAAATGACCCACCAAAACGTAAATAGCCAAATTCTCCAAATGGTGTGCCATTTCTTTTTGTTTCTCACTCTAGCTGGTCCAAGAATTAGGTCCTGAATTGTAGATATGTTTGTGACTTTGATGGGAGGCATAGACCAAGTAAGCGCATAAAGATCTTGAGACACTCGACAGAACCACACCAGGTGAGTGGTAGTTTCTTCGGCACTACAACATAGAGGGCATCTATTCGCAAGCTGAAAACCAGACCTTTTGAGGTTATTTTGAGTCTGAACGCGGTCCAACAAAATGAGCCATGCAAGAGTTTTGGATCGTCGAGTAGGACCTCCAACCCAAAGAAGATTATGAGGAAACCAGTTGACCCCGGGAGGTTGAAGCAAGCCATATGCATGATGTATAGAGAAACGCCCGTCACCATCTCTAGCCCATGAAGAAAAATACTCTATGAAATCCGTCTTCGAATTGCACTTAATGAAGGTAGATATCCAAGACTTCATCAGATGAGATGCTCTTCGTCTATTAGGGAGAGAAGAGAGACTATGCAAATTGTATTTGTGTCGCAAGGTCGTCGCACAAATTGAATTGGAGTCTTGGATGAATGCCCACCGCTTTAAAATAAAAGAAACATTTCTCTTCATGATATCGGGGATTCCTAATCCTCCACGAGCAGAAGGTTGAGTAACATCTTCCCAAGCCACAAGATGTTTTTTCCTCTCCTAGTTTGTCCCCCACCACAAAAATCTCTTGAGAATACGATTGATCTCCCTTTCTACCTTGACCGGTAGGGAGAGCACTGATATAAAATAAGAAGGCAAAGAAGAGAGCACATGCTTGATCATGGTTACCCGGCCAGCTAGAGACAAATATCGCGATTTCCAAGAGGCCAATCGATTATTGATATTATCAATGATTGGCAACCAGGAGGGTGTCTTGATTGCTAAAAGTTGAAGGGGAAGGCCCAAGTACTCGATAGGAAGATCCACAATTCGGCATTGAAAAATATGAGAAGCCATGGACTTAGTGTATGCATCCACATGGAACAAGGTAATAGATGTTTTACCTTCATTGATTTCAAGACCAGAGGCCATAGAGAAGATACGAATAATGAGCAATGTTACCATCATCTGTTGGGGAGTTGCTTCTCCAAAAAGGATCAAGTCATCGGCATACTGAATAATATTCGATGAGAGGCCGTCCACATTGATCGGGTTAAGCAACCCGCTTGCAACCGCCCTTTTAATCAAGACTGCTAACCCTTCTATTGCAATATTAAACAAAGCAGGAGATAGGGGGCAGCCCTGCCTAACTCCCCGCTCTGGAATAAAGGAGGGCCCTCGACGCCCATTAACCACTAGAGATGCCTCAGATTTAACAAGCAATTCTTTGATCCAAGAGATATACCGTTACCAAAATTCATATACTCCAATACTTGTAACAAATAAGCCCAGGATAAGCAATCAAAAGCCTTTTTTAAGTCGACTTTGAGCATGAAGAAAGGGCGCTTTGACTTGTTCATAGAGTGGATAGTCTCGGAAGCCAAAATAAAAGCATGATGGATGTCTCTCCCCGGTATAAATGCGAACTGATCATGCGAAATTAAAGTAGGGAGAAGAGGTCTAGTTCTGGCATCAATTACCTTAGCGATGATCCTTCTTAGAGCCCCCATTATGGAGATTGGGCGAAAGTTTGAAATGTTGTTGTCTGATCCATGCTTGGGAATAAGTGTAATTAAGTACTTGTACAAACTTGATTTCTTCTGCAGAGGCTTGACTCCTGTTCTTGTGCTTTGGCAGCTTGTTCCAATTTGGTGGAGATGGTACTACTGCCTTTCCCCCGTCGCGTGGACCCTCTATGGGCTTATCACCTCTCATGTAGAGGACCTGGTCAGTCCAATCGCCGTTCCAGGACAGGGCACCTGCACAGTCAAGCAGTTCCTGAACGATTCAAAGAGAGCTTCTTGGGTGCGGTCGCTGGGGTTCATGTAGCCTTCGTTGTCCTCTTCCTTGGCATCTTTGCCTTTGCCATCAGGCATCTTAACTTTCAGAAAATGTGAGAGGCAAATATGGAGGACGATCCGATGTAAAAAAATTTCTCCAATTCTCTATGTTACTGTAACGACAAAGTTATTGCAACCTCTGCTTCATCTTCGGTTCTGTTCTATACTTTTCCAATTTTTTACGTATTCTGTTCCTTCTCCAAGTGTATATGATCGTAAGAGGGACTGATGTTGCCTCACTAATACTTGTTGTTTTACCACACCAAGTCCATTGCTTTTGTTCTTATCTTTGGCCGATGACGATGAATGTATCGCTTTCCCCAACATTATTTGGGTGAATCATGGGGAAAACTGTGTTTTTTCTTCAAGAGTATGACAACATTAAAGCAAAAGGCACGTTCTAGCAGTGCTCATTGTTGCTAAAAGCAATCAGATATTGACGACACCACGGTCATAACCGCAACAGATCCAGAAACATGTTTTAAGTTGAAAAAAGATCCAAGAGTTAACACGGCATCCAAGGTCCTTAATCCATTTTATTGCTTGAAATTGGCTACTGTTTAACAAGGTAAATACTAATAACAATCACATTTTGGTTTTCAAAAAAATAAACTAGGCACAACACTTTACAAACGATCAGAAGATAAAATTTCTTGACATTGTTTGAACCTGTGGACAGAAAAGTATCGTAATGTATTCGTATAAATGAATTCATCAAAAGAGCGTGAAAATGGTGGGAAGTCGACGACGGACGGCAGGGGAGGGGTGACTCTGAGTTTGCCGGACAGATTTGTGAGATGCACGTGGGATGGGGTCGTCTTTTCCCAGTTTTAGAAGAAAACGGCGACGGGCGAGTCCAAAACGGAGCGGGTCCCTTGTTATACTAAAAATATAACGCCAGAGCCAGAGGTTGAAAATGAGAAGGACGTTTTTTTTTTTGGGCGCACGGGACGGACTCCTCCATATTATATTATAGAATATATTGAAAACAAAGATGGTGGGGGGACGTTGCTAGATGTCATCTGCCATCTGTCACTTCTTGACGATGTTGCTCATTGGTCCTTTCTTTGCTTATGTTGAGTCTTTTGTTTACTGTTGTTTATTTGTAAAGGAGTACCATTTCACCGGTCTAAGTGTCATGTATTGAGATTTCTTGTTTTGAGTGGTCGGCATGATAATTCTGTAAGTATCATCTTATATGAGTAAAGTTGAGATCATTTTCATTGCTTATCTTTATAGTGATGTAGAAGTTTTTCAAGTTGAATATATTGTAAAATTTTTTTATTCACAAATGCATTCTTTATACACTTGTTTTCTAAAACTACCTTTGCATCCCTTTAGGTGGTTTGAAGGCTTACGGCAATCAGGTTCTTGTGGTACCGCACGAGCTAAATTCTGATTCGGCCAATAATATTTTAATTAAGCAGTAGTGAAGTTATTGGTTTGTCTTTTTTTTTTTTTATTAGTTCGAAATGATTGTGGTTTTTGAGACCAAATAGAATTTGATAAGCAAAGACGTTGCCAAAGCGTTCGATCGGTCGAAAGTGGGATCGGTTCGGACTGCGGTGGTGCTTGGTAACACTAATAATGGCCGTTGGACTCAATATGCCCTTGGGAAGTTTTCTTTCTTTAATATAAATATAAAGCAAAACCCAACAACATCTCTTTCAAAAACATGTCCTCATGAAACGGACATGAAACTTATATGTCCGTTCCGGTGATAAGCGTGCCCAGCACATGCTTTAAGTAGGGTTGGGAACTAGTGCTTAGAATTGAGATTGGATTGAAATCAGAAGGGGTTGAATGAAAAATGACAAACATCCATGCAGTCCATTGGCAAAGTTTCACCATGCAAAAATCATTAGATGACTCCATTTTTGTGCAGCGGCATCAAAGTATATTGTTTGCGTAAATGTTAAATGAATGTTATTTATCGTCAATAAACATATTTTTTTAATAAAGTTGATTCAAGTGATTTGTGAACGGTTGCGTTTTATTTCAACCGTAACACAAGGAAAGTGCTAAACCCCGTTTCGTAGACGCAATCTTTAGGGGAAAATGAAAATAACTTGGTACTGGCTCCGGCTCCGGCTCCGGCTCCGGCTCCGGCTCCGGCTCCGGCTCTGGTGGCATTGGAGATATTTAGTTGAAGGAAGAGGGCTTACGGGAAAAGCATGGGAATTCCCAAACCAATCCCCCGTCACAGAGGCCACCCGTTCTTCATCCGAACACGTGACATCCAACTGCCACGCAAGCACCCCTAAAGAGCGAAAGCTTTTCATCATCCAACTTTCCAGAAAATTTTATAAGAAACCGAAAGAACCCATTTCCCGCTAGAGCCCTCACAGACGAAAGCCATTTACAGGAATGTGCTGTTGGTAAACGGGTAGTTTTCTTAATATTTGCGTCCAAAACAAGCATATGTCGCCCCAGGTGGGTCCCGTCAAGACGTTTGACGTGTGCCTTCTCGTCAGTGCGGAGGCCTACTTCCCTTCTTCACGTTTAACGTAGCCGAGAGAGAGGGAGGGAGAGAGGGAGCCGATCCTGCAGAAGCGGACGAGGCGACGCTCCTCGAGAAGAGTCTCTTATAGAGAATAAGAAGATAAGGAGATACAGATCGGCCTGTCTGTTTCTTCCCCTCTTTCTCTATAATTTGCTTTGTTATTGCGTGTTTAAAGGGAGTAGTTGTCCATTTGAACATTCAGATCGATTTGTATGAGCAGCTGATCCAGTTGGGCGATTACAGCAAATCGGATCTCAATTCTTCCATCCATTGCACTAGTATCGGTTGCCGGGAACGATTATGGAACTTGCTTTACTAGAAATGTTAAACCAGAGGTTTGTATTCACCGCGCACTCTAGTCGAGTCTTCTTGTGATTGGGTTCCAATCAAAGTCCTCAATTCTATGTCCATGAAAATTTATGTTTTTATTTTCTTCTAAATTAAAAAAAAAAAACATTGAACTTCTGTAGTTGTCTCAATTCTATGTCTACAATTACCCGAACCTTATTCGATTAGAAACTTCACTTCAACAACACTTTCGTAATTGATCATCCTTTCCGTCAATGATGAGCGCCACGGTAGGGTTTTAAAAACTTGGTAGAGTCGGTGGTCAATGAGACGGCGGTGAACCTGAAAAGGATCCTGGGATTTGGGGTGCAGAAGGTGGCGGTGATGGGGCTGCCGCCGGTGGGTTGCATCCCTTGAGAACGGCCAACACATCCTACGCTCGCTACGATGCCTCCGGCAACAAGCTTGCCGTCTATCACAATTGCCTGCTGCAGAAGGCCGTTGATGCCATCAAGGTGCCCTCAGCCGATTCAGAGAAATATCTGCTCAATACCGGCAAGGTCAGATTGATACAAAGAGTTATTTGACGCATGTCCAGCAGTTTGGTTTATCTCATCTGGTTCTTGAACTTGCACGCCTCTGTCCTGACCCACACAAGCAGAGGGAGCTTTTGGATGTCTATAATGCCAGTTTGAAGAATAATGGGATGCCTCAAGAAGCTGGTCAGGGGACAACAAAACAGAGTTCAGGGTATGGTGGTAGATCTGTCAAGGGGAAGGCTCCAGTAATTAATGAGGCTGGGAACAGTAGTAACTCACAAAGTTTGTTAGCAGATGGTTTTATTGAAACAGTTAGGAAATTACAGTCCTCTATGCCACAAGAAGAGGGAGCTGAGGTGCTGTCAAAAGATGGATATCGATCTTCCAAAGCAAAGCAAAAGATTTTGCCAGTTGAATGTCGAATAGGGCCCAGTACCATAAATGAGCAGTCTAGTGTTCCTAACAGACAAGGTGATTCTTTCCGGGCAGATCAACTGCGTGCTTCAGATACTGGTGATAAGTGGTCGTGTAGTTTATGTACTCTGTTAAATGAGAGTATGAACACAAGATGTTCTGCATGTGGCAATGCAAAAGGTGCATCAACTTCAAATTCTGGTGATACAGGAACAAGCAAGGGAAAGCGGAAAACTTCAAAATTTCATAGAGTTCGACTTGGTGATGGTTCAGCCACAGCACTTCTTGATCTTCGGCAGCCAGAACATTCTCCAAGGCACCAGGCGGAGACTCTGTCTGATAAAGGTGGTGGCAAAAACCTTCCTGTTCGTGGGGTTTGGAGGAATGGCGGAGGACAGAGGCTGATGGCCACGACTCTGAAACAACCGTCCAAATGATGTTCAGTGGCTTCATTCTGGAATTCAGATGCTGACGTGCATTGATGGCCCGTGCCATCTTTGCCCTAGATCTCGCTTTGGCTGCAATCGGGGTTGCAACAAGGAAACATGGACCAAGGGTTAATGATAGACGGTGAAGCGAACGGGGCATGGCAGAATGGTCTGCGGTCTTTATTTTTTTGATCGGTTCTGCCTGTTTGTCCCCAGTAAGAGATGCTATTTTCTTAAGGATTTTATGTAATTTCCGAGTGGTTTAATTTGGTCATATGTGTTACCATTGTGATGGGAATTTACTGCACCGTCAATGTTTGACTTCGGAATATATCTTGTGAAAAAGTGGGGAGTATGAAAATTAAGTTGAGAAGGTGGTTGTCGATAAGAGCGGGATTATTTTGGGTTTTTTTTTTTTATAGATATGTACACTTTATCTTATTCTAAATGAGAATCAGAAAGGAAGTATGACGCTCATTGCAGCTTGCTTGGTAGATTTTTGAACGTGTTTACGCCTGGTTTAGTGTTCGTCGTCATGGTTGGGTACTCTATTGGGGTCTTGACATTTGTAACAAAAAGAATTGTTTGATGACTGTTCGAAGTTTCGCTTCTTTCGTTGTGTTCGGTCTTTTGGATCCGCCATCGCCGCCCTCAATCTCTACGCTCCCTTCACCTCCATGCTACAAGGTCCGCATCCTATACTGATATACTTTTTATTTAATAATGATATATATATTTTATTATTCAAAATTTAAAAATATACTTTATATTTAAATGTTTTATTTTACATTTTAAAAAATATATTTTTTATTTCAATCAGGAAGGGTCTAGGCTTGGATGTCAGGTATGGAGTGGGGCAAGAACTCAATTTTCAGGTATCGGGCCGGCCTGGGCCCGACTCTTATCTGGTCGGCCCGATGCCGAGGCCTAAATAATAAAGCCATATTTGGTTTTTTAGCAGAGGCAAATGCATTTTCTAGGTGTGAACATGAATCATTGTTAAATTAACAACGAGAGAGCAGACTTAATACCTTGAAACGATGGAGAAAGGAGTAGAAGCTAGCTCAGCCTCTCAGAAATCCTTGTTCAATTATGTTTGGCAGTGTTTCAAAATTTCAACTTTTTTCAACCAATAAAGTTAAAAGAAAAGCATGAGATGAGATATTAACTAGTTAGGCTCCACGTTTAGTTAGCAGTTAGCTTCGTTAATTATAAAAAATCTACGTAAATGGGCCCAAAACATGAGCTTATAACAAAGATTTGGTGGTGTTTTGGTCATATTTCGAGCGTGTATTTATATATATATGTATATAATAAAGTATTCCACATTACGTGAGACAAATGGTATAAACAAATAGGAGTCTCAAATAGGATGCGGACCTTGTAGCGTGGAGGTGAAGGGAGCGTAGAGATTGAGGGCGGCGATGGCGGATGGGCGGCTGAGGGCACCATGATGGCATCAACGGCCTTCTGCAGCAGGTAATTGTGATAGACGGCAAGCTTGTTGTCGGAGGCATCGTAGCGAGCGTAGGATGTGTTGGCCGTTCTCAGGAGGATGCAGCCCACCGGCGGCAGCCCCATCACCGCCACCTTCTGCACCCCAAATCCCAGGATCCATTTCAGGTTCACCGCCGTCTGGTTGACCACCGATTCTACCAAGCTTTTTACACTATGCCATGGCGCTCATCATTCACGGAAAGGATGATCAATTACGAAAGTGTTGTTGAAGTGAAGTTCCTAGTCGAATAAGGTTTGCGTAATTGAGCGATCAAATTAAATCACCATTGTTTCACAAAGGAAACAGCTACATAATTTCAATGTTTTTTAATTTAAAAGAAAATAAAAACATAAATTTTCATGGACATAGAATTGAGAACTTTGATTCGAACCCAATCACAAGAAGACTCGACTCGAGTGCGCGGTGAATACAAACCTCTGGTTTGCCATTTTTAGTAAAGTAAGTTCCATAATCGTTGCCGGCAACCGATACTAGAGCGATTGAAGAGTTGAGATCCGATTCGCTGTAATCTCCAAACCGGATCAGCTGCTCATACAAATCGATCTTAATGTTCAAATGGGCAACTACTCCCTTCAAACATGCTATAACAAAGCGAATTATAGAGAAAGAGGGGAAGAAACAGACAGCCGACTACTTTCAAATGTCCTTCCATCTACTGCTTGCCTTCCTAGCCAGTCTGCTTCGTCAAACCCGGCAACGGCTATAGTGTCGTAAGTCAGTCTGGTCAAACCCAGCCAACGTCTTGATCCGTACCAATAATATTTGATCAAGAGACCTAGCTCATTTCTGCATCCAAGTGCATTGGAGTACTGGCTGGCCAAAAATAATGTTCAACGTACATATAAATCAAAATTACTGACTTAATTAGTTATATCTTGAAACTTGAAAGGTTGTTTGGCAGCAAAAACACTTTGTCAATGTCTCGTGAATATATCCCAACGAATGAGTAAGTTCATGTTTAATTATCCCATGAACATGATTCATTCCTCGAGATAAAATCATGAGAGTGTCTCTACTGCCAAATGACCCTTGACTAAGACATTAAAATTTACTAGCTTGAATGTTGACCTTAAAATGCCAGAATCTCAATTAGTCGATCATCAACTCGTCAGAAAAAACAAACTGGGTTAACTCTTTTTTTTTCTCTCTCTTAATCCGTACTCAGCAATTGTGATTTGCTTCGACTAATTCCGAGGAGCATTTGTGTTGTATGAACTTAGTTTAATTTTTCCTTTTAATTTTGAACTCTATCTGACAGACAAGAATTCTTTCATACATCACTAATAACGTGAATCGTTTTTCTTTGATTTTTACATTGATGAGGAGAAAATGAATAAGAACGACCAAAATCGTGTGATCTCTTTTGGGGTGATTATGCAATTACACATTTGCTTTAACCACAACATTTTTTAAGTCGTGTGATTTTTTTAGGCGCCTATCCTCACTCAAGACAAATAGATCACTAGTTATATAACAAAAATGTATGACATGTGATTCCTTTTCAAATGTCTTTATGAAAGTAATGCTTTCTTATGCATGTGACTGTTGTTGATGGCGATTTGACCGTATGAGGGTTGTGATTGTTACCACCGATTGCAGGTTTGAAGATGATTATTTAACCTAACAGAAGAAATTCAGTGTCCTAACAGAAGTAGAAAGTATATTGGATTTTTTATGGTGCACTATCTTCTACATTTTGTTTTTTTACATGCATAATAATAATAATAATCTCTATAAACAGATGATTGGTTTGTAAGAGCGCGATATATAAACTTAGAGAATAGAATGAGATTTTAAGTAGTTGGCCTAAGAATCCTGAAAAGTTTTTGTTAATTGCACCAAAAATGTGAAATTGGAAAAGGAAAATCTAGAAACAAATGTGAAAGAATCCACTCATGGGAGCCTCCTCATCTGAATTGGAATTTGACAACAAACGTGTTAACAAATAAAAGTGATTACATTGGAATACATATTAGAGCTGCTGAGAACTTAAACGTCAGGCAGAAAACCATGTGGTGCATTTTTCTCATGTTTGTTTGCTAAAAGTTATTTATGATTTCTTGTCCTTCGCACACTTTCACTTCAATAGCAAAGAAATGACTTGTAAGTTGGGGAAATATATATGGAGCAATAATTGTCTATCTAGATTACCTTTTCTTCAGCAGTGTTGAGTTGTTTTTTTTATCTTTTTTTTTCTTTTAAAATTTTCTACTTTTAACTGGTAGGCTAAATGTGACAAGTCGATGATATGATGGAGGCATCAGCTCCATTGGTGGTGGCTTGCTAAATTAAAAGGAAAAAAAATGTATTTTTTTCCATATTTTAATTTTAGCACACATAATTGTCAGGCAACTTTATTTTATAGTGTAGTTTACTTGAGCAAAATAGAAGAAAAGAAGTACTTCTAATTGATGTTAGCTTATAGTCTACATGGTCTATTGGAGGGGCTAAGTTGAGGCATTGATGCTCCTTTACTTACTTTTAGTCTAAAAAATTTGAGTGAAAAGATCGAAGTTTTTTTGAAGAAATTAGAAATCCTTTCTTTTTTTTATTTTTTTTTTAAAGTCAAGATAAATTTTATTTAGCATTTTTATTTTGGAAGTTGGGAGTGAGTGGCTGGGGAGAGTGGCTGGTTGGAGAATTAATTGATGCACTGTTATTATTTCAATTTTCTCAAGCATAGGCTATTAAATTTGTTTTACACTTGCCTTGTTTGTGCACTAGTCAAAAAGAGAAAATGAGTGTACATGTACATTGTATCGAGTGATGTGCTGAGGACTGAAGATTTTCAGTCTAAACATAGATTGGAGAAATCTGTAAATTATATATATAAAAATGATTTTCAATCTATATACATTATATATATATATATACACACACACTGCCTCATTACCACAACTCAAACAAAAAAACATACATTGGGCTACGTGTGTGAGAGATTCTTCTCACAGCTGGAGGAATCCATGTTATTTATATAATAGAAAGAGAGTGTGTGAGTGTGTGTGTGAGAATTCACACCATGTGCTTAAATCTGCCCGTGCCTGAGCCGGAACCGACAGAAGTCCTTGGAATGGATAGACCGGTTCAATGGCAGACATTGGCAGTCCGTCAGCTTGATTCATGGGTTGTGTTGTATAATGCTAGCTAGTTTTTAAATTGGTTCGGACAGATATCCTAATTGGCATCCCTATATTCTCACATAACTATCTCCAAGAAGTAGTCAATGACCACAAACAATGCCAGAGAAGGTTGCATTAAGGCTCAACCAGCTCAATGAATGTGACATACTGCTAGCTAGACTTGATTAAGCTTGATGTATAACGTGATCTTGTAGTTTTTTTTTTCTTTTAGTAGCTATATATTTTTCCCAAGCGAATCCGTGCGGGTTGAAGACGTCCACAAGCAGGACTTGGGCCGAGTGGGGCCGGAGGCGTGTTCAGTTCCACGTTATTCCGAGGGTGAGCTCGAAACAGCACAAAACACATGATGAAAAATTTGCTTAGACAGAACACGCGTGTCCCGTGGCTATCAAACGACTTCTGGGTACAAATAAACATTGAGAAAATTAGAATACCCCAGATTTCTCAAAAGGAAAACCCTAGAAAAGAAGAAAAATAAAAAAAAAACATCATAATATTCTGAAAATGTTTATTTTTTGTAAAAAATAACTAAAATGCCTCCAAATGGATTTGGCGCATACATATTGCATTCACTATTCACTAAGATGGTGCATGCAACATGGTCGGGCTAGATTTTGTTTTTGAGAATTTTGACAATTCTTATGGTGATGAAAATAACATTTTCGAAAACTTAGCAGGTAAACTTTTAATTTCCAAAATATCGAGGAGCCCCGTCCCCGCCTTATTTATGGTTTTCAAACGTCCCCTCTCTGCTTCCAAAATTCAGTTCAAAGCGAGCCCGGAAAACCGCCTTTCTCCGACGTCAGCAACTTCTGTTTTGAATCGTCGATGGCTTCGTGGCTGGCGAGATGCTGCGGTCGAACGCCTCCAAGGCCTGATGGTAACGACGGCGGCGACGATCAAGATGATCTGTTGCTCTGGCCGAACAGTCTGATGCCGCATTATGTCGGTGAGTTCTCCGCCGCGATTGTGCAGGCGAACTTGCTCGTCGAGGACCAGCTGCAGGTGGAGACGTTCCGGTGCGCCACATTCGTCGGCGTGTACGACGGCCATGGAGGCGACGATTGCTCGACATACGTCGCACAGCGCCTCTTCAAGAATTTTCTAAGTAAGCAAATGGCCTTACGCCGCTTTCTTGCACCCGATTCTTGATGAGTTTACACGCCATAAAGCATTCACCTCTGCATCGATGTTCATCGCGATCGAAGTAGATTTTGATGAATTTCGTTCGGAATCTGCTCTATCGGCGATGAAGGAACTTTTGCTTCGATCGTCATGCTTGATTCGCTTTGTAATTCGGAAGTTCATATTCTTTTATCGATCTTCAGAATTTTGATCAACAGGGCGTTTCTTGAGTTTCTTCTGTTTGCTTTTGGAAATCTTGATGTGCATGGGGCTCGATCGACCGGGAAATTCATTTCTTAGCATTCTTTCTTCATTTGTCTGCGCCCCTGAGAATTTGCATTCTTCTTGTGGTTTCTTGACAAGTCGATCTTACTTTCTTGGTAGGTGCTTCGCTTTGTACGCTTGATTTCGCATCTGGTCTTGCAAGTGTGCGTCGTGGTCTTGTAGATGGCACGTCCATCCACTGCGTTCTTTTTGCTGATCATGCAGTTTCTAGAACATCTAGCAGAAACCATTGGAACAATTTTTTTTTTGCTGTCAAGGTTTTCTTGTAGAATCTGGGTTTGTTTTGCCTTCGTTTTATTTCTTCTCTTAAAAGGAATGATGAATGTCATTGTTTCTTAGTGAATATAGTCCAACCTAAACCTTTGTTGCTTTTAGGATATGATGTAATTGTATATGCATAAGTTGATGGGCCGTTTTTGGCCTAGATGAGTGTGTGGGTGTTAATTTGGAGCCCTGCACCTGCACCTGACATTTATTGTTTGTTTCTTTGCCTTGTTAAGGGCCTCGGAGTGGAAGTTGAATTGGTGATTTACAACTCATATTCTTAAAAAGAGATGACGTCTCATATACCATCAACACCTTTATTACGGCTATTGCATCTATATCTTTGCTACTCTGTAAAATGTTGGGTTTTTTTCCAATTTGCTTTTGGAAAATGCCAAAAAAAAAAAAGAAAGAAAAAAAGAATATAGACCCATTTTGTTATCCTACGGTTAATTAATATTTCCCAGAAATTGGTGCTACCAGCCACTCATGTATTGGACATCCTGAATTACTGTCATAGGAATTGCAAAGGAGAATCCGAATGGTACCGTGGGAAACGCCCTCCGAGATGCCTTCATGGCCACAGACAATGAGTTTCTACGGCTGGTGGAGAGGTCGAGAGGCTTTATTGCTAGAAATACTTGGTGAGTCCTGATACGAGGAGTGTCCAAAGAATTTTGGTCGTGTTAATTTTACGAAGGCATTAAAAAGCCATACCGTTGGTAAGTTATTTGGAATTCATTGACGAAGTGCAAGTAATTAAATGTTGGGTGCAAAAGGAGCGGACCCACAGCGCGTTTTAGACAATACTTGCTATGCAGAATCTTGTCTGAATCCAAATCTGCATTTGTTTAGCAGATGTGAGCATGTCCACTTACACCTCAATGCGAATCGATATCTTCGTCAACGAAAGTATGAGAAAATCGCACCAAAGAAGCAAAAGAATGCAATTAAAAAGAGAACTGTCAATTGATCAAAAGACATACGAAGGCTGATGCAACTCTAATAATTGATTCTTAGGTTTCAGGCACTAGCAGAGTCACAAATTTTGGTTGAAGGGTTGCATTAATTCAAAATTTGCAATACTTTTAGGGGCACTTATATATATATATATATATATATATATATATATATATATATATATAATTTTTAATTTTAAAAATGTTAAAATGTCAATTGATAATATATTTTAATATACTTCTTAATGGAGGGGCCTGTTTGAGAGTTTGGTGGAAAACTTGAGGGCTTCTCTCTATTGTGCCCTCATTGTTAATGAAAGGATGATATTGATAGCCCACATTTATAATTGGGCCAAAGTTTGGACGTCTCTTTGTAAATTTTTCACACACAAAAAAAAAAGTTCTCGAAACAAATTAGAGTTGGACTTTGTGACATCAAAACAAATAGGCCACCATGCATCAGTTGGAAGATGGGGGTTGAGCCACATCATACTGCATTCCATAAGACACCTAATTTTTGCCCATAAAAAATATAATTAGCATGTTTTAGTAGTACTTTTTCAATACTTGGAGCTTTAAATTTTATATTTCCTCTCAAAGAAACGCATCAAAGTCTCCACGACCAATACAATTCTATATTATCAAGTTTCTTGATATATATATATATATATATATATATATATATATATATATATATATATATATATATATATATATATATATATATATATATAGGTGACTTATTTTATCTTATTTACTATCTTGGGACAGAATTTGATGATGTCACCAAGGCGTTCTTGAATAAATAGATGATGTCAATATAGACTAAAAATAAACTGTTGTTAGTTTATCATGCCAACTCAATCTCATCTAGGTAAACTATCATAATGGTGCCACCAGGCTTGACCTAGACTGGACCTGGACCCAGATCCCTCCCTGTTACTGTAATATATGAACCAGAGTTGGCCTGAATAAAAAACTACGGGTCATAAACTAACAGCAGTTTATTTTTAGTCTATATTGACATCATCAAATTCTGTCCCAAGATAGTAAATAAGATAAAATACGTCACCTATATATATATATATATATATATATATATATATATATATATATATATATATATATATATATATATATATATATGTATATGTCAAGAAACTTGATAATATAGAATTGTATTGGTCGTGGAGACTTTGATGCGTTTCTTTGAGAGGAAATATAAAATTTAAAGCTAAGTATTGAAAAAGTACTACTAAAACATGCTAATTATATTTTTTATGGGCAAAAATTAGGTGTCTTATGGAATGCAATATGATGTGGCTCAACCCCCATCTTCCAACTGATGCATGGTGGCCTATTTGTTTTGATGTCACAAAGTCCAACTCAACCACGACACTAATGTCATCGTGGCAAGCACGCCGTTCCCCCGGGGCGACCATCTTGATGAGCTGGTATCTCAGTCCACACCTGTTCTCTATCACTTGCATTGCAGTTCTCATCAATCTTCTTGCTATTCCCTGGTGGTCGATGAGCAAAAAATGTTTGAATATGAAGCAGATAGAATCCACTGAAGCCGTAGAAACTCATTGTCTGTGGCCATGAAGGCATCTCGGATGGCGTTTCCCACGGTTCCATTCGGATTCTCCTTTGCAATTCCTATGACAGTAATTCAGGATGTCCAATACATGAGTGGCTGGTAGCACCAATTTCTGGGAAATATTAATTAACCGTAGGATAACAAAATGGGTCTATATTCTTTTTTTCTTTCTTTTTTTTTTTTGGCATTTTCCAAAAGCAAATTGGAAAAAAACCCAACATTTTACAGAGTAGCAAAGATATAGATGCAATAGCCGTAATAAAGGTGTTGATGGTATATGAGACGTCATCTCTTTTTAAGAATATGAGTTGTAAATCACCAATTCAACTTCCACTCCGAGGCCCTTAACAAGGCAAAGAAACAAACAATAAATGTCAGGTGCAGGTGCAGGGCTCCAAATTAACACCCACACACTCATCTAGGCCAAAAACGGCCCATCAACTTATGCATATACAATTACATCATATCCTAAAAGCAACAAAGGTTTAGGTTGGACTATATTCACTAAGAAACAATGACATTCATCATTCCTTTTAAGAGAAGAAATAAAACGAAGGCAAAACAAACCCAGATTCTACAAGAAAACCTTGACAGCAAAAAAAAAATTGTTCCAATGGTTTCTGCTAGATGTTCTAGAAACTGCATGATCAGCAAAAAGAACGCAGTGGATGGACGTGCCATCTACAAGACCACGACGCACACTTGCAAGACCAGATGCGAAATCAAGCGTACAAAGCGAAGCACCTACCAAGAAAGTAAGATCGACTTGTCAAGAAACCACAAGAAGAATGCAAATTCTCAGGGGCGCAGACAAATGAAGAAAGAATGCTAAGAAATGAATTTCCCGGTCGATCGAGCCCCATGCACATCAAGATTTCCAAAAGCAAACAGAAGAAACTCAAGAAACGCCCTGTTGATCAAAATTCTGAAGATCGATAAAAGAATATGAACTTCCGAATTACAAAGCGAATCAAGCATGACGATCGAAGCAAAAGTTCCTTCATCGCCGATAGAGCAGATTCCGAACGAAATTCATCAAAATCTACTTCGATCGCGATGAACATCGATGCAGAGGTGAATGCTTTATGGCGTGTAAACTCATCAAGAATCGGGTGCAAGAAAGCGGCGTAAGGCCATTTGCTTACTTAGAAAATTCTTGAAGAGGCGCTGTGCGACGTATGTCGAGCAATCGTCGCCTCCATGGCCGTCGTACACGCCGACGAACGTGGCGCACCGGAACGTCTCCACCTGCAGCTGGTCCTCGACGAGCAAGTTCGCCTACACAATCGCGGCGGAGAACTCACCGACATAATGCGGCATCAGACTGTTCGACCAGAGCAACAGATCATCTTGATCGTTGCCGCCTTCGTTACCATCAGGCCTTGGAGGCGTTCGACCGCAGCATCTCGCCAGCCACGAAGCCAAGATGCAATACAAGAACAGGCCATATGCATCTGTTCAGCCAAGATACTAATTTAACAACTGCAATACACAATAATTAAATAGAAGAAGTGGATTGTTTAGCTTCGTTTCCTTAAGATTAGTCCAATAGCTTAATTTTCACTCAGTAACCACTAGTCAGACAATATATGGTTGTCAAACAGGATGATTAAGAAGGTTGCTTGTGAAGGGCACACTTTGACTTGAACGACAGGGGCACCTAAGCCAGTCAAGCTTGCCTTAGAATTCCAGCTTCTTATTGTATGCTTGTTTTGTAGCAAAGCACAAAAAATCTTGTCAATTTTTCTTTTTCAACAGGACGTG
This sequence comes from Nymphaea thermarum, assembly GCA_011799765.1. Classification (NCBI taxonomy): domain Eukaryota; kingdom Viridiplantae; phylum Streptophyta; class Magnoliopsida; order Nymphaeales; family Nymphaeaceae; genus Nymphaea; species Nymphaea thermarum. Next base: position 258,912 of record JAANDH010000602.1, on the reverse strand, counting down.
TTCTTTACTTTTGGGATGGAAGACGTAAACCCGTAGTTTCAATTAAGATGGATGCCTTGGTAGTTAAGGCCTCATAGATACATGAAACTTTAAGAGGGGGAACGTGCACTTTCGAATAATTAATGTAAGTTGCGTTGAATCTCTCATGCCTCACATAAAAAATGGGTTTCCCATTGTGAGAAAGAGAGAGAGAGAGAGACCACATTCACCTTGATTCATGGCTGGTGTTGGTGTTACAGCTAGCATAGTTGTTCGCGCGATGAAGCCCATCTCCTGTTTGATTTTTGTGGGCGCTACTCTTCCTTCTAGTTTAAGTTTTTTCTTTCTCTTGCATGGACATGTAATATGTCAAATTTTTAAGTTTTTCTCAAGAAGTTTCACTAAACGTATACCATGGTTCAAAAACTCATAAATCTACTCTAAGATCAGTTTGTTCGAATGCCTTGGATAAAATGTTATTATAATCCATTGGACTTCAAAAGTCTAGGTCAAGGAATTTCAGATTTCCAGAAAAGCCTATCGATGTTCTCGTAATTAGAGCACCCATCCTAATTATGGCTGAAGAAACTAATTTTTTCACGCATCAACGAATTTGACGCAATTTGAGAATAACAGGAGTTCTTATATGTCCCAAGGCTCTTTACACAGGATGGAGAAACCTCTTAGACAAAAAACAGGCAGCTGGTGGATCAGAAAAGACCACAAATACTTTAAATGGTCATTGGTAGCAGAGCATCTGCTCCAAAGATTGATATCATAAAATGCTTAGTTGCTTCAATCTTTAAGGAAGATTGATGAAATACTTACCAAGTGTTCTTTCTGTTAAATAATAAATAATAATCAGGAAGAGTGTGTTTGGCATTAAGAGTATCATGTGAGTATTTTATGATTTTGGCTGCAAGAGCATCCATACCAACTTCGTCTCTGATGCTGAACAAATGATCTTGGGCATTCGATCGACCAGGCTGAGTATTATAATGGAAATTATGGTTGATAAGAATCTTCGTACAAATTACATTGCATGAAATTTGTCTTGTGGCAGCATGCTGAGTCAGATCGAGTATTGAGCTCTGAACCTCATCTGCTAAAAAGAGGCCGCATGCCAATGGCAAGAGGCGACGCAAGAATTTTGGTGACGGACTATCCTCTAAAACAGAGTCCAACACGTCTCCTACTCTGCAACGTGGCCAGATTTGCGCGATGGAGGGACCCTTTTCACTTCTTTGAGGAAGAAGGTGGGTTGGTGGGCCGCAAAGGAGCTTACGACCAACTCATCGGTTCTCAAGTGCAGAGCGCTCCTCTGGTGCCGGTGCTGCTGGTGGTGGAGTTCAGCTTTCTAAAGTCATTTATCCACAAACTGGGAGGCAGATAACGGCGACAGCTTTGTTTCTCTCGAACTAAATTATCATTCATCGGCGGGATTCCTTCTCGCTTTGACAAAAAGGACGGCGGCGATAACAGTTGACTGGAAAAGCTGAGAAATCTCCCCCCATTAACCGGTGAGAAAGAGGGAGAGAGACTGAGAGGGCGATGGAGGGTGAGAAGGGAAGGGCGATTGGATCTGGTTTGGCATCGTCGGAGTGGTTGTTGGAGTACCAATCGGGGTTCGGGAACCACTTCTCGTCGGAAGCGCTTCCTGGTGCGCTCCCCGAGGGGCAGAATAGCCCCCTTGTCTGCCCCTACGGCCTGTACGCCGAGCAGATCTCCGGCACCTCCTTCACCGCCCCCCGCAAATGTAATCTCAGGAGGTCTCTCTCTCTCTCAAGCTTGTGTGCTCATTCGCTGTGCTTTTGTTGGTATCTTGTTGAGAACGATGCCGTAATTTTTTTTCATGGGTTAGCAACATGGTTGAAAATGCCCACGAATTTTGAAGTGGGGCCTCTTTTTTTCTCGTCTATTTTCCTCGTCTTTTTCTACGATTGTTACGTTTGACATCTGAGTATGAAAGTTTGCATCAACTTCTTTAGTTCTTGATTTGTTCTTTAGACAACGGGAGAAAAAATAGTTGCTTATAAGGCTTTCGGGTTACATGAGTGAGCATATGCCTATATGTAACTGAAAAATGAGAATCACAAGCAAGGCTTCTTAAAGACGGTTGTTTAAAGTTGGTGATTGTGAGATCCCAGGCTGCATTGAATGCTCCACTCTGGTTCCTGATTCTTCTCTCCCTTGGCTGCATTCGTCCACTGAACGGGTGGTTGCTTCTTGCTCAGTCCTTGAACCTTCATAATTTTCGTACTTCTAATGTATCTACAGCCACAATATGTTTTCCAGTTGCAAAAAAGGGGCAGCAGAAAATCTGTCTTAGCCAGTCAGTATAGCCTTGGAAGTTTTCTTTACAGCTTTCTATGCCAAGCTTCGAAGCGCCGTTAGAGAGGTGGGTAGCAGTCTATACTTGTGTATGGGAAAACCTGCATTCACTACAGATTTTGAATTTGCTCTGCAACCCGCATAGACTACAGAATTAGAATTCTCTCTGCATCCAGTAACTCTTTTTCCGTTTTTTTCCCCTTGGTGAGGCAGGATTAAGTGGTAATGTTATAGCAAAATAGAAGGCTCTATCCTTGTGCAACTCCTTGTAACTACTGGGGCCAAAACTAACTCAGGCAACGGGCCTTGTAGCCAAGTTTTGCACCTCAACAAGAAATATGGATATGGGCTCTAGGTTATGCAAGACATGAGTAGATAGGGCCAGTGGCGGAGCCGCATATGGGCCCCCCTCAAGGTTTCTTTATTTTTACATTAACATCTTCAAATATTTGCTTTGTTATATATATGAATGTCTTTTTGGATATGAATATAATGTGAATGAGTGCCCCTCCAGAAAATATTTGTAGCTCTGCTACTGGATAGGGCCCTCAAGTTTTATCAAAAACTTCAATAGAAGATTATTTTCAAATCATTCTCATATATGAAATGCTACAATCTGCCCTCTTTAAGGAACAAACGTCATTGAGTGTTTGATCCCAATGTCATAATGTTAAACATAGCTTTAGTATCAACCGTAGAAATTAATTCAAGAGAAATCAAAACTTATAAGTGTGATAGATCCCAACTCGTCTCATAAGTCATAACCCACTTGAATTCACATCTCAAAGAAATTGTGAAGCCGGACACTAGATTCTGTGACACAAGTATTGTCAAGCTTTTCAAGATTTATCAAAATCATTGACATAAAAGTATTTTAAAGGTTTCCTTCTGCATGGATGTTATATCCATAGCATATGACCAAGGCAATGATCCCCATTGGCTTCTAGAAGGATTCTTTACTAAATCATGTCTTACACTGCCAGCTTCTGATTGGTTCACTTCATTGACTGTGTTAATATGTTCATATTTTTATTTATCGATGCACATTGAAACATGGTGAGTTTTTATATATTAGATGGAAAAAAATGCTTCTTTAGTTTCTGAAGTTCTATCTTATGTATGTGAATAATTTGTTTTGCAGTTGGCTGTACCGGATCAAACCTTCTGTTACACATGAACCATTCCAACACAGAAATCCATGCCACGAAAATCTGATATCAGAATGTAGTAATTCTTTGACATCTGCTACACCAACTCAACTGCGTTGGAAGCCTGCTGATTTTCCTAGCTCACCTACTGACTTCATTGATGGGATTTACACAATGTGTGGAGCCGGAAGTTCTTTCCTGCGACATGGTTATGCCATCCACATGTAATTTCTACGTCACAATTCTTTTGTTTTTTAAGCTTGTTATGTAAAGGTAATCTGTCCTCTGCTGTTTCTTTTTCTGTTCAATCATCAAGTAGATGGTTTCTGTTTACATTTTTATTCTCGTCCTGTCACTTGAATATTTTTTATCATGCTGAAGTTAATACTGCAGGTCATATTTTTGCTACTTGATATCGTGATTTTTTCCATCTTTTATATCTAAAGACAGTCCTGGTTAAGCACAAACCAAAGTATGAATCATCTTGGAAAATTAGATTGTTGAAACACTGAGACCTTGCCCTCTAGAAGTGCCAAGATAACAGCTGGTTAGTATAGGCCTCTATATTCGCTTCTCCAGTTTCTAGATGTATTTGGTTCATGGGTTATGTATGGCAGCACTATCTTCTGTACAGTTCTGATTTGAGAAAGCGGGTAAAAGATTTTACCCATCTTGATACTCTTCATATATATATATATACACACACGTCACACACACACATATATACCTGAACTTGACTCCCTCTGTTGGTCACATTGTATCGGTTTGGAGAAATCACCTGCCAGCATGTCATGTTGCATTAGTAGAATGATTTTCAGGATAGACAGGACCATCTAAAAGAATTGCCTTGTCTGCAGTGAAGCTTCCTCTTCCCACAACATAGAATCTTCCCTGCATATGTACTGATAAGACAACTTTCTTAGGTGTTAACTTGGTCTTCTTTCTTATTGAAAGCAGTGTTACCTGCGCAGGCTGATAGAACTTTGAAGTAGGGGGAAAGCATTGAGTGGGTTTTTAATCAAAAAGGAAAGATACATCTTTTCTGCCTTCTGGAAGACTGCATGGATTGTGGAACATTGATTCCCTATTGTCTGTTATTATGCCTACAGATATTTCTCGGCAACTGTGTTATGTTTGCATCTTATTTCCCAAGAAGGTGTGATCATATGCACCTCCTGACACTATTCTCCTGCTGGTATCTGGATGTGATGCCATTCTTGAACTCAAGATCCAAGGAATTCTCTTGCCTTGTCTTTCTCTTGCCAAATGCTGATGAGTTCTTGCTCCTCATCAATTCTTCATACTTCACCCAAATTCCATGAACTGGAGTTGTTAGATGATTTATTTGCTCCAAAACTTTGTTTCAACAAACTGGATTTATTTCCATGTTGTACTGTTAAAAACTTAAAAGAGTATGATTCCAGTAAACTGTGGATACCTGGTTTAAGTTTTTCCATCGGTGCATGATGTTCTGAACTCCTTCCTTTTTTCGTTTGCAACGTTTTTTTTGTCATTACCTTTTTATAGCTCAGCTGAATCTGATTTAAGATCATGCTTACAGGTATGCTGCCAACAAATCCATGGATAATTGTGCTTTCTGTAATGCCGATGGTGACTTTCTGATTGTCCCCCAGATAGGAAGTAAGATGAGTCTTTCTGCCTTATTTCAAAGTTTATTTTTCTTGACTAAATTTATGGTGCTGTAGTTCACTAATTTGTGTTGGTATCACTTGATTTATTACTATTACTTCTTTTCTGAATATGCTGAGAATAAATATACTGGACTATGAGATCTGAATGGTTATGATATTTTGATTTACCACCTTTGATGGCAATGCCAGGTGTCAAAATCTTAATGTATAAGTAATTCTGGACAATATCAGGTTTAATTTTTAAGTTATGCTAGCAGATTTTGCTTTACTTGTTTTTCTTTCAAACATGTATTAATTTTGAATATTGTGAATAAGAGCATGGAAGTGTATAAGATTGCTCTCTTTAGAGGTTCCTGTCTCAAGCTCAATATTTTGTTTGTTTTTCTATGCCACAGAAGCAATTGCACGTTCATTCTGAAACAGCCAGCCCTTTTGTAGCTCTAGAAATGAGATTTTCATTTATATTTGTGCTTTGTCACTGATAGAAGTGTGTCATCACTAATTTTCTTATCCTCTTGTTTCACTTGCTCTTTTAGGGTTATGGATCACAACCGAGTTCGGAAGATTACAGGTTTCTCCTGGTGAAGTAGCTGTTTTGCAGCAGGGCTTTCGTTTTTCTGTTGACCTGCCGGACGGTCCATCACGTGGCTACATTGCTGAGGTTTTTGGTACCCACTTTCAATTGCCTGATCTTGGTCCTATAGGTAATTGGACATTCTCCATCCCACGTCACATGGACTCTGATAGTTATCCTGCTTAATGCACTTCCATTTGGCTGTGCCTTATTATTGTCTCTGCTTGGCATTCAGGTGCCAATGGCCTGGCTGCAGCGAGGGATTTTCAGGTCCCAGTTGCTTTCTTTGAAAAGGAATCTCGCCCAGGATACACAATTGTTCAAAAGTATGGTGGTGAGCTTTTTACGGCAAAACAAGATTTTTCTCCTTTTAATGTGGTGGCTTGGCATGGGAACTACGTCCCTTACAAGGTAAAGATGGATATTGTCTTGCACCTGTATTTGTTTTATCCATGAGGGAACAAAAGGAAACAAATAAACAAGTGAACAAAGAAAGGTGCCATATGTTGGAGCTACCATCTTCTGCTTGTACATTCACTCAGATATGGCGCCTTAAAAAAAAAAAGTTCCATTGTAAACAGAAAATCACAATGACATGTCCAGATGAAAGGACTGAAATTCATGTGCTTTATGGAACATTTGGTTATTAATCCATCATCGTGTATTTTAACCTCACGAATGTATTTTATTTTTTGTTTCTGTAAAAATGAATATTCTGGACATTTTAGATGTGCATGTATGATTTATGCAGTATGATCTCAGCAAGTTTTGCCCATTCAATACTGTTTTGGTTGATCATGGAGATCCTTCAATAAACACAGGTACAACAGCATTCAAACTTTAGCATCTAGTGTCAAGTTTTCGCCATTTAGGTTAGTCCAATCTCCATGCTAACTCTGTTAGTTTCTGTGATCCCATAACAGTACTTACAGCGCCCTCAGATAAACCTGGTGTAGCTTTGCTAGATTTTGTGATCTTCCCTCCTCGATGGTTGGTGGCTGAGCACACCTTCCGCCCTCCTTACTACCACAGGAATTGCATGAGTGAATTTATGGGATTGATTTATGGTGGCTATGAGGTCAGTGCGTAATTAGTGCATACGGTTCTCAAATTTGGTTAAATGCATGTCTGCATCAAAAGACAAGAATTAAAAACAGATGTTTCTGAGCTACTGCTTGCTGAAACTGGTGCTAATAGGCAAAACAAGATGGGTTTCTGCCTGGTGGTGCAAGTTTGCATAGTTGCATGACCCCTCATGGACCTGACACTAAGACCTTTGAGGTACTTCATATTTCCTCTTCTTTGCTTGCATGTCTACAATTTTGCTGCTTCAATAACTATCTTTTCTTTTTCTGTGGCAAAAAGGCGACAGTGGCACGTGGAGAGGATACTGGACCATTCAGAATAGCAGATACTATGGCATTCATGTTTGAATCATGCTTGATACCCCGAGTATGTCAATGGGCACTAGAGTCTCCTTACAGAGATCATGATTACTACCAATGCTGGATAGGTCTGAAATCCCACTTCTCAATTGAAGAGAAGGGGACACTGAAAGCAAGGAGGAACCTGCTCACTGATGACGCTCATGAGCATGCAGAAGGTGACTGTAGGAAGACTGCTATCCATGGCTGTCCTTAGAGAGTTCAGGGGCTTCTGTGGTTGACGATGTTGACTTGTGATCTTCACGTGTAAAGATAATAGTTTATGCACATCGAACAACTAGAGTTGTAAATGACCAAACCAAAGTTTGCCTTGCATATAATTAAATAAAATACCGGTATTCTGGTGACCCGTACACAATCTTCAAAAGTAAATGTGTTGCTGGTACTCCTAGAATTTTGTTGCATCACATTATTTCAAGTTTCCCGAGTGGGAGATCTAGCTGCTGATTTCATGCTATACTTATAATCACCAACCCGATCAATGTACTTCTTGGTTGGCCATTTGAACCTCCGGACCCTTCAAGCATGCCAGCATGGGAGGCTTCTATTTTGCAAGAGACACAATGAAGTTTGGACGCATAACCAGCCACTTACAGTCCAGCGCGTTCTTAAATTCTGCTAGCATCTTGAGTTCGCCATTTTAAGTTTTAGATGAAAGGGAAACTAGTGTTTGTGCAAGCCTAGTTACTTTTTTGCTAGGAAAGTGAATGGGTCTGTTGGGGGTGAGCAAAAGGCCCTTTCGAATGAAAAAGGCTTTCTTTCCTAAAAAGGTCCTTTCGAATGCAAAAGGCTTTCTTTCCCACAGCAGGTGAAGAAGTGTTGTGTTTGATTCACCGCAGATCTTGATCCATAGAATCTCAAATCCATGGATTTAATATTGGACCTCCTCCCCACTCCCCATTCGATATTAAATCTGTGGTTTTTAACATGTAGCATGGATTTCATGCTACATCAAACGGAGGATCTCCCAAAATGTATCCTTTAATGCAGCTTTGGATCTAAGATCCGAGGCCATCAAACGCAACGGAATGCTTTCCAGGGCAGCTGATGGAGCTTGCAAGACATTCTCTCGACAAACCGAGGGAGACTAAAGCTGGAATTGGCCAAAATTCAATTCAGAAAAAACTCTCAAGCTTTTTTTTTTCCAAAACAATCTCCAGGGAGGGATCAATTTTTTTCTCCTACCACAAAGTTGCTTTCGAGTTGAATTGGACATAATCGTCGTTGTCATGAATTCTAACGAAGGTTTATTCATGGCAAGTAACTTTGTGGCCATTTGTTTAACTTAGCTCGACTGAAACCTTTGATTCCCAATTGAAACTTTCCAAAGTTTCATCAGGCGATAAATTATGTTAAAAAATTTATGGACCTCTTAGAATTTTGTACAAGAAAAAAAAAAGAACCTTTTCTCTCCTTCAAGAGAAACACGTTTTCAGATCTGGCTGACCAATGTTTGATTTGATTTAGGTTACGACTCCACGGCGTCAAGGATTGGAATGTTGACTCGAACCATCCAGAGTGAACGGGCCAATTCCATTCACTGAATTTTCAAACTACTGAAAACCTGCCACTCGACAATTGAAGCTTTAACTCTTGTTTTCCTTTCTTTTCTTCCCTGTCTGATTGATAAAAAACTTCAGTTTGCTGATTTACCGAGTCTTTCTAGTGACTACCCAATTCAGATAACATTTTTTTTCGAGTTTAAGCAGTAAAATCCTATTTAAAATGCAGACTAGCTACTTTAGTATGAAGGCAAGGAAACAAAACAAGATTATGTGCAGACTAGCTACTTTAGTATGAAGGCAAGGAAACAAAACAAGATTATATGTAGACTAGCTACTTTAGTATGAAGGCAAGGAAACCAAACAAGATTATCGTCAAGAATGAGAAGCCACTACTCCCTTTCATTCCCTTGCCCTAAGGTCTAGGGCAGAATCAATTTGTGCATGGAGTTGGTGTAACAACCCGACCCACTCCCGGGCTCGGGCCCCTGGTTCGGCGAATCCCAACCTGCCCCTTAGCAGTTTCGGTTCCAACCTAAAAAAGGCTAGAAACCCTGACAATCTTCTCATCAATGACCCCCTTTATAAACTCTTCAAAATTCTTCACAATCTTCGGTACAAGACTAAACATTTGGGGCATTACAGTTGGTGTACTTGAACTAGATCCGACTCTAAGGCGTTCTATCAGTGGCTGATTATGGCGAGCTAAAGCATAGCGAGGCTCACTGTTCTGTTCATGAACCTAGTAAATTGACTGCATTACTTGGGTGAGCATGAGAAACCCACCACCTCGCAGCGATAGTTGAAGCTCCCTCCCATAGTGGCACCCTTCACTACTCTTCAACTTACGCATCGGTATCTTTTTTTTGCAGCACATGAGGTTGACACCCTTAACACTCAAAATAGAGACTAGCCACCTACCAGCCCTCACCTCAAGCCTTTGCACTAACCTCATTGGAGACTACTTATACTACTTACTACTGGAAATGGATGGATACAGGCGAACACTTTGGTAGCTTTTGATTGTATGAGGTCTGAATGATCGAAGAGTACCCTTATCTTAAGTTCAACTGGCCATCAATTTTTTTTGCACCTGAACCAGAGAGCACAAATACATTGAAAATTAATGAGAGGAAGGTTGTGTTTGATAGCTTGAGGCTGCATGAAAAAGTGTACTTGGGAAGATCCTAAGTTTAAACAAATTAAGGATCTCAATAGAATTGATTTGAATCTATGCTACAAGTTTAAAACCATAGATTTAAGATTGGATGGAGGAGTGGTTTTACCTTAAATCCATAGGGATATCTCTGATCACCACACACATATCAGATCCGCAGTAAAACAAACACATCCTAAAGTAATTACATTTGTCTCTAGTTCCGTGAGTATATTTTGAAACTAAATAAAATTGTCTTAAAAGCATTACAACAATTATCGATGAATGATATTGTATTTCATTTGATGGGTCCATGATCATGTCAGTTTTTTTGTGATCTATTGAAAAATTAGAATCTTCTTTCAATGCTTGTAGCAAAATGAAGCAATGACCATGAGATGCATGCGTAGCAAGCAGCACCATCAGTGACACAAGCATCACTTCCTCTGTTCCCCTACTGAACTTGCATGCTGGAAATGGAAGTATGTGATATTAGTGATGTTTTGTATGATGTAAACATATTTTTAGTACAGTTTTAGGTAAATTGAAGGAGTATTTCATTCTACCATCTATATGAGAACCAAAGGCCTGCCCCTTCCCATCCCCCCAATATATAATAGAATTGTATGTTTATATTTTGATGACTTATAAAATGCATCCAACTTATTGCATGCAAATGTATTTTATCCATTGGCTGCTTCAATGATGTCATATGCCACACTTTAGTCTTTTAATATTATAATGTTGCAGCTTTGTAAATTGCCTTTTTTAAAACTTTCTGCATGCCTTCATGTTGTTTTTCTCCATATAAGCGTTTTTCTCTATGCTTGGCGGTGGAGATAGGCAAAATGCTGAACATGTTTTACCGCCTTAGCTGAGGCTGCCTCTTCAACTGCCTGTTGACTAGTAACTGGCCAAATCAAGCCAAACTAAAGATTAGAAGAAAATATACAACAAAGAGGGGACAATTTCTGAAGAACTCAGTGTCGGAAAATGGTTGACACTTCTTTAGGTGTCAACGAACAATTTTCCGCAACATTATATGCGCATTTCCAAATCCTGCAACCGAACCAAAGTCTCATAAAAATTTTGCTATTTTTTTTTTCGTTGGCGGCTCTGGCTTAATCAAGAGAGGGTGCCGCGTGCTTCGAGTCTAGGGCCAAAACTTATGCGAAATACCAGTTCCCTCGTTCATCTCGTTTTCAAAACTTTTGGAGTTGAGGGACGCAAGAGAAGCTGTAAGCACCAGCAGAGGAGAGGAGAAGGGGAAAATGTCCCAGTTCTGGAAGCCAGGCTCTGAGAGGCCGGCTTCTCGTCTCGTCGAGGATGAAGACGGAGGTGTCCTCTACCTCCCCCACTCTACGTCTTCCTCCTCTCACTCCGGGTACTGTAGTTAAGCCTCTCTTTCTCTTTCTCTTTCTCTCTCTCTCTCTCTCTCTGCCTCTCTCTCTCACTCCCCATTTATGGGTGGCAGCTTCGGGCATGCGAGTCTGGAGAAGCAGAGAAAGAGGCTGCCTGTCTATAAGTATCGGACGGCAATCCTTTATCTAGTCGAGAATCACGCTACCACCGTCATCGTTGGGGAGACTGGCAGCGGCAAAACCACTCAGATTCCTCAGGTGTTTGCTCCGCCCTTCCGCTTTTCCTTTCTTGTACAGTTATTCATCCGTCCCTTTGAATTTACTTTGCAACTTGGAGATGGGACGTTTCTCTCCAGGGCTTCGGTTCACATGAACGGGTGAAGATCGAATCTTTGTTCCCGGTGTCTTCTTCTTTTCATTCTGTCTGAAAGCAGTCCTGGGTTGTTCAAGTTGTCGTGGTTCATGTAGCATCCCGTTTATCTGGACAAATGGGTGCGTCCGAAAAAAAAAAAAAACCCTACGGCCGTTTCTAGATACCATGACAAGAATAGTATTTGAATGTCTATTAATTTTGGCTTTGATGTTATTTGTTCGATTTGTGCATCAGGGCTCAAGATTGGAAACTGCGTCCCTGTTGACATTGGATGCCCATTTTGATGTATGCAGTCATTTGATTTCTGCATTGGAAGTAAATAGAAGAGATGTGGCCTATGACTGCTGTCAAGTGAATGAATTCATTGATAGCGTTAAAGTTCTTAGACTTTTCACTGGTTTTGCTTATAAGACTAAATGGATATGCTTTTTATCCATTTTCCCCATGTTGGACTATGACAGAGAACGGGAGATGTGCTAACTATATAGCTGAAAAACCGCAAAGTTTTGGCTTTGCGTTTTTAGAGAGAGTAAACGAAAAAGCAGTCTGCCGTGGAGTCATAGTAAATAAGAATTCACTTCATTAATGAATTGTTGAAAGATAAGAGACCAAAGACTTCCCTCTAAATGTAGAAAGACCAATCGGAATGTATTTCAGTATTTCTACAGGTAATACTTTCAATAACCACGGAAAACGGAAAGTTATCTTCAAGGTTATTTTTTGTTCTTGTCGGTGATTATGCTAGTGTACTGTTTTTTCAACAGTTAATACTAAATAATAGTACTCTTCTGTCTGCTTTGCACTGCAGTATCTTCAAGAAGCTGGCTGGGCATCCGATGGACGTGTAATAGCTTGCACTCAGCCTAGGCGTTTGGCTGTTCAGGTCTTTTCAATTCCCAATTACCAGTTCTATTTCCAAAAGAATTTTTTTATAGAAATAGCTTAGATGCTTTGTTAGTGTAAAATGGCTGTCTGGTTGACGAAATGGATTAAGTACTCGGCCACTTTTATAGATGCCTTACTAATTCTCCACTTCTGATTTCCTTTGCATGGGGATATCTCTTTTTTTTTACAATATTCCATATTGTTCTAGAATTTAAATCCAAACCATCGATGACTGCAGAATCTCATGTATTTCTTCGGGTTAGTGTTTTTCTGTAACTGTTTGACAAGGATGTAGATGAATTTCTTGAAGTTGCTTTATATTATTAACGGATTTGTGACAAGTTCTCATGGTTATCCTGCGCATGAGACAAGTGAGATCATTACCTTAATTTGATCTATGATTTTGTAGCTTCTTTTGCATGTATATTACTGAAAATTTTATGGAAGTTGCATTTTTTTTGTTCCCATGGGAAAAATCGAGAACCTTTTTTGGTCGATAAATGAAATATTGTTAAGACACATTAGACTAAGTATCATTTGTCTTTTGTGTGTTCTAAATAAGCTTGTCTTAGTTAATTTTTCCACTTGAAGTTGTGAACGTGATCACAGCTGGATAGAGCTTGTGTGCATGGTCTTGGTTTTTTGTTAATAAACCTTGCACATGCACCATGCGCCGTGAAGTTCCTAGAAAACCTATCCACAGGAGAAATCTGGACAATGGATGATTTTCTTAAGTTGTAGACTTTTATTATTTGTACAGTGTCAAAGTAGTAATGCTTTTTTTTCTCCCAGGTTCAGTGAAAAGCTTCGTGGTAATCACAGTTATTTTTTTAATCATTTCATGTTGTTGCTTTTGAAGAACCTTCTCCTTGCTGGCAAGTCCACATTCTTTTAAGAAATTTAGCCACAAATCAGTTTAGTGTTGCTTATGACAAGCATAAGAATATTGCATTATCAATTTGTATCGACTTGTGAAGGTGATCTTATCTTCAATTTATTGAACATGACAACTAGGTTGTTGCTTCAAGGGTAGCTGAGGAAATGGGTGTCAAGCTCGGAGAGGAGGTTGGTTACACAATTCGTTTTGAGGACATGTCAAAGCCGGTAGGTCTTTGTGTAACTTATTGTGTTTTGGATATGTGCTGGTTCTCTATCTTGACAATGTATAGCTACATCATCTATGATTCTTTATGGATGGAATCTTTATTCATGAACGATGTTGAGCGCTTTAATGTACATGCTCAGTGGAAATGGGTTACTCTAAGTCTTGACATTTTGTGTATATAGGACACTGAGTAAGGATTTAGTTTGTTTTATTTATAGGGTGTTACCATGATCAAGTTTCTGACGGACGGTGTGCTGCTAAGGGAGATGATGGACGATCCTCTTCTAACCAAATACAGGTAAGTTAGCTTTAAAAATGCTGTACTGCATGTGAATATATTAGAATAAAGTTTGCAACCAAGTAGTGGTTGCTGCAAGTTGACTATATGCCCAAAACCTTTAATACAGAAGGATGGTTGTATCTTTAACAGTTATGCACCTTCAGAGTTGTTTGCACCTTAGGTGCAAAAGCATATATGTATATAAAAAGAGGTGCTTCAAAATCTAAGATGCTGACTTTAAGCGTCTTGAGTGTGAATTCTTACTTAAGATGCTTCAACTTGATGAACTTCACAAAATAGATCCATTCGTTTTCTTGTGCTAATGAGGTCAAATTTGTATCTAGTATCAAGTTAGGAACTTTTAAATTTCACTGACTGAAGTATGCTGCAGTAAGACTTGGGGAGAAAATAAAAGAGGGTAACCACTGTATGTGCTTGGATGGTTCCCTTCCATGTTTAGAAGATGTAAAGCATCAGTTAAGTAGAAGGCACACTGCGTTGTCTCAAGTGTTGCTTGGCTGAATTATAAATAAAGTCCCATAGGTCTGAAACGTAGTATATTGGACTCAATTAACTCCATAAATTTGCCAAACTCATCGAGTTTCTAAGTTGCTATGGGTCGGACAATGCCACTGTCAGGCAAACAAATGAAACTCATGTACTTTGAATTTGAATAGATACGTCATGGCTCAAAATAGACATAGAGCCATTCCTTGTCGTGATTCCTTTGGTTCATTGCTATAATCATACAATACAGGTCAATAAGGCAGTGTGGAAACAAGAAGATGAATTTTTCAGATATCAATTATGTTTCTTAAATAAATCATTACAATCTTTTTTACATTCAAATATTTTCCTTGAAATGATTGCAACAGCATTCATTAGATAAACTTACAAAACCAAATATTTAACAGTAGATAAGCTGGTTCGTAGCTTTACTCTATTTTCTTCCTTGATCTGTTTTTATAGATATATTTCCCCTCTTCCATGGCTTTCCTCTAGAAAATTAATGAAATTTATGTGCACTAAAATGTCTTCATAGCTTTGAAGTTCTGTTCTTCCTTCTGTTGGAAAGGACAGTGTGAGGAGAAAAGTGCTTTACATCTTCAATTTTCTTTTATTTTATCAGCGTCATCATGGTGGATGAAGCACATGAAAGGAGCCTCTCTACAGACATGTTAATGGGACTCTTGAAAAAGGTGTGAAGTATGGATGCTTGGCTTCTGCATTTGCTGGTTGATGACACTGTTTTCTAAGTCCTATGCCTGTGATTATGCTAATTAACGTGGCTATCCCAGATCCAAAATCGTCGACCTGAGCTGCGGTTGGTCATTTCATCTGCTACAATTGAGGCAACATCCATTTCAAATTTCTTTTCTTACAGGTTGGCTTTTTAAATTTCTGTATGTGTCCCAACATTCTTTTCTTTTGATAACCTGCAGTTTTTTGTGTTGAATTCTGTCACTAGTTGCTTATACATTGGTTGCTTCTTTCAGTTTTCATTAATCAAATTGGCCTTGAGAAAGATCCAGTTACAGTATATTTAGTTTGTAAATTGCGCATGCTCATCGTACCAAGAAGTTTTTTATGGGAAATCACTTTCAAAAAGGGTTTTGCAGTTCATCAGGAGTTGCACTTCTCTAGCTTTAGCCTTGAGTGAATTGAAACACTGGCTTGTCCCCTCTTATATTTCCTTATTTAGTACAGGTTCCTCATCTATTTCTTTAATACAGCAACGGCCAGAAATATATTAAGAAAAAGGAAAAGAAAATAGAGTCCCACGGAAATTTGAGAGGAACAATGTCATGGCATGCATTCAAATACCATTTGACTCTACACAGGAATTATTTGGAAGAGACAGGGTCTGATGAGTCATTCTTCTAGAGTAGGAAATAGTTATGAATTTTTCTTAGTTCTCATTACTTTTGAGTTTTCATAGTTTTCTCCTTTACTTTCTCTCTTGTTTGAGTGAAACTTCTTGTTATTATGCTATGATAGTGCAGGCCCTCTAATTTTTTTCCCCTGAAAGATTTGTTTTGATTTTTGTTCTCTAATAATCCTTTCTTTTCTCATTAAGTAGAAGAAAGCGACATGATCCAGAAAGCCAAGATGTTGTACCCAGTAAGAAACCTGCTATTCTCTCTGTGGAGGTTTGTTCCTTCTCTATCCCTCTTTAGCAGACTTGAGCCATTAACTTGAATATGTGGATTCTTATCCTATATTGGTTGCAATGGCTAGCCATGTACTAATAGTTTCTGTTCATTTCAGGGACGAGGCTATGAAGTTAAAGTGTATTTTCTCCAGGAGCCTACGTCCAATTATCTGCATGAGGCAGTTTCAACTGTCTTATCCATTGATGAAAAGGTATTCTAACTCATTGTGAACAAGTTCTTGCACCCCAAAAGGATGCTAAGTTTGGAAAAATTTTAAAATTGGATGTTGGAGACCTAATATACCTTATTTGTCACATTCATCCTATGTCACATAGGTACGGGTGCCGGTACGGGTACAGGTACGGACCAATTTCAAAAAACGTGGGTACGGGGGTACGGCCGTACACACGGACATATATATATATCAAAAAATTTCAAACAGAATAACATATTCACATTTCACACATATATATCAAAAAAACGCAAACAGAATAACACACAAACATAAATCATGGTCCAAAACGGATAAGATAACAAATCATGCAGGAACCGCAGGGGCAGAGGTCTGAAGAGCAACAAGCAAGGCAGGATATCAAGAAGAAAAGCAAATGCACAAACGACATTCCTGGAGATGCTGATGATTTTCATAATAGGCTGTCTCAGAAATGAAAATATATCAACTAGAAAGAGTGCTATTACACAAAGTTACTTGAACAATGAAAAGGAGAAAAACTAGGAATACACGGTAAAACCAGTGGAACAAGCAAGGTCTTTGGTACAAGACTAGATCTTGGATCATGGGGATTGAATCGAGGTAAAGGGAAAGATAATACCGATTGAACAAAACTAATCCCGGTGAGAGTGTGCATCAAACATCGAAAATTTTCACTGCTTCCCCTCACGGCCTCACTGCCAATTGGAAACCATGAAGAAACATTATGGATAGCTTGGCTAGAGACTGACTGATGTCAATAGGTGGGTGCAAACTGCAAACCATTGTAGCTGAACAACGAAAAGTCAAAAACCCTCGGTGGCTGCTTCCACTCACGGCCTCACTGATGCTTCAAGCCGACGAGGGTTTAACCCTCGACCTATCAGAGGGAGAGAGACAAAGAGCGACAGAGTCACCGCCGGCGACGACTTTGTCGATGGTGTCACGGCAGGCAAAAGATGACACAGGAAGGCGACAGAGAGACAGATTCGAAATAAACCGTAGAGAGACGAAGAGCCGCTGCCGTCGCTGTTATCGTCGCCGCTGCCGTCGAGGTTGTTGTCGCCGCTGCCATCGCCGCTGCCGAAGCCGCTGCCGAAAACGCTGCCGTCGCTGCTGCCGAACGCCGGAGAGAGACGAAGAACAGCAAACGTTGAGTGTCGAGGGTTTTTTTTTACCCTTTTACTTAACGTTAAACCAGTTTTTCACGTTAAAAAAAAATAAAAGTTAAAAACAAAAATGGACAAAAATGGACCCGGTCAACTTTGACCGTGTCCAAAAATGGACGGGTACGGGCCGGTACGCATTGACCGTACCCGGTACGGTCAACGCGTACCGGGGCCGTACCCAGTCGCGTACCCGTACCGGTGTCGTACCGGTACCGGTAGGGGACGTCCCCCTTTGGGACGTACCCATGTGACATAACATTCATCATGATGCTTTTGACATTTCTCATTCGAATGCCTAAGTATATGACACAGCGATTAGAGGTTTGGCTCTACTCCTCCTGCTAAAGTCTAAATGGAATCTGGGAAACTGAGAGGAAACAAACAAACAGAAATAACAGAAAGAGTAAGAGAGAGCTTGATAAAACCAAAAAGTTGAGAAACAAAGGAGACCAAACAGGGAGAATAAAAACAATAATAATTAATAAGAAAAAGAAGAGGCTTACCAATAAAGGAGGCAAGTGCAGGAAAAGCTTCACTTGGAGGTGAACAGTAGGAGATGGGGAGAGTAGGGCTGTTCAACGAGTTGAGCCTCCTCGGGCTCGACTCGAACTTGCCCAATAAAACTTGACTCGAACTCAACTCTTTAATAAAGGAGTCAAGTTCGAGTAAAAAAAGGAACTTGTCTAATTTAATGAGTCGAGCTTGAGCTAGGCAGGCTCGACTCGGTTAACTCGATTAAGCTCATGGAGAAAAAATATGTAAAAGAAATTCCCTCTTTTAATCACAAGTGAAAAGTTACCTCAATGGTTTTCTTAGAGGTTGGCAGCCCTCATGTTTGGTGTTCAAACCTCAATGTCTCCCTCTATATTTAAGTAATTTTATACATGGCTTGGCTAAGCTCCAGCTGAACCTTGCCTCGAGCTTAGCTGAGCCGAGTTCAAGCTCTCTAAGCTCAAGCTGAGCTCGAGTTGTGGCTTATGCCACTCAAGCCGGCTCAGCTACTGTTGAATTTGGCTCATGCACATCCTTAGGGGAGAGATGCAGTGAAGGATTTCTTGTCCTAGATGCACAGGGTGGTGGAGATGCATGAGCAATTGAAGAAGTTTAAATATTTCTGCTCCATGTTTTCGATGAACACCTGTAACATGATTTGTGGAATCTGTGGAAGGGACTGTTCTGGACGTTCCTTTTTCCAGAGTTTGAGGTTACATGGTAGCTATGTGGACGGGAATGTTTTTTATCCTGTGGCTGTAGATGCTTTGTAATGAAACGACCCTGTAGGGTGATTTTTCTACTTAATGTACTATCCACCTGCTTACTGTTTGTTTTGTAAGGCATTTACTTGAAGGAAATATTTACCATAGGGAGTTGATGGATGAATTTTGGCTTCATGTGTCAGTTTTGGGCGAAAAAGTCTCTTTTTTCTGGATGCATTTCTGAAAATTTTGGAACTGTTCCACTAACACTATCCTTGGAGATATTTAGGCGAAAAGCCCACCAAATCTTCATTGAGGCTGCTATACTTGGTGTCGGGTCTACTTAGTGGGTCAGGAAATGGGTGCTCTTGTATTAGCTGGTGAGGGCAGGTATGCTGGAAGGCCTCCTATGGTCTTGCTTTCCGCCTTAACTAACAAGAAGTAAAGGCGTTTGCTTGTCTAGACCAGGAATACCTGTCCAAGTGCAACAGCAATTCATCCACATGCTTCTAGTACCAGATGACTTGCCTGTGTTTAGCAGGTTATGCAGTCCATAAATATGTATTTCAGCACTTTTCATCATCTTTTTACAAATCTAATTTTGCGCGCATGCGGTATCTATATATATATATATAGAGAGAGAGAGAGAGAGAGTGAGTGAGTAAGAGAGAGAGAGAGAGAGAGAGAGAGAGAGAGAGAGAGAGAGAGAGAGAGATCTTAAGGCATGATTGTCTGTTGCTAAGACACGAAGGAGTCTCCAGGTTTACTAGTTGTCTTATATATGTTCCACATTTCTAACATTTTAGAACCCAGGTATCTATGTGCATTTAAAACTGCAAATGCTCATCTTTCCTTTGCACAAAGTTGTTGAAAGCTTCATGGTCAGTTCTTGGTTGGGGGGGGATTAGTGTAAATCAGGCCCAAAACTTGGCAATACAAATGCTTCAAGAGATACACTCTTGAGGACTCCAACAACTTCAATAAGTAACACACAATAAACCTCAAACTTGAGGAGAAGAAGAATATATTAATCTCAACTAGATACACAAGAAGAGGCCTAAAAGCCTTGACTTTACACTAGTGAACCTCCACTATTTATAAGGGAGAAAACAAAAGAGAGGAGAGTGCTAGCCGTTGGAGACTAGTTCCAACGGCTAGAATTCTAGCCGTTGGGACTAGTCTCCCCTTGGGTCCCCTTTGGATAAAAACAGAAAGGGGCAAGGGTAAAACAGGAAAAATACAAAAAATAAAAAGACAAAAAAGGAAGATAAAAAGTTACATAAATATCCTAAGTACCCAAGCCTATAAATATATATATATATATATATATATGTCACATATTAGAGACTAATATGTGTAATGTATATACATATATGTATGTATAGAAAGGATACATACATTCTAACAATTAGATGGTGGAATTTTGTTTCTAAAGCTAT
Source organism: Nymphaea thermarum (assembly GCA_011799765.1). Taxonomy (NCBI): domain Eukaryota; kingdom Viridiplantae; phylum Streptophyta; class Magnoliopsida; order Nymphaeales; family Nymphaeaceae; genus Nymphaea; species Nymphaea thermarum. Next base: position 238,953 of record JAANDH010000602.1, on the reverse strand, counting down.
TTGGTGGACTTTGTTGTCATAACATGATTCTTTGTTCGCTCTTTTCTTGCTCCAATGTTGACGTTTTTTCAATTGAAGGGGTACCCACTTGATCTTTTCTGTTTTTCTATTCATTTATTCTTAATATGCATAATTGTTAGTTTTATTTTTCCCCTGTGATGTGACACTTTTAAGGAACCGATGGGCGATATTCTAGTCTTCCTCACTGGCCAAGATGATATCGAGGCAGCAATTCAGTTACTTAATGAAGAATGTCAAAATTTAGGGAAACGATCTTCAGGTTATTGAGCATCCATGTTCTCTGTCAAGTTATTTTGTTATTTCACTACTATACTTTTTCATAGTGCTAGTGTCTGATAAACTTGCTGCTGTCATTCTCATGTTCCCGTGTGCATGCCAACTGGTTTCCATTTTATGAATTCACCAAATCTATCCATATGTTCAATTGTTTAATTTTCTTGATGGGCATTCTAGTTTCATTTTCTGGAACTCTAAAGATGTGAAATGTTTGAGGAGTTGTGATTACTTTTTCTTCCTCATATAAGACTCAAGTTCAGCTGACTGTTTATGCTGATATACTTTGTCATTCTTGTTTTGGTCCACTTTTCAGGCCCAAAACCATTGAACGAGATCAATAGATCATGCTTACCAGAAAAGTGACAACTGACAATAAGAGTAATTTGTTAAGATTGGAAAAAATAAATAATGTTAATGCATGAGAAGGAGGAATCCAGAAAAGTGCAAAAGATTTATAAGAAAAAATCCAAAATTATAGTTTGGGTCTTGTCAATATCTGGCTCATTTTTTAGATCTTTCATTCTGATGATCAGCATTGCAAGCAAATCAAAGATACTAGCAGTTTCTTATATATTTCTTTTAAGCTTTATTTTCCTTGCGATCTTCGTGTTTTTTATGTTGAACAAAATCTGACATATAATTTGCCTAATTTCAGGACTTATCATTTTGCCTCTATATGCTGGACTTTCACGTGCTGACCAGGTTATCTTGAGGTTAATTTTTGATTTGATAATAGCCCCTTAAAAAAATGGCTGCTGATCATGTTGATTCTTTAACCTAATTTTAGGACATGATATTTTCTCCCACTCCTAGGGGAAAGCGTAAAGTAGTGATATCAACAAATATTGCAGAAACTTCATTGACACTTGAGGTACCTCGCCACCATAAACTTGGGATCTCCTGGGAGACAAATTAATGTCGTAACTAATTCATGTGTTGTGTAGGGAGTGGTGTATGTTGTGGACAGTGGGTTCTCAAAACAGCGTTATTACAATCCGGTAAAAGAGCATATTATTGTTTTCTTTTGCTGCTCTTTGCTTCTTGAGTTCAAAAAAGCAGTTTCTTGCTTCTCATACATCTTTTTTTGTACTTTTCCTTTCTTTTACTTTCCTAAGAAATCTATTTGCTTGTATCTTCCTTGGAAATCTATGTCACATAGGTACGGGTACGGGTGCGGGTACGGGTACGGCCATTTTCAAAAAACGTGGGTACGGGGGTACGGCCGTACACACGGACATACATACATATATATATATCAAAAAATTTTAAACAATAACAAAATGCTAAGGGTGTTCCTTTAAATACATTTTTCTTGAATGTTTCTGATTTTTACTAGTTTTTTCNGGGGGGGGGGGGGGGCTGAGATATAGTTATTTCAGTCATTAGAGCTCTTTTTTTGAAATTATAGTGCACAATGCATATTTTCTTTCAATCATGGTTACTCGTGAAAATTGTCATATGACCAATTATGGCAAAGTACATATTGTAATGTGTATCAGTTAGGCCAACCCGACTTAATGTATCATGAAAAAATGGTAAAATTATTTATAATATTAAAAATTTTAAAAATAGAATAAAATAAGACAAACCAAAATGAAAAAATGCGAAAAATTGTGTTTTATTCATTTTTTATTTCGTTCTTTGTGTTTTTTCACGTTTTTATAGTTTTTAATTACCAGTTTTTTTTTTTAGTTTTGTAACTTTTTTAGAATTTGTCGAGATTTTCCTGAGAAAAATAACTTTGTTGTATTATATCCGAGAAAAAGCTTGCCGTTTTATACCCAAAAACAATATTTGTGACAATTGTTTAAAGTCTTATGGATTATGAAATGAATCTGTTCAATGTAAAATATGATGATAAAAAATATTTTCATCTTCATTTTCATCGTCATATGCATCATTTCCTTAAAAATACAATAAAAATCCAAGGGAAAAGTGGGGGATGTGATGCCTTTTTCATGGTAGAAATTGGAAACCCTTTTCCTTCAATTGCAAATCGATCTCTCACATGCAAATCTAGCTTCAGATCGGCATTTTCTTCCTCAAAATTGCAAGCTTCCTCACAGACAACTCCTAAGAGTGTTTAGGAGTCAGGTGCAAGGGAATTTTTAAGACCCAAAACAAAAGATTGGGGGGGCTGGGTCCTCCCCTTTCCCACCTCGATGTACTGTGAGATGGGGCCTAGCGCACCGTGTCATGATATACAGCCACATATCATCAAATGCAGTGTGATATAGATTGTTAGTGTATCACCCATAGCAAAAGTTTTGATGTGTATTATATGATATACTACAATACGTACCACACTGAAGGTGACTACAGAACTTCACATTTTGCATTTCACTACTTCAAACACATTTATGATATATCACACATTCATAGTGGTGAACCATTTAACTATGGGCAGGTGTGCAATTAATTATAGGCACTTAAATTGGTCCTAAATTCAGAATTGAGCAAAAGCATGATTTATGTGTAAAAAAATGCACCTTAAGGCATGTCTTGATCCAAAAGAACTAAGGAAGAACTATTTTGTCACAAAAGGAAACACAAACCACACAATTGAGGCACTCATGATGAATAAACCAATTGCATTATAGTAGGAAAAAAATGAAAAACAGCAAGAGCACTCTGTTGTCACAAAGGACAACACTCAAACCACACAATTAAGGCACTCAATAATATAGAAGCACACACACACACACACACACAAGAGCACATGCTTAACAAATTCTGCACACAGGGGATACATTTCTACAGGAATGAAAGGAAGAGCAAAAATGAGGACTATTAATAATGGCTAGTAGCCTAGTACAGCTGGTTGTTATGTCACATTGGTGCAAGGTGCAGATGTCAGTGCGACACATTTAAAAAGAAAAAATTATATGTATAGACAGATCAACAAGGAATGGAGTCTTAAGTTTTGAGTACATACTTCAACATTCTTTTGTTTATCCTGATTATGTTCAATGATTTCATTGAAATCATCATCAAAATCATTAGAAGGAATAGTAGGGCCAATGTTAGCAGTACATAAGTGTGTTACTCTTCGAAATCAAAATCATCTGGGTCCACATCCCAATATTGAGATGATTCACAACTGGATTTTAGCAGTCAGGAAACAAGCAGAAATATCAGTAAAAACATTTGATTCCTTTTTACACCTTCATGTCATGTAAGTACCTTATAAGTCCTTGTTTATCTCTTTAATATATTACTTAAGAGTTTAAAAATAATAACAGCCATTCCATGTTCAGTATCAACTGAATGCAATTTGAGGTGATTAGAGTTTAGTTAACCCCTGAAAATTACAAATAATTACACGAGTTTGTTTTAACATCGATGTTTATCCCAATAGGGGAATTTCAATGCATCTGGAGATCTTTACAAAAGCATGTTCTTATACTTTTCTTTGGATCGGTCATTTAGTGTAATATTAAAAAGTAAAAACACAAGAACATATCCAGAATGTATGATCTTAAAATTAGCACTTTTAAAAGCATTTTTCAGTTGATACCTCACATAAGTCAAAAGTTATTACAAAACCATTTATTACTTTTTATGAAGCGTTGCTTTGTAATGTAGTTGATTATTTAAAGAATGCATATGTAATCTCTGTAAGGAATTTTCAAAAGAGGCTCTCCTACTTATACTCTCTCCCTCTAAAAAATTTCCTCTGTTAAACATATATTAGCTTGATAAAAATTATTTTTCTCATTTGATCCTCATGTTGCACACTGGTTTCGTTGTTTGTATATCATTGTCACCTTTGCTATTATTCTTTCTTGGGCTTTTGATTTTTTTTTTGTGCAAGTGGGCTATTAGATATAACTTAATTTTTCTGTAGATTTGTCGTTGGTCTTGTTAGAGGTCACTGGCACCTTATTCAAGAGCACTTACTCATGTCTGTAGGTTACAATGAGATATAGCTGTTCATTAATTGGGAAATATTGCAATTTCTTCCATTCTTTTGACATGGAATGAAAATTGGAGCTAGAAGTCTTTAACTCTTCTCTTATTCCTTGCTGTTTCTGAACATGGCCTGTAACTCCTAATGGTCCATTTCTAAAGTTTCTTGAGGTATCTCCTTTATGGGTTGTTTGTAACTTTGGTTCAATGAAAAATTTTACCCATGGCAAAACTTTTGCATAGCACAATTTTTCTAGGCAAAACTGTTATGTAGCATAATTTTGCCATGTTTGGTTGATAGAAACAAGACTTTTTCATGTTTAGTTGAATCAGGAGCGAGTCTTAGGGGAAGAAGCAATTTAATTTAGGCAAAAGACTTTCCCTAGGACATGACAAAGGTTTATACAAAAGGCTAGAAAAATAAAAGAGCGATTAAATATTTGGGGAAATGTTGTTGAAGCCACGGATTAACATTATTTGATCATAGTCTTACTGTGGAAATTGTTTCATGGACATGTAACCTTTATTGGAGGTAGTGAAGGTTGATTTCTTGATGCTGTGGTTCCATGCTTTGCATATAGATTTCTGACATTGAAAACTTGGTTGTGGCACCAATTTCTAAAGCATCTGCAAGGCAGAGGGCTGGAAGGGCTGGAAGAGTGTGTCCAGGCAAATGTTACAGGTATTTGACTTAATCCAGTTGATTCTGATGTCTGGTAATTTTTTTTACTGCTATTATATTGCTGCAAACAATGTTATTTTTACGCCATTTCTCTCTTTCATCGAGATCTGTAGAGCATCTAATTTGTCATTGCATCGGAGTACGGTGTACCCTATTTTTTGCCATCTGCCATATAGGCAGTTCTCAGAGCTGAAATCTCCAATCATATGCATGTGACCATCCATAATCAGGTCAGGTTAAGTTTATAATTTTTCGATGATAGTTTCAGATAAAGAATCTCTTAATATCAAAACTTCTTACATTGTTCAGCACCAACATTTGGTTTACTGATTAGCCTACTGATGCACAATCTTAAAAGTTTTAGTCTGTTTTGCTGAACCACTTCCCACACTTTACTATTTACTCAAGCATTTTGTTTTTCAGTTATTAAACAAGTAAGCAGTGTATGGCCAGTGATCTCCTTTGGTATCCTTACCATTTACAGTGACACCCTTCCAATTGGAATTTGTGTGTATGTGTGTTTGCACTTGTGTGTGCGTGTGCAACACTTGTTTATATGCACAAAGACCTTGTTCTCAGTTATATGAAATTTCTGTCCATGTATTTCTGTGCCTGTGTTTTGACTCATATTTGCACATTGACTTATTTGCTGTTGGTCTATATTGCATGGACACGGGTGTCAATATCTGACATGGGTACGAGGGTCGGACATGACAAGCCTTAAAATATATATATATATATATAGAGAGAAAATGACAAAATGCTAATTTAAAAACTGTTATATAATTAATGAATTAACTGTTTAGTAGTTTTCTTCGTCTATACTTGTAAACATTTTTATATTGTCTGCTTCAGTCTAATTAGAGATTTGATTAAATAAAATAAAATTTTCTAAGAAACCGGTTATGTAAAGGATGGTAGGCCCCTTCGCCCTTTAAAACGATGAGACCCACTCTCATCCTTTTGAAAGGATGACAATTGACAGGGGGTGTTGAGAGAGGGAGAGAGGTGTGACTTAAGAAAGGAACAGGGGAAAAATTGAGAGGAAAGAAAAGAAAAGAGAAATTAATTAGATGACTTGCTAGGAGGTCTCTCTCTCTCTCTCTCTCTCTCTTGTGTGACCTATAATGAGTGGGACTTGACATCATTTTTGAAGTAAATGAGTATTAAAGGCAGTGTTGTATGTATCGTACAATAATCGCTATTTATTTCTCTTCTCCACCGAAACCGTTCATTCTGAGTTACAAGAGCAATCTATTTTTCAATGTCTTTGACTGATTCTAGAAAAAAAAAGGACTAGGTTATGTCTATATAGGATTTATGTACAGATATCTGATCATGAACTCATGCAGCACCCCTATTGATGCATCCGATATTTTGGTTCCGTATCTTCGTGTTTCAAAAATGTGATACGATACACCACCTGCATCGTACATTTACGATATAGGCACCGTATTGTACGATACAATTGTGATACGGAACGATATAGTTACGGTACGCTACGATATAATTACGATACGCTAATTTTTATTGATTTTTTCAGAATATTTTCTGCTTAATTTTTGTTTTTTTTTTTTTAAATACGATACATGTACTATGCGTTACGATATTTTACGATACAACATATCTTGAAGCCAGACCGATACGGCTTACGATATGCTTTTTACAACATTGATTAAAGGACATCTTAGTTTCCAAAATATTGATTATTGAAGTCACTTAAATGCAAGGTCTCTAGGTCCAAAGTACCATAAAATATTTGCCATTAAAAGTTCTAAGGAAGAATTCAAAGAAATGACATCAACTAACCAGATAAAAGGACCAAAACATTTAGAAGTTTTATAAGAATCCATCAAAGTCGACTGTAGTCCAAAATTAGACCGAAAAAGTGGAAAATATACTGTATTATAACAATATCTGCCTAAATAAAATTGAGTTTTATTATTTCAGAAGAATTCAAGATGCTTGTGAGAAACTCTATTCCTTAATGATGAAATAATAGTGTATCATAATTGGATGAGAGATCTAATCATAAGCAATTTAACTATGTATGATTTAAATTGTTTAAATTTTAAAACAGTTATATTTTCTTGAATACTATATCCAATTCTGAAAGATAGAAATTTTCCAAATCTGATTGAATGAATTATTGGACATATGAAAACTCTTTCTCTCTCTCTCTGACACACATGCACACCCAAAACCTTTATCCTATTTTGCCTCTTTCTTTTTTTTTAAATGGAAGTGGAGCTTATATCATATTTAAATTGTGCAATGTAACTGTTTTTAACAGGTTATATACCGAAGAATATTTTAATAAAGAAATGGTACCACATGGGATTCCAGAGATGCAAAGGTCCAATCTTGTTTCATGTGTCATGCAAGTAAGTTGCATTTCAATGCTAAGTCATTTTCTTCATTGCTTGTTTCGGTTATGTTGTTCTGCTATTGTGAGGTGAATCAGTTCCATTGATAAAATACACATATTCTAGTACCTCTCATGTCAAACCTTCATCAACCCGGTGAAAGTTTTGGATACCTTTCATATGGACCAAGTTCTTTGATGGGTTTTCCCTTTTGAGATGTATCTTATGATTTTTTAAGTTATGCTTGTGGGATATGCTAGGCATCACTGATCACATGAAGAGCAGGCAGCCTGAAATCACAAAATTTTCTTCTGTTCTTTGTGCAGTTTAATAACCCCAGGGTATGCATAGCACTACCAAAGATTGGTGAACTGATCCGGCAAGAAAGTTAATTTTAAATATGCATCACTAATTGCTTATCTAAGGTGAAAGTGAATTTTGAATATGAAAATTATTGTTTGAGCTTAAAGATAATTATTAAACTTAAAAATTATCTCTTCAAAAAACTATCCTCTTGTAAATTTAGTGAGGTATGTTGGTCCAGATTTGTTTAAGCAAAATCCGTGGTGCAATTTAAGTCACACGCGTGAGCCAAATATGGTCGCGCACCTGAGTCGACTCGGGTGCGGGTACAGCCCGACTCGGTCAAACTGAGTCCGGTGCTGCTGACCGCAGCCTTTCTCTTTTTTTTTTCCTTTTGTATTTTTTTTCATTTTTTCCTTCTATGATTCTATCCTTCCCTCTTCCTTTTTCCCTCGTCTTTCTCTCCTGCCCCATTTTATTTAATAAAACTTTAAATTTTGTATGAGATTAAGGTAACCTTGATAAAAAAAGTTTAAAAATATAGACAAATAAAATTACTTGTATAACAAATCATTTTTATGTGTATACATTTATATATTTTTATATGCCCTCGCTACATCCACACCCAATTTTTTTTGGAACTTGTGACTTCCTGCACCCATGTGACATAGGGTGCAATATAGATCTTGTATCAGATAGTTAGACAGTGTAATCAGTATCTACGTTAGCTCAAGATCGAAGCGATCATTGTTGGCAGCTGAATCTGTAGGTCTCCTTCCAGACTTCATTTTTGACATCCCAAAAAGGATTGGAGGCTGAGTATGTTACTATTCATTCTTGTTATGCTTAGGAAGTTTCCTGCCCAATTTTTTGGTATTTGACCGTATCTTCAAGCTTTCATAGTCATGTAGTCCAAACTTCTTCACCTATAAAGATCCTAATATACTAGCTTCTTTGAGCATATGTCAAAAACATACTTGGGAGATGATGCTACTTCCCCTTGTCATATATTAGATTAAAGAAGAGAAGTAGTTTAGACAAATAAATATTTGATTTAAACAAGCTAAGTTGTACTACATTTTTTAAACTAATTTGTCAGAAACCTGAATTTAGCTGCATTTTTCTAATTTATATTTTGGCTTACCTATGACATTTTTAAAGACTTTCATAGAGATAAGATCTTCAATCTAACATTCTATTATGCAGCTAAAAGCTCTGGGTATCGACAACATCTTGGGGTTTGATTGGCTTGCTTCACCACCACCAGAGGCCATGATTAGAGCACTTGAGGTTCTTTACTCACTAAGCATTCTTGATGATGATGCCAAACTTACAGTACCACTGGGGTTTCAAGTTGCAGAAATTCCCTTGGTAATACATTAAGCCTGCTATGATGTTATTTCCTTGTTCATGATGATGTAATGGTGTTCTTGTATATATGTAAGTCCTTTTCTTCAAAATGCAAGAGAGATTTGAATTATATTATATATTTTTTTGTTTAATCTAAGGAATGGCTTGCAACATTTTTGCTTGGTGCGGTGCCAAGTGTACAATTCTTTTCTTATTACATTTGATAGGGCCAACTTTATTTGTGATTTCATTGAATATTTTGTTTGGTTTGACTATAAAGCTAGTTTACTAATTAGCATCTCATTCTACTTACGGATCTCTGGGCATGTTTCATATAGGTTTTCAGTAATAGATTCAGTGGCTATTGTTCTTGTGGCAGCCCATTGTGTATCAAGTACTATACAATATGGAAACAGTTAAACATTTCTTATTAGATACATATCAACCAAAAAATCTTTCACTGGTGAGCTTTGATGGTTTTAGTTCTAAAAATGAAATTTTATTTGCCAGAAAAATATATACTCACTTTGGCAAGGTTCAGTCTTACGTTACTCAAGTTGCTTGTGATTTCAACTTGATGTACGTTCTGCTGCTCAATGAGTTTTGATCCATTATGCTCACATCTGTGGTCAGAACAATCTAATATGTTATGCCGTTCCTCTAGAAGAATTGAACAAAATTTTTCATTTTTCCTGGCTTTATCATTGAATCAAGTGACATCAAATTATGCAAATATGTCCTTTTTTGGAAAAGACACATGTCTTTGGCACAAACCCATTTGTATTTCCTTTCCTTTTTTCCTGTTTTGATAGTATTTATCGATTGCTTTTGGGACGCATGCAAGGCAGCAAGAGGTCAAAAATCCTTGCTTTTGGCTAGATTCATAGCTGAAGCGTGTGACACCAGATGATTCATGCACCTTACCTTAATGCCATATAGAAAGCATGGACATTTTAAACTTAAGAATCATAACTATTGTTAAAGAAGCAATCACTTTTTTTTCGCATTGAAGCTGACATTTAAATTAGATACCAACTTTTTTTTTTTACCTTTTCTCCCATATTTCCCATTTATCCTCTTTTTGAGGAAGAGCTGTCACTAGAGTGACGTTGATTAACTTCTCTTGTAAAGTTTCTAGTTTTTTTGTCATCAATGAAAGTAAAAATGAGCATTCCTCTGGCGCCCATCGTTTGCAAGGTGCTAGCAAACTGCTAGTTTTATTAGAAAAATGGCAAGGGGTCGTAGAGTGTAATGCTGCCTCAATGGCATTTTATTTGCATTTGCTTTCTGTTTTTTTTTCTTTTCCTTTTTTTGTTTTGATCTGAAATGATTTTAGAAGATTAATTTATATTGATGATATTACACAATTGTTTTTGCAAGAGATCATATGATTCCGTAATTACTACTTCCAGCATTGTCAATGTACTCTCTTTCGCCAATAGAATGATGGTCCTCCTTTGTAGTACTGGTGCAACCTTAGTTGACTAAGTATGCAGGATCCTGTTAGCTATGTTGTTTGTAATTGATCCAGCTTTGTGCAAATTTATGAATGTTAAATTGCAAAGTCTGTAGCATCAATCAAATTGATGAGGATATGTATCCTCACTAGTGAAAGTATTAAAAGCAAGTGTGATTCCTCTCTCTTTTCTTCTCCTTTTCATATCTCAGCAAAAAAGGATTCCAAACTTTTCATAGCTTATGCAAACACCAACTCCTTTCCCTGATCTATTTTTCTTTCCGAATGTTGTTTTCTCATGATGACCGTATTTTATTTCCAGGACCCTATGGTTGGTACAATGCTCTTATCAGCAAGCTCACTAGGCTGCTTGGAGGAGATAATCATAATTGCTGCTGTTCTCTCCGTTCAGGTAAGAAATAAAATCTTGTTAAGTGTCTTAAAATAATTTGCCCTTTTTAAATTACTTAACTTGAGAATCTGTTAATTGCTATGGTCTCATTTATCTTCTTGACAGTCTATCTGGGCTTCTGGTAGAGGTGCACAAAAAGAGTTGGATGATGCAAAACTACGATTTGCTGTTGCAGAGGTTCTTGCCTATGATTTTATGATATATTATGGCTTTCTTTAAGAACCATTGTTATTTACATGGCCATTTCATTTTGTCATGTAGGAAGAAATATCATCCACTTATTATCCAATCGTTAAAGCTTAAAGATTCATTAATGCCTCCATCTTGTATTCCTTTTTTCTTTTTGAGTTCTTGGCTCTCCCTTTTTTGTTTTAAAATACAACTTAAGACAACAGTTTTACATGGCATTTGCTAAGAAAGAACACAAGAATACAACTTATTGGTTGTTTTACTATTTTTTATGTTTGCTTTTTCTTTAATTCAAACTGATATAACCTCTGGTCCCTCACAGGGTGACCATGTTACTTTCCTTAATATATACCAGGGATTCATACGATCTGGCAAATCTGCTCAATGGTGCTACAAGAACTTTATAAATTATAATTCCATGGTGAGTTTTTTTGAAAGGATATAGAAGCTATATTTCTTTCTGAGCGTTATTTGAAAAGATATAGAAGCTATATTTCTTTCTTTAGGCTTAGTATGGTATGGAAAATAATTCTGCATGCTTCTGCTTTTTTAGAATACTAAATTATGGAAGTTATGCAGAAAAAGGTTATAGATGTTAGAGAGCAATTAATCAGGCTAGTGAAGCGACTTGGCTTAGTCATCCAGTCATGTGAGAAAGATACAGAGGTATATCTTTCATATACTTGGGTTTGTTTAGTTTTGTAGTCTCTTGTGGTTGCATTTTCTACCTCCAGTATTGTTGAACAAAGCAAATTTCGAAACTGATACCTGCATTGATGTCATGGAAAATCAGTTAATGGGAACCTATGACTTTACTAATTATATGCATTTGTGATCAGTTTTGGTGGCATTTGAATTGTAATAGCTATATATGTTATTCATCGATCACAAAATCTGCAGAATACAAAATATAACTTGAAGTGTAATGTCATAGCCTGTAAGTGCTTCAACTTTTGAAGCTATTGATACTCACTGTTTTCCTTTTCCCTTGGATCACAATAGCAAGAGATTCATCCTTTCTCTCCAGTTAGAATTTACAACAAATGGCGCCTGGTTTACTCATATAATTGGCATGATTCTTGCCTGCAGATGAAGACATTTTATATCATTTGTCTCTGGAATTCTAACTTTAAGTGGTTTTGAAAGTCCAATCGTTGTTCCTTTTTCTCTTTCCCTTCTTTTGGTGGTACGTGTTAGGGATTGTTAGAGATACTTTGGACATATGACCATATGAAAAAAGTTTAACTCAGCCAGCTATTCAAGCGATAATGGTAAGCCCACCCTTACAGAAGAATTCTTTTAGAAAAATTTCTTTACCGAGGAGTCCTTTCTACACAAGATTATTAAGGCAAAGCTAAGTGACAAGTACATGAGAATCTTAGGCTTCATAATGTGTAGGTTATGATATCTAAGAATGGTAGAGATAGCTTAACCAGCAGGGATACTACCAAATGTCTCTTTTTTGAAAGAGGATATGAGTGTTACCTTTCTCTGAGTTTTGACTAAAAATTCTATCTTTTATTAACGTAAATCAGTGAGTTAGGTGGAACAAGTTCTATCTTGGCTTTTAAAGTGATATCAATACTCAATAGCACAGTGAAAGCATTCGAGTCCAACATGGCAATGACATGACTGAATTAAGGAGGTATAAATGTCACGCACACTTTTGCCTAGAAAGTTTTGACAAGAAGACTGTTGATCAGTTGCAAATCAGCAAGTATTGGCTCGATAAACCAAAATGTAGACTTCTTCGCCAAGGGCATAGCTACCCCTTAACCTCAAAAAAAAATCTCCAAGCATGAAATGATTGCTTATGGATCTTCTTAAGTCTGAGATGTATCTCTGATATTAAAAATTCTGTATATTCTTATGTAGGAATAAGGGTGTGGTTGCTTGCAAGTTGCCTTGGCCTTACTGCAGTTAGTTGCAGACTTGCAATCATTCTTTGTGTTTTAGAGGAACTTTATTGCTTACAATTGCATTTTACCAATTTAATTTACAAATTATACTTATTTCTCCTTGGTCTATGTCTAATTCAGGTTATGAGAAGGGCAATTACTTCTGGCTTTTTTGCTCATGCTTGCCGCTTGGAGGTAGTTTCCTTTGCTTTTTTTTTATATCTCAAACCCTTAAAAAGAAACTGACTATTGATAACCATGCAAAATAATTCCTAAGGGTCATTCGTTTACCTCTGAGCTTAGATCCATGGATCTGATTTGGCATGTTCATGATGATTGGGAAGAGATCCACACTTTGATCCATAGTTCATCAAACTAAGGATCTTAGCTCAGTCCTGAGATCCATACTTGAGATTCTCAGTTTGCTGTTTGATTGGAAAAGGTCTGATCTAAGATCAAGGGGGAAGGGTCTAATATTAAATCTGTGGACCTCAGATCTTGAGGATCTAAGATGGGACTAGATCAGAGGCAATCAAACGCCCCTCAGGTCATGAAGATTCTTGAAAAGAACATCATGGTGGTGTTTCTTTCTCATTCTCTCCATCAGACTGGTGCTCCTAAGTGCTCTCTCTCTCTCTTTTATTCCAGAGGGAGAGAGACCAATGATTGCACATTCTTTTCAGAAACTCTATTAGCCTGTGTTTTCACCTCTCATATTTTTTGCGTTGAATGGTCACTTCGTTCATAGGAATAAGTCTACTGCATTGGTAAGATCCTATTGGTTGCTCAATTGGCTGATTACTCTCTTTAAGGGGGGTCCCTTATCCCAATAAATTTGTCAAGTCAATTTAGAGGTGAAAACATTATTAGTGGTGTTCTTGGCTGACTGATCTTCTCACCAGGAGCCTTGCCTCAATAAATTTGTCAAGGGTCATTACTGTCCAGCAATGGCTCAGCTGAAAAGTCAAGTTTAGAGATGTGAATATCATCAATTTTAGAGATAAAGTGTATCATAGGTGGAGCAATCACACATGACTTGATCGTTGCTGTTAAAACTTTTAAGGTGCAAGACCACAAAGCCTGTTCTATGATGTGACTATCTAAGTCCAAAGTCATGGATCATCATAATTTTTCTTACCACAGAAGGGCACAGATATCATGATTGAATATTGCAACTGGAGTCACTGAAAGGGTGAGTTGGTCGCTGCAAGTGTGACTTGGATTCACCTGTAATAAATCCCTAAGCCCCGTTTGGATAAACTGAACCGGACGGAAAGGAAAGGAAAGGTGACTCAGGTGTTTGGATGGAGTGAAAGAGAGAAAGGAGAGGAAAGGATCGTAAAATTTAGTGTTTGGATAGGGAGGAATGAAAAGGAAAGGAAAGGAAAACTCCTTTTATCTTCAATCCCTTAACTGGAGAGATTTGGGTGGAAAGGAGTGGTTTTGTATAAAAACGACAATTCTACCCTCTATCAAGTATTTGGGGAGTGGCTTGAATCGGGTTGATATTTTGATCACTGGTGGTAGGGTCGTCAACTTTGCCGGTTCGGCGGTTCCTGTGGTTGGATGGTGGCATCGTGCTCATTTTTTTCTTTCTTTATCTCACGTTAGTTTCTATGCTTTCTGAGAACGAATCTGTTATTTTCTGGTGTATTGGGCGATGGAAAGGGCAGCAGGCGTTGTGTTTTGTTTATCCTCTTTCTCTGCATTATAAACATGTTCTTTAGAGGGCATCTCTTGGTAGCCATTTGTAAGATGTCTACCATGTCAACGTTTTTATATATGAAATGACCGATTGTAGCAAAATTTCATGGTGGATGTTTATAGTTTTTAAGAGCTTCATTGCTTAAAGAATAATGTATGCCTATGTAGATAATAAGCTTTTCCATTTACTTTGAAAAGTCATTAAAAAAATAAACAACAAAATGCAAAAATAAATAAATTGAAAAATTAAGTCATATATAAGATATATATATTTTTTAAATGAACATGTGGCACTCTTGAATCGGGTCAAATAAAGAATCAAATCAAAACTATTTTAATTTTTTTTTACTTGGATAATAAATTCTAAAGTGTTAGGGACATTCTTGTAAACCCATTTAATTTCTCTTCTTTTTTTTCCTTTCTATCGAAACGTGCTTTCATTATTTCATAACCATCCATTTTCTTTTCTTTTCTTTCCTTTCCTTCCCTTTCATTTCCTTTCCATCCATTATTTCCTCTTCCTTTTTCTCCATCCAAACAGGAAAGCAGCAAAACCTGCTGTACATTGCGACCATGGAAGTGCAGCTGGTCATTCAAAAGCTCAGTAAATGGTTCCTGTAAAAAAAAAAAATAATAATAAATTTGACTTGTTGGTATGGAAGAATGTCTTCTACTACATTATTGATGCTAAATTTTGTTTTCTCTCGATTTTACTTTTAGACGTATGGTCAAGAAGGTGTTTACAAAACTATCAGGGGCTCGCAGGAGGTTTATATCCACCCATCCTCTGTTCTTTTCAGGTGAGTGGTTTCACTGCCCATTATTTTAAATTCTGCCATCTTGGTTTAACTTTCCTCCCTTGGCTTCTTTTTATTGGCAGGGTCAATCCAAAGTGGGTGATTTATCATGAAATTGTTTCCACTGAAAAACACTACATGCGAAATGTTATTTCAATTGATCCGTCTTGGCTTACAGAAAGTGCTCCACACTTTTATCAAGTACAGAAACCGAACCCTGTAATTCATTGATTGAAATGATGAGTTCGTGAGTTAAAGTTGTTTAACCTTTCCGTATTCTCTATGTGGTTTTACTGGCCCAGCATAATTTTGGCATTTAGGCTGTATCAGAGCTCCCTAAATGCGTTACTTGATAAAAAACTTCATGTAATTCCTGAAATAAGATGGAAAGAGTCATGTGGAAGTTCTCACTTAGCGGCCAACTTGTGATCTGATCCTGATCCTGTTTCTGCGTTTTCTAGCCTGGCAGATATTGGCTGGGTACGGCGTAATCAGATTAAATTGCTTTACTTGCAGCCACATGGTATGTCTTCCACACGGTAGAGAGAGATTGGGAAAGAGAGCTGTCACTGCAATCGCTCTTGACCTCTTCCTAAATAAAGAGAGTGAAAGACAAGCTGCTGAGAATGTCTTATCCTGAACCTTAGATCCGTTGGCATAAGCGACTCACCTTTGAAAGAGATGAATTGACTCGGATCCTTGGATCTTGGACTCTCTATTGAAGAGGGCAGGGGCCTGACTTGAGATTCATGGGTTTCAAGCAGCAAATTTTAAAAATTCTTGTTGTTTTCTATGATTACCTGCTGGAAAGGATTCCCCATTTTCACTACCAAAGAATGTTGGAGACAACTGAAGAATAAAAGAAAG
Source organism: Nymphaea thermarum (assembly GCA_011799765.1). NCBI lineage: Eukaryota > Viridiplantae > Streptophyta > Magnoliopsida > Nymphaeales > Nymphaeaceae > Nymphaea > Nymphaea thermarum. The sequence goes on along the minus strand of JAANDH010000602.1, from coordinate 222,723 downwards.
AAAAACAACAAAGACAAGAAAAGGGTCAGAGCCGTCATGGAGACCAAAGGAATAAAAATGCATACGTACAGCCAGGACAGCAGACAGATGAAGACTGCAGTGGCAAAGCAACAACGCCATTGCTAGATAAGAGCATAAGTAGAAACCCATGTTGCTTAAAGGAGCTGACTGTTGATGATCAGATTTAGCCGAGGTGGTAGAAGCATGTACAGACAACAGAGACGGACTGCATTTACGCGTATTAAATTGTCCCAGATCTGTTATAGGGACAACAGCAAGAAAGTTCTTAAATGGCTTACTTATTGACATGAAATTGCATTAAAAGGTGGCGTTATTAATTAGCCTTTAAAATATAAAGGTCTTCAGAAAAAATCTTGAAAAAATATAAACATATGGTAATATATTGGTTACACACTCACACTGTCAGATTTTCCAAACGCAGACAATGAAATAAGGAATAGTAAATATGTTACTTGCTGTTGCTTAATTTGACTTCGTCAGTGTAGTGAAGCCATACACAGTTGAAATTGATAGCTAATCAGATTTGGATTCTGAATCTGAGTCCGAGTCTGATGTCTGACTGAAAACATATAAAAATCGGATTGATTACGTATAATTTTGGATCTCACGCTAGTCACATTTGAATTTGATTTTTAAAATGGGGTCTGAATACAAAACCTGTAACACAAAATCTGATTAGAGGGTGCCTTAGGAAACTTCTGAACCCACCGTCAATTGCTAATCTCCATTTCTACTGGAGCAATGCTGTGAACTATTGTTTAGTATTTGCCTTAGAAAAATTACTTAAAAGGTTAAATAACTTAGGTTTTTTTTTTTTTATGAACTTTACGGGTATATCTGAAGTTTTATATGGAGTGCACTACCAGATACTTATGTGCAGTGGCAGAGCCAACAATTGTTGGCTGAGGGACACAAGTACTTAAATTTTGGGTGGATTTATACTCTTGGAGTGACTCAACATCTGATAGGTCTACAAGTTCTAGACCAGTAGCTCAATCTGCTTACATGAATCTCCCCGGAAACTAGGTTTTGTCTTAAAAACCTGGTTTTCAGAGTGTTCGCTGCTATGAAAAATGAGTTGAAGGAAAATCCGGTTTTGACTAAATGTGTGAAAGGGAGTAGAAAACCTAACCCTTCAGGTTATTCATGAGAAATTTCGGTTTTAAGTTTGTCACCAGAACAAATAAAACGATTTTCTAAAACTCATTAAAAAACAAGTTTTCACATAATTGGTTTAGATGAACATGTCATCCAAGCGCCCCCTAGACTTTTAAGGGACCAATATGTAAACAAAAGAAAAAAAAAAGAACTAGAAGGTATTAATACATAAATAAGCATTCCTTGTGGGTCTGTGCGGGCACTTGACCACACAGGCTCAGATTTGCCTCCTCAACTGGTTACATGATTATTTATTATTGTCAAATATATTTATCTCCGAGCCAAATTTGTTTGAATCTTTCACATATATATTTATTCAGATTGGAAGCGGTGTCAGCGCTCGGCATCTTCGTTGGAAACTGTGCGGACGGAGCGACAATTAATTAGAAAACTTGCGTAAGGTGTCGCTAAATTCGATAGAAGCTGTAACACCCATGGCGTTTTCACGGCTTGAAGGATATCTATCGAGCCACAATCATATAACCAGGTTCGTAATCTGGGACCCCTCTCTCTAGCTAACCAACATGCTGACTATTCTTTATACTTTTTCTGTCCGGACTAGTTCCTTATATATATATATATATATATATATATATATATATATATATATATATATATATATATATATATATATATATATA
>JAANDH010000602.1:139765-220803 GCA_011799765.1 Nymphaea thermarum | reverse complement strand
CTGGTTTTTTGCATTGTTCCTTCGCTTAGCAGGCTATACATATTTTCCACTTGGAACGACCTACGGCCAATAATCAGTTCCGTCTCCGTCTTCCACAGTATGATAATAGTTTCTGGAATTTATTGTTTGGTGGATCATTTGGGATGCTGGCAGCCATGCAATTCATAGGAAATGAAGTCCCTAACCTTCCCACAGTCGTAAATTGCATCCGTTTTCATGTGCGGACCTACATCAAACTTAAATGCAAACGCAAGCAACTACATCATCCGGTCCTATCCATCTTCTTTCTACCATATAGCTGTTCATTTGATCGGCTTTGTCTCTGATCTCACTCACTCTCTCTATTTCCGCCATGGCTGGAGCTCGAGTGTTGCTCGTCCCCCTCCTCATCCTTCTCTTCTTCTCCTTTGCTGCGGAAAGCCGCATGGTCGGCACCCTGTCGACCGACCTCGTCTCCGATGGATCCGTCGGACAGGGACCTAAGCGCTACGACTTCTTGTTGTATCCTGCTGAATCCACCGTGACCGCCTCTTCCTGCGAGCAGACGTATGGATTTCTCCCCTGCACTACGACGGTCCTCGGGAACCTCTTTCTCCTCATGGTCTACGGCTACCTCATGTTCCTCGCTGCCAAGTACATCTCCGAAGGCAGCGAACTCCTTCTTCAGATTCTCGGACCCGGCATCGTCGGCGGCCTCTTCCTTCCGGTTCTCGGCGCGCTTCCGGATGCACTGGTCATCCTAGGTGAGGACCCGGATTTAGCTTCATCTGCTTCATTGTCTCCCTGGCCATCGTTATTTGCTTGTAGATCGATCTCTGCTTCGGTTCCTGCTCTACTTCTTGCTGCGGTTTCGTACTCTTTGATTTGTTGGTCGTCAGTGTCACTCGGATTCGTCTCGTTTTTCTTTTCCTTCGATTGCTTGAATTGGATTCTCCGATGGGCCTTTGTTATGAATATGGCAGAACTTGTTAACTTCTATTTCTTGTACATCATTATAGGACTGCTGAGTGAAGGATTAAACCGACGGTGTGGCTTTACTGTCTTGCATCTTCGATCTATCTGTGTGAAATTGTGATGAATGATCCTACTGAAGCTTTGATTTATTTGGCCAACTGCATGCATCCCGATGAGTGCGATCTATTTCTAACGCTACCTTGTTTATCGGTCTTATAAAATAATACATGTCATTTGAATCATTTCCACAATACCATCAGCTTTGGTTAGTTATATCTACATAAGACACATTTTTAGTTTTTCTGAGTATAAAAGGAATTTCATTTTTCACTCCGAAAGAGAAAAAAGAATTGGTCGTTGATACATTGGTTTTTTTTTGGGTGTTTGACTGGATTTTTTGGCAAAATTCTGCAGTATGTGGTCTTTCTGGAAGCAAGGAAACAGCTCAAGATCAAGTGTTGATTGGAATGGGGTCGCTTGCTGGTTCAACAGTGTTGTTGCTCACCATACTTTGGGGTTCATGCATTGTGGTAGGAAAGAGTGACCTTTCAGGTGCGTCTGCTGGAAGAGAAGGGCGAGATTCAAGAAGGTGCGACTTGTCAGGTATCTTTCGCCTTTCATTTCCACGTTCTGTCTGTTAAGCATTTGGTTTCTTGCAATATCTGCATCTTCATGTTTTTGCTTTCTTCAAATTACATATCTTCACCGCTGCTTGCCTGATTTTATTGTGTACTAAAAGTAATTTGATTCATGTTGTTTAAAAAATTGGAATAAATTTCTGCTATTTATTACACCTTGTCGAAGCTAAAGCTTAGGATGTATTATACCCGTTTTTTGTGGAAATGCAAATATTTAGAAATTTGTCATCATCATGAGGGGTACAATTGTTGATATGGTAAGGGAGCACTTTAGGTATAAGGACCCAGTTTATGTGTGTGTGTGTTGCATGCAGGGGCAGAGGCTGGTGGGGTTTTTATGGGACGTATGCCCCATGTAACCTAATCTTTAGAACCTTAATTTATTGCTAAAGCTTTGGTGAACTTGGGTTCAGTTCTATAGCGTAGCCTCGAGACATTTGGTTTACCGCCCCATGGTCATTTAAAATTTGTTAGCCATATATTTAATGCCTCACGAAAAAAATTATCTTGTTCCGCCCATGATTGCATGTGTACACTAATTAATAAGATTTTAAATAAATTCATCTTGGTGTCTACAATCCTTTTATATATATATATATATAGATATATATTGAAAGGTGCCTTTGGAGTTTTTAGAGTCTCATAGCTGAGAAAAAAAAATCATGATATAGCTGTGAGGCAAACTAATAGACAGAGCGACGATACACAGAAAGAGACTGGCAGATATATAGTGAAAAAGAGAACCAGATAACACAAAAGAAGTTGAAGCAACGAAAACTAACAACAAGTGAGATCTTCTTGGAACACACAGAATTAAAGAAAGGAAGAAAAACTGAAAAGCTGACTGGAGAAGAGCGCGCATGCGTTCGCCGGAGAAAGACACCGTCTCGCCAGAGAATGCCGCCGCTCACTGGCAAACTGATTTTCATTCCGTGGTGATCGAGCGTGCATGTGTCAATCTGTTAATTATTTTGAAAGTATTTCGTCATATGTACTCCACTTATGTTTTTTCAGAAACCAATCTTTTATTTTAGTCTTTTTAGTGATTCACAACCGATTCAGTGAATCGCTGAATTGGCAGGTCAATTCACCGAATCGGCGGCTAGGTTGATTTTAAGGCTGGGAATTGGGCTCCAAAATTTCAAATCTTTCTCTATCTCTCCATGTGTGTGTAGGAATGTTAACTGAGTCAAGCCAACTTGAGCCCATCTCGAACTCGCTCGGTTAAACTCAACTATAAGTTAAACGAGTTGAGTTTGAGCTTAACTGATAGCTCGAGTTTGTAAAGAAGTCTGAGTTCAAATTGGGTGACTTGACTCAATTAAACTGGATAAGGCTAGTTTAACAATAATACTTATTATTATAATTTCAAAAACTTAAAATGGCTTACATAAGAACATAAAAAATTTAAGCATAAAGTGTATATTAAGAAACACAAGTTTAAATGAGTCGAGCTTGAACTCAGACTCGGTTAACAAGTCGAGCTCAAGCTCACCTCATAAAGCTCGTTGCACATCCCTATATGTGTGTGTGAATATGTGTATATGTGCAGCATCTGTACCAGTGGCGGAGCCAGCGTGGGATAGGGGTGGGCGCCTGCCCACGCCAGCCCAAAAATTTTCAAACAGCCTAAATATTTTTAAAATATGTGAATCTTAAGATATGTGAATATCTCATAAGTAGGATACCGTGAATCTTAAAAATCTTTGGTTTCACCTGCGCCCAAAATATTTTCAAAAGCTTTCTTCCTCCCTCTCACTGCCCTGCCCACGCTCCGCCACTGATCTGTACCAGAAGTTTCCGGAACTTTTCACCTGTGTTTGACACTAAATTCAACGTCCATGCATTGCCGTATAGACTAGTTGTACACAAAACAGCAAACGACACAGTTAAATTCGAATGAAATCTTGCAACACTAATGCTATGGTCAAGCAAGCAATTAACAAGAATGAAACCACATATTACTAACATAGTCACAACAATATGGAAGAATGCTTATTGAAATTTTAATTATTATAAGCAAAGGATGATTTAGGAACATTGTAATAACAAAAACACATCATGTATAAGTTTTCATAAGACTCAACATGCAAATGTGCGAGTCCATGACCTCTTTAACCAACCCAAGTACTTGTGTCAAAGGCGAGTTTGACTGCACCAAAATGCAACAATGCTAAACATGCCTCCCTATGTTAACTGGAGTACTTTTGTTTTGTTCACGTTTTTTTTGTTCTCTTTCTTTTTTTGCCTTCGGTTCGCTTGCTTTCTCGTGACGTTTTCTTTTCACTTTTAGCAATTCTTGATATTTGGTTCCAAATTCTGTTTATCATATATATAGATTTTTTTTATAAGGTCAGAAAAGAAACTAAATAAAATAACGCCTATTAAAATTACTGAGGTGAACCATTCTTGTTGCCAAATTGCATAAAGAAGCTTTTTTGTACCAGGATAAATATGTTCAAAAATATCGTCTTCTTTTTTCCTCTTTCGAGAACATTTTTTGTCTGTACCATGTAACATGGATGTCAATATCTTATTATTTCTCACCTGATCTCCACTTGGTCTCATATGAAATACTGGAGTTTCAACCCTTAATTTTCCACCATTTACAGGCTCTGGAGTTACTACTGACAAAGACACCAGTATAGCTGCAAGAATCATGGTTCTGTCAGTGATCCCTTTTGTCATTGTGCAGCTTTCTCAGGCTCTTAACCATGCTTCATGGGCCAGAATTGGTATCATTATCTCCCTTATTGCAGCTGTTATAATGTTAATATCCCATTGCCTTTATCAGGTAATTGGTTGCTTTTGCTATCATCTGACCACTCTTAAGCATTTATGACCATATACTTTTTTGATTTGTTCTAGTATGTTCTATTTTGTAAATCAGACTAGCAACCCCTTCAACATGAATATGTAGTACTCTAACCTGTCCCATATTCTTTTCATGTAGCATATCACTGTGATCTCTTTTCTCTGATCATTTGTTCTATGTTATGGTTTCGTCGTGTGTATAGGTCATCGCTCCATGGATTCAGAAGAGAAGGCTGGCTTATGCAAAATATAAATATTTTCTTTCAACCATTTTTAAGCATGTGTGCAAGCATCCACTTGGTGGGCTGTTGGACTACAATGGCCAACCCGACAAAAACATTCTGCTAAAGTTGGCATATCCAATTCATCCTCTTCAGTTGTAATAGTTTCAGCCTTTCAGGAATTCTACTTATTCCGTCTCTTTCATATTACACAGATTGTTTCATGCAATTGATCAAGACAAGGACAACTACATTTCGCACGCAGAATTGAGGGCATTTGTGATTGGTCTTCGGTTTGATGACATAGATCTGGGAATGGATGAAGCTACAGAAGCTGCAGCCAGAACGATGGAGGAGTTCGATTCTTCTCGTGACAACCGGGTTGATGAGGAGGAATTCATTAAGGGTCTTTCAGATTGGCTTCGTCATGCAAAGGAAGTCGTTTCCTCTGGTCATGGCTCATCAAAATCTTCTGACAAATTCTGCCGGGTACTTTGCCAAGAAGCCAAACATTTTTCCCTTCTTCATGCACCTTACATAAATATAATGTTCTTAATTTCCATTTTTCTGTCATGACAGCATGCTGCCAGTGAAGTGTCTGCTCTGAATGATGAGGCAACTGAACGTTTTGATCATCACCCAAAGGTGTATTTGAAAGCGGGAATGCTGTTGATACTAGGCACGGTTATTGCAGCCATATTTGCAGACCCTCTTGTGGATGCTGTGGATGATTTCTCCTCCGCAGCAAGCATACCTTCTTTCTTCGTTTCCTTCATTGCAATGCCTTTGGCTATAAGCTCCAGCGAAGCTGTCTCGGCATTCATTTTTGCCAGCCGCAAGAATCAAAGGACTGCTTCTTTGGCATTTTCTGAGGTTCAAGCGAATCCATATTTCTTTTATTTTTCTTGGTCCAGTTTTACCATAGGAGAATATTCAAATGCCATTCTGAATTGCTTGATATAATTGTGCTTTTGTTAATATGCTTTAGTGCAGGGAAATGTGTTTATGAACTCCTTTGGTCACTTGTTCAAGTTTGTGTTCTCGTAGAACTTATTAGTCAATCAGGAATTATTGGTACCTTCATCATTTTATTATTTGATGTCTTGCAGCTTCCTTTAAATGTCTAACTATTTTTTGTGTAAATTACTTTTTATGATCTCATCTCCTTCTGACTTCCTGATTGTCTTTTGCTGGCATTTTAATGCCTTGTGATCCTGTTGACAGAGTTCTGAGATATTGGGTAATGATTAAAATAATATTCTGAAATCATTGCTTGAATAACAGACAAAGCCTATTTATATCTTCAGCTCATAACTAAATTAAATTCACATGAGGTGCACACAAACCCATATTCACAGTAAAAGCATGGAGTCATTTTGGTGATTTTTTAAAAAGAAATGTCCCTTTTAATCTTTTTACTTTTTTCGATTTCCATTTTTGTCTTCACAAAAGGTTTTTTTTTTTGTGAATGGGGGGTTTTTTCATCATAATTATACTGGCGAATAAAAATTTTGTGCATTAGTATGACACATATAATAGGTTTGGCAATAGACATGCACTAGAAAAAAAAACAGAAAGGGGAGTAGAGGTATTTTGAGGAATTTTTTAAAAAATATATATATTTTCTGGGCTTTTTCACTATTTTGTCTTTCGTCATAAAAGGGCACTCTTTTTACTGAATAAGAGCATTCTTGTCACTACACTTTCAGTACACAATGTTTGTAGGGTGGTATATATAACCAGCTTCCACCATAAACTCTTGGGCCGACTTATTTTGAAGGATATTCCACCTGTCATTGTTATGCAGTAGACTAGATTGAGATGTGTGCACCATTATGTGCACGCAACCCATATAAAAATATGGAGACATTTTGGTAAATTTTTGAAAAGGAATATCCTTTTTAATCTTTCTACTTTTTTTATTTCTGTTTTTGTCTTCACAAAAAGTTTTTTTTTTGTGTCAATTGGTGGTATTTTCATCATAATTATACTTCCGAACTAAAATTTCACGCACCAATATGACACATATAACTAGGTTTGACAATAGACATGCACTAGAAAAGAAAAAAAAAAAGGGGGGAGCTGAGGTATTTTGAGGAACTTTTAAAAAGAAATATATTTTGTGAACTTTTAACCTATTCACTATTTTTTTTATCCTTATAAAAGGGCTTCCTTTTTACTAAACATGTGCATTTTTGTCACTACACTTTCAATACACAATCTTTGTGCACTGGGTGGTGCATATAACCAGCTTCAACCATAAATTGTTGGGCCAATATATTTTGAAGGATATTCCACTTGTCATTGTTATGCAATAGACCAGATTGAGATGCGTGCACCATTATGTGCAGGCAACTCATATACTCAGTAAAAGCAAGAAGACATTTTGGTAAATTTTTAAAAAGGAATATAGTGGGGTATTCTTTTTGGCAAGAAGACCAGATTGAGATGTCTTCACAAAAAGTTTTCTTTTTTTTTTTTTTTTGTGTGTGAATTGGGGGTATTTTCATTATGATTATAGTGGCAAACAAAAATTTCATGCAGCATGACACATATATAACTAGGTTTGGCAATAGACATGCACTAGAAAAAAAAAAGAAAGGAGAGTTGAGGTATTTTGAAGAATTTTTAAAAAGAAATATATTTTCTGGGCTTTTAACATTTTCACTATTTTTTTGTCCTTATAAAAGGGCTTCCTTTTTACTAAAACAGGAGCATTCTTGTAACTACACTTTGAGTATACAATTTTTGTGCACTGGGTGGTGCATATAACCAACTTCGACCATAAATTGTTGCACCAGTATATTTTTGAAGATTATTCCACTTGGCATTCTTTTCGGCCAGTGGATGGCCGGGATCACTATCACATGCCTGTGAGCACAACTGGTACCTGTAAAAGTTTGATTAATGTCAAATTTTTGAAGGGCACAGGTTTGATTATAGGTAAATTACTGCTGAATGTTTAGTTATGACTCTTTTGACATAATTTGTATAGTAGCAATTGGCCCTTCTTTCGTGTATTTTTCTCATTATTGTCAATCTTTTGAAAGGCACAGGTTTGATTATGGACAAATTACAGATGCATCAATGTTTAGTTTTGACATGACTTCTTTAAATTTGTGTTGGAAGCTCTAAATAGTTCATAATATTTGTTCTATTTGTAGATCTACGGATCAGTTACCATGACAAATCTCTTGTGCTTGGCGGTCTTCTTAGCACTTGTATATATTCGAGGTTTAACCTGGGATTTCACTGCTGAGGTGCTCATCATTCTCATTGTTGTGATCATAATGGGTCTTTTCGCGAGCTTCCGCACTAAATTCCCACTGTGGACATGTTCTGTTGCATGTCTCTTGTACCCTTTATCATTGGTGTTGGTATATGTTTGTGACTATGTTCTGGGATGGTCATAAACTTTTTGTTCTTCTGTTTGTTGTATTTGGAATGAGGGACACAATAATCTTGTTTTGAAAGAAAATGATCCGCTTTGTCTGTAAGCTTGGCCTTCATCTTCTGGTTCAGTTAACTGTCTTGGTTGTAGTACAGAAACGAATTTCAGTAAACTTGAGATATTAGACATGGAATCAATAAGTAATCTTGGTTTTATGAGATTCTGGATGTTTTGTCCTGCACTTTAACTCGGAGGAATTTCAGAAAGTTGAATATTTTTGAAGAGAAAGATTCAGAGGCACTTTGAAGTTTACTCGCGTTCATCTTCTTGAGAAGGGTTGTATCCAGGGGCGGAGGGAGAAGGGTTGTATGGGGGGGGGGGGGGGGGTGCTTAGGCCATGGCCCCACCCTGGCCAATGAAAAAAAAAAAATTACCTTGAAAGAAATATTTTTTAATCACACCATGTATTTTTTAGATTTAAATTCAGTTTGGCCCTACCTGGATCCAGAAGTTTGACTGTCGGCCAGCCCCTGAAGAAAATCTTGGCTCCGCCCCTGGTTGTATCCGATCGATTTGCAAATGTTGGCTTCACTAGTTTCTTGCATGCACCTTTACAAGGGAAGAGAAACAAATTGTTGTCTCTATTTGTGTGCGCCGCTGGGTGCACGCGACTTACATACCCAAATCAAAAAAGGGGACATTTTTGAAATTATTGAAAAAGAAATGTTTTTTTGAGTTTTTTTTACTTTTTTTTTAATTTTAATTTTCATCTTTATAAAAAAAATTCATTTTTCTATTTAAATAGAGGCATTTTTGTTATTAACTATGTTGACACATGAAATTTTGTGCACCAACACGACGTACATAACCAGCTTCGATTAGACAGTGGTTTCATATAAGTTGCATCTTCCCAGGCACCGACAGAGTCCCAGATAGGAGAAATGGGGAAGGATAAAGATGTCAATGAATTGGATTTGAATTCTATAGATACTTTATAATATCTTTTTTTTTTTCAGATATCCTTTTGTCAAATTCGAATATAAACGAAGAAAATCTTTACCATATCCTAATCTAAAATCTGAATTCATAATTCAAATCCAAATTTTATATTAACATATGAATCCGAATTGGATTTTAAAACAGAACCCAAACTGCATTAAAGACATCAAACATACGATATATATTTAAAACTATATTCAATTCACACCCAAATCTGGTTGCTATTTATTCAAATCCGAATTTGAATCCAATTGGATGTAAAAAATTTTCCATATCTGTTTTTAATCTAATTTATTGACATCTCTAAGAAAGGAGATGGGGACTTCATATTTTCTTTTATAGGCTGTGAGACGCAATCCTCTAGCTCTCTCTCAAAACCCAACCGATACAACATTTTGACCAATACTCTAAATTGGCCATCTTTAAAATTACTTTTCATATTGGCCAACATTAGGCCTTATTAACCGATACGAGCCCCATATATGAGATGACTGCTTATAAATCTTCTTATGTTTGAGGGGGATAATAAAAAAGATTTATATCCAATATTAAGAATCCTGTGTATTCACACATAGGAGAAAGGGTGTAATATTACACTTATTTGGGTCTTGCAGTCATCCCTGCACTATTAAAAAAAAGAAATGGATTCATCAATTGCCCACATTAGACCAATAAATTTACATTATTTATATATAGAAACCTCATTAATTTTTAATCTTTTACATATGAATGCTCCTTCAAATTTGAAATTTACACTTAATATTGAAATTTACACTTAAAGTGCCCCTCAACAAGAAATTTCTGGCTTCCCCACTGGCAGATTGCGTTCATCCTTATGCAATGTTAATCTTGGTTTTTTATGGTCATCAAAGACGGAGAATGCTCAACACCCTATGGGCTTTAAGTCTACAACTTGGGATGATTCAGATCAGGGGTGGAGCCAGGATTTTCTTCAGGGGCGGGCCGGCAGTTCGACTTTTGAATCCGGGTACGGCCAAACCGAATTATAATACAAAAAATACCTTATGCAATTAAAAAATATTATTTTTTTCAATGTAAATAAAAGAATTTTCATTGGTTGAGGTTGAGCCATGGCCTAGGCGGCCCCCCCCTTCCCTTCGCCCTTGATTCAGATAGCTGTTGACACAGAAAACTAAACTGGCCGAGGCATTCACATGCTGTCCAAGGAGGAATACCTGCTTTCCTTGCTTACATTGGTTTAATTTCTCTGCAACTAGCATTGTAGAATCTTGGCTTCTTCCTTCTATGAGAAGCCCAACTCGTCAAGCTACTGGAGATCCTTAAATCTAACCATCATCTTCTGCACCTATAAGGTTGCTCATCAAACGGTATGTTTTCCACCCCGATTTTCATATTAAACACATCTAATGTGCTTCGGGAATATGTTGGCATGCCGGCATACAATCCCGGTCAGCTGAACAAGAAAGCTGATCGGTAGATAGGAAAAAAGGTAAAATTTTGAAACTATAGTTTGACCACCTAACTAAAATTTTAAATTTTCTAACTCGCACTGGTGTGGCTGCAACCACCATTCTCCCTACAATAAATTATTTTCCATCTTTCTTTGGGGCCATTTGATTGCCCCAAATTTTAGACCCAGTGGTATCATTTAATAGGCGGCCCTCCTTTCTTAAATGCCTGCAGTCGTTTACCAACTGTTGATGTGAAAACCGTATTGAATTTAAAGTCCCCATCGAACTTTACATCATTAGGTTTTAGGTTTCAGACTCTCGATGTCGGAGGGGAGAAAAGAGGCCGGCGACCGATTTTATGATATTCATGGATTTCAAGATGCAAAATTCTGAAAGCCGTATGCGGGGGGAACTCGCACGTGCGGTTTTGACATACAATTGCAATGAGTTCTGTCCATAAACCACGATGTAAGTCTTGGATCTTTCAAACGCAAAGTTCCTAGCTCCTTGTTATAAATCAAGACTTAAAATCTCAAGATTTAAGATCAATTAAGGATCTCAAATCTTAAGATCTAAGATCATAAAACACAACTTTGTTTACATTTGACCAAGGCAAGGTCTAGGGACAGAGCCAAGGTAGGCCCCTTTGGGCTTTCGCCCCACCTCAAATTAAAAAAAAAAAATCATATCTAAATTTTAAAAAATTTCACTTGTTTTATATAAAAATTTTGAAAAATGATATTTCGATCCTCCATCTTCATGAAACATCTATAGCTCTGATGGTGGAAGGTGGTCACACCATACCCTGCTGTTATTAATATTCGATCGTATGGGTGCACATTGAATGTCCATGCCTTGAGTTGTAGCAGCAACGGAAGGGGGCGGCAGTCCAATTTTTAAAAATTTTAAATTTTTACAATAAATATAAAAAAAATTAGTTTAATATGTATAAAAAAATTGAAAATTTTTATTTTAGCTCAAATTTTGAAACTATAGTTTGACACTGCAACCTAAAAATTCTTGGCTCTGAATGCAAAACAACCACTTTCTTTTATTGGCGTAGCTAGGCAGTTGGCCACACAAATCTCTTAAAAGTTCTTTATTTTTAAATAAAAATCTTAAATATTTATCCTTTTATATATATATATATATATATATATATATATATATATATATATATATATATATATATATATATATATATAAGTGTTCAACTTGAGTATTTTTAAACAAGTGCCCCTCTAAGATTAGGTCGGGGATTGATGTCTCTTAAAATGTTAATTATGATAATTAAACAAATGTTGCTTCTATTTAATATATTGTGGCCGACAAGGAAGAAAGAGAAAGAGAATCTTTCTCTTCCACCATTAGGATTAGGGTAACGATGGGCCCACGCAATGAAGCCAAAAAGCTACGTCAGCGCCACCGTCGTGATCGCCAACAACAAAAAAAACGCGTCCCTTCATCTGCCGGTCGTCGCAGTCCCCGTCCCCATAGTTCTCACCCATTTCTTTTGCATTAAAACTCAATTTCATTTTGTAACGTTTTTCTTCCAAATTTAAAAAAATAAATAGACCAATAAAATAATAGAAACTGAAGCTTAAAATTTTATAAATTAAAGGTTTTGAGGATGGAGATTCTTACGATAGTTGCAAAAACTATTCCAAGCTTGGCTTTTAATCAATGAGTATGCGAAATTTTTAATCGATTAAATTGCAATAAAATCCATGCGTTCTAGAGACAAGAACGAGAAGGCTTTAGGTTTCTGTATGTCCGGTGCCCATAAATGGCCACGGAATGAACACGTCTAGTCGTCTACTTGTTCTATATTAAATTGTTCACTTTACAGCACCCGATCTGTTTTTAGGAACAAGAACATGTTCACACGTCCGGGATCCTAAAAGTTAGCCACGCATTGGACACTCCCACCTAACCTATCTATATTAAAATTGTGCCAGATCTATCATGGGGACAAGAACAAGAAAGTTCTTAAGGTGACGTTAGCTTTTTTTTTTTTTTTCTTAATATCAAATTGGCATTAAAGAATGCTATTCATATCACTAATTTACATTTAAAATTTAAAGGTCGTTAGAGAAGATCTTTAAGAAATATAAACATATGAGAATATGCTCGTCAAGCTATCAGATCTTTCCAAACGATAAAGATAATGAAATAATATTTAACAAGTATTTTTATATGCATTTGCTCTCGACCCTCCAAAACAATTATTTACAACGAGTCATTTCAATTCCAAAAACATGATGTGCTTCCTAAGTTAGGACATGATCCCAACAGTTCCAATAATGATCAGATGGATCAATACAAACCAAATCAAGCATTAGCATATGAAAAAACCCTTTTGCGACATGAAATCTTGTCATAAGATGTCACTCTCAAATTTGGCCGGAAACTCTTTTCCGGTACTTACCTTCCCCTTTTCCGGTACTTGTTCTTCTTTTCCTCGGATGATTTTCTTTTGAAAAAAGCTCAACAACTAATCTGCTCAGCTTTTGAACAAGATGGACCGAACAATAATTTCTTTTATACAACGAGGGGCCCTTGATGGGGATGAAGCTGTTCATTTTGGTTGAAGAATATCTCTCGAATGAGATGGATCCGACAAAAAGTCAGATCTTTACAGGCACTACGCGACTTCTTTTTGTGTGCTGAAGTCATTCACAGTAGGGACATTGCGGAACCGAAATCTGACAATTAATCAGATTTGGATTCCGAATCTGATGTCTGACTGAGATCAGATAGTTATCGGATGCTGGTTTTAGAAAACAAGGGCTGGATATGAATCGATTACATTAAATCGGATTAAATAGATTTTTATAAATTTATGAAGATATCGAAAGATCTTTCAAGGGGCGGAACCTAGTTTGGTGTGACGTGACTCTTTATTGCTGTTTCTTTCAATTTTATTTTTATTCAAGCCAAAATGGGAAGAAATTAAGTTATATAAATAATATATTTCAAATTGTGAGCTTGGAAAAGATAGAAATTTTGTTAGATTTGAAGCTGCGCTTATTCAAATCAAGATCTGATTCCCTTGTTTGGTTTTGGCTCTTTGAGATGCCATGGAGTTCGGGTTTAGTTTCGGATCCGGGACTGCGGTCTCCGGATCGCTCCGTCGCCGGCCGGGAAAAGAAGTGCCGGGGGACCGAAACATCGACAGTGATCCGCGGCGGGAGGGAAATGGGAATGCATCTTTGTTATAAGCCGTAAGGCCAACGGCGTATTCACGTGTCGACGGATATCGGGCCGTAATCTGGGGCCCTGGAGCTGCTCTGACAGCTCTCTCTGCGTATTTGAGTCCCGTTATCCTCCCTGTTTCTCTCTCTCTCTCTCTCACTCTCTCACTCCGCCATGGCTAGAGCTCGACTGTTGCTCGTCCCTCTCCTCGTTCTTCTGTTCTTCTCCTTTGCTGCGGAGAGCCGCTTCGTCCGTACCATAGTGACTGATCTCGTCTCCGATGGATCTGAAGGACAGCGACCGCGCTACCACTTTTTGTTGCACCCCGCGAAATCCACCGTGGCGGCCTCTTCCTGCGATCAGACGTATGGGTTCCTTCCTTGCACCACGACCGTCCTCGGGAACCTCTTCCTCCTCATTGTCTACGGCTACCTCATGTTCCTCGGTGCCAGGTACCTATCCGAAGGCAGCGAGCTCCTTCTCCAGATACTCGGTCCTGGCATCGTCGGGGGCCTCTTCCTTCCGGTCCTTGGAGCGCTTCCGGATGCATTGCTGATCCTAGGTGAGAACCTGGAGTTACTTCATCTGCTTCATTGTGTCCCTCACCTCCTCCTTTTGCTTATACATCTGCGTTGGCGTTTCGTCATCTGTGATAGAGGAAATTTGCTAGTGCCTGTTGGGGTTTTGTGGCCGTCTGTGTCACTCGGAGTTTTCCCAGTTTCGTTCAATTGCTTGAATTGAATTTTCCAGTATACTTCTCTGATTTCGGCTCCATTTTCATGCTTGTGGGCTTTGTTATGAATGCAACAGAGTATGTGTTATCATTGTTTTGCATTTTGTTTGCGATTGATGATAGTTTTGAGAATGTGAAAGTTCTGGGAGCTTGGTTTTCTTGTTTCTGTTGGTTGGGTTTGAAGATGTTTGATTTTTTTTGTGTTTTCTTTGATTTAGTTGTTTCACACAAATTTTCCTGTATGGCAGTTACTCAATAGTTTTGTTTTTCTTGTGACTTGCAATTTCTTATGCATCATTATAGGTCTGCTATGAGTGATGGATCAGGTCAATCACATGTCTTCTAAATAGGTTCTGTGTGAATTGTGATGAATGATCCTACTGAAGCTTTGATTTTTTGTTCTTTGATTGTTTTGTCTGCTGAACTGCCAATACCCTTAAACCAACTGCATCCCGACGAGTGCCATGTATTTCTTGTGATCCTGCTTTGTCTATCCTAGACAAATACATCGTTTCCATAGTATCATCAGCTTTGGTTAGCTATATCCGGTAATGTTTGGATGAAAATAGTGGTTCGAACAAGGAGTCATGATCACATACGAGGCATGTTTAGTTTTTCTGTGCATATAATGAATTTCACTTTTCACTCCAAAAGAGAAAAAGGAATTGGTTGTTGCTGATATATTCTCTGATATTTATTTTTTCGTTTGACTGGATGTCTTTTTAAATTCTGCAGTGTCTGGTCTTTCTGGAAGCAAGGAAACAGCTCAAGATCAAGTGCTAATTGGGATGGGCTTGCTTGCTGGTTCGACTGTGATGTTGCTCACCGTACTTTGGGGCTCATGCATTGTGGTAGGGAAAACTGATTTTTCAGATGCGTCAGCTGGAACAGATGGGCGAGGTTCAAAAAGATGTGATCTGTCAGGTCCTTTAAGTTTCATTTCCACATTCTGACTGCTCCAACATTTGGTCCATTTGCAACATCTGCAACTTCATGTGTTTTCTTTTCAAATTACATATCTTTTATATTGCCTGCTCTGGTTTTATGGTGTGCTAAAGCCTAAAGGTAATCTAATTTCATGTTATGCTGAAAAACTGAAACAAATTTCAGCTACGTATTTCACCTTTGTGAAGCTAAGACTTGGGATCCAATTTTTCCTATATTTTGTAGAGGAAACTGCGAGACTGCTTTTTGAAATTTGTCCTGATGAATTTGTTCTCACCTTCCCAATTTGGTCTCCTGATTCTGATTAACTGGAAAAAATGTTCAAAATAAGCCGTTCCAGACATGAGGAAGAGAAGATAAAAACAAACAAACAAAAGAATGAATGGAATGCTGCTATTAAGGGAAAAAGCCTCACTTACATGGTTTAAAACTTAAAAGCACGTGCAAGCTATATTGTGGACAAGCAACTTGAAGAAAGATTAAACAGGGAGACATTTGAAAATGGTTTTTTTTTAAGATAAATCTAAGGGTGCAAAAAGAAAAAAAAAAATTTAACACAATCCATGTATCATGGATTCTTTAAGGAGACTGCAGAACCTAATGTTTGCAGCTGGTTTTGATGTGGGTTTAAGTGTGAGTATGACTTGTTAAATTCAATGATCACTTGCTGCTGGATGCAGCTGAGTGCGCTAGAAATAATCCATCCGTGGGAATTCTCATTCTCTAGTTGCCTTCGTCATCGACAGTTTCTTTCAGTTGCCATTCAAATCAAATCTGTGACAAACTAATTCCAACTCTGGTGATTTAAGAGTCCCATCTGTCAGTTTTTTGATTATTTTAAAAATATTTTCAATCATATATATTCCATTTATGCTTTTTCAAAAATAAATTTTCCATTCTATTCCTCATGCATAACTGATTCAGCTGAATCACTGAATTGGCTGATTCACTCACTCGACAGCTTGGTTAATTTGATTCCCGAACTGACTTTTACAACACGGGTTTCTTCTCACCAGCAGCGAAGTATTTTCACAAAATGGCACCCTTTTTAATAACTTTGGCAACCAAAAAGCAGAGTTGATTAATCTTAATCCTGCAAGGAGAAATCAAGGTGCACGAATGAGTTAGGTGGTGACAATATGTATGATCCATGGGGAGAAAACTGTTTACTGGGAAAATATACGCAGCAATGTCGTTGTTCCCCCGTGACAGTCATGGTCCAATAAATAAATGAGCTAGAGCTGGTAATTCCACCCAACCCTGGTTCTTGAAGTCAGGGTCAACGATTCTGCTAGCCTTTTAAAATCATCTGCTTATTATCCTGTTGTTCAGATACAGGAGCAACATCTCATTGTGCTTGCCCTTTTTAATTTTTGTGAATATACCTTTCCTTAATAGGGAATCATTTTTTTTTTTTTTTAATTTAATATCTGGCCGTGTGTTGATCTAAATCTGATGCATATTTCCAGATAATGCTAAATAGAAGCTATTCATTTACAACCTTTCAGGTTATACTCAAAACAAGGAATAGTTATCGTTTGCTATGTTACCTTGACACTCTAGAGTTCCAAAGTATTAGTGTCTGACATTTTTGGGCACGGCAATTGACATCCGCGCTCCTTGATACTCTACAGCCACTTCATTTTATGAACATTGAATTGTCCCACAAAATGGGCACATCATCATGTCTCAGACATTCTCAAGTGTCTTATATACAAAATGTCCACTATTAGATATTTTATCAGAACATAAAGCTTGTTTTGTTTGGTTTGTGCTTGGAGACATTGAAAGCCTGCACAGTCATAGAAGCTCAAAATCTTGTTGAGGTTAAGCACTAGGTGAATAGCACCCTGAGCCTTCATATAGGCCTGCCAAAGAGTTGAGTACTAGCCTGGATACCTAGGCTGAGGTGCCTAAGTGGTCCAAATAAAAAATATTGCTATTATGTTTTAATTTTAAAAGTTTATCTTTTCTCTTTGTTCTACCTTTTTTCCCCTTTTACTGTTGCATGAAACCAGTTAGGCTTCTCCTAGACTTTTCTATGGGGATTGCTACCTCGTCTTGCTTAGCACGGTTAACTGCATCCTAGTCACAAATAAAAAGCTATTTTTGTATGTGTATGTGCGACAATTCATTTACTAACAATAGAAACAAAAAGCATGTGTTTATGGGAAAAATGCTTTCTTTTTTTGAGGTTAAATACTTTTGAAATTTTAGGTGTCTTTCTCTTTCAGAAAAACATTATATGCATCATATTTAATGAAATTAAGTGTTGTTTTTATAAAATCAATGATGTGGATCACATCCATATGGTTAATTTTGTTAAAAAATGATTAAAGATGTCATAATATCAGTTTCCCATGTTCAGTTGCCGACTTGCCGTAGTTCAGTGGTTGTGGCCGTGTGTGTGTTTGCATCATGCATATGTGTAATGATCCATTTACTAAGAGCAGATTCAACCATGTTTTTACAAAAAAAAAAAAGCTTTTTGAGATCAGAATTTATGAAAATTTTTGGGGATTTTCCAGTACCAGCTATGTCTAGAACTTCGTACCTGAGTTTGGCAGTGATGTTTAGTGTCCATGTCATATGGTTTGTTCACTAAACAGTTCTAAACAAATCTAGAAGCATCAATGCTATTCTCTAGCAAGGCAAATAAGCAATTAACAAGAACTAAACAACTGTTAGTCAAAAATGGAAAAACAGTAAGAAGTACACTATTGAAATTTTGATCCTTATAAGCAAAGGAAGATTTAGGAACAGTGAATAACAAAAACATAACATGTCTGACGTTTTATAAGATTGCACTAGCAAACGTGTGATTTTGTGAACTCTTTATCCTACCTAACTTGTGCCAATGAGTTTGACATGCACCAAAATGCAATAATCCTATACATGCCTGTGAATTGGAGTAGTTATTTTCTTTTTTTTCCCTTCTATTCTCTATCTTTCTGAGGTTTCTTTTTTCTCTTTTGGCAAACCTTGATATTTGTTTCTAAATAGTAAATCCTGTTTAGCATATATATTGATTTTTATGATGTCAGAAAAGATACTAAGAAAAGTAATGGGTATTAAAATTGTTGAGGTGTGCCTTGTTGTGAAGTTCTGTATGTTACTTGCTTGATCATCCTCCTTTTGTATCAGGATAAAAATGTGCGAGAATTTTTTTTTTCCCTTCTTCAAGAAGGCTATCTTTGTCTGTACAATGTAAAATGGATATTAGTGTCTTAGTATTTCTCATCTGTGGTACACTTGGTTCCATATGAAAGTTCTGTTGGCGTTCCTGAGCTTTTTTCTTTTTTCCTTTGATTTTGTTTTTCCTCCACTTACAGGCTCTGGAGTTACTACTGACAAGGCTACCAGTATAGCTGCAAGAATCATGGTTTTCTCAGTGATCCCTTTTGTCATTGTGCAGCTTCCTCAGGCTATTAACCATAGCTCATGGTCCAGCATTGCCATCATGATTTCCCTTATTGCAGCTGTTGTAATGTTAATCTCCTATTGCGTTTATCAGGTAAGTGGTTGCATTTGCTGTCATCTGGAAACTCTCAGCATTTATGGTCATATGATCAGTTACCCCTTTTCCATCTGTCCAATTTTCTTTTCATGTAGGATATCACTGCAATGTCTTTTTTCTGACATGTTGTATGTTCTGGTTTCATTTTCATAGGTCGTTGCCCCATGGATTCAGAAGAGAAGGCTTGCTTATGCAAAATCTAAATATTTTTCGTCAACCATTTTGAAACACTTGCACAGGCATGCAGTTGGGAGGCTCCTGGACCACAATGGTCAACCTGACGAAAGTATTATACAAAAGTTAGTATATTCAGTTCATCCTTTTCAGTTGTAAACTTGTAATAGTTTCAGCATTGTCGTAAAAGACGTAGTGTAATGCGTATCGTTCGGGCCAACCTATACGTCGTACCATAACGTATCGCAAACGTAGCAAAGCGTATCGATATTAAAAATCAGAAAAAGTAGAGAAAATCATAAAATATCTGAAAAAATCCGGAAAGTAAACAAAAAAATCAAGAAAAATATATTCAATACTAAAAAAATCATCATACATAAGGAACAAACATGTATATCAACAACACATTCAAAAATAAGAAATCAAAGATTCAAAATAACATAATAAGCATCCATCACAATTTTAAATTTGAAAATTTCATAGAATCTTAGGACTTAGAGGCTGAGACTTGGAGTCTTAGCCTCTTAGGACTTAGATTACATTTAAGAGGCTTAGATGACATCACAATTCTTAAATTCAAAACATATAGTTATCATCTTTCATGATTCACATCTTTCATGATTCAACGATAATCCTCCTCAATGTGCATCATCACCTCTATTTTCTTTATTAATTGCTTCTATCCCCTTTGTTGGAATGTCACCAACATTCCATTTCTTCAGCCTCTCTTTCTTCAAAAAGCTCTGTTGCTCCTTCAATGTTCAAAAAAGCAAGATCGTCCTCATCAAGGATGATAGATGGTTCTTCTTCAACCCAAGAATCTAATGCATCAAAATTGTCAAGGTTGAGAGTGTGATGCTTCCTCGTAGATGCTGCTTCTATTTTCCTAAAGTGAAACAAGAGAAAGAAATTAACAAATTGTTAAAAATTAAAATATATATTAGAATTGGAAATTTTGCATAACAAATGTATTTAATTTACCTTTGTATCAAACATGCCCAACTTGGATACATTTCTCTCAAAAGAAGCTGAAGATAGAGCTTTAGTCATAACATCAGCGGTTTGGTCTTCTGACTTCATGTAAGGTAAAATTAACTCTTTAGCATCAATCCTCTCACGGATAAAGTGGCGATCAATCTCAACATGCTTTGTTCTGTCATGTATGACAGAGTTATTGGCTAGGTTGATTGCAGACTTGTTGTCACAGTATATCTTCATAGGTCTTCCAATCTCTATCCCGATATCAGTTAGCAATATTTTCAGCCATAGTAACTCTGACACTCCCATAGCAATAGCTCTATACTCAGCCTCTGCACTAGATCGAGAACACACATCTTGGCTCTTCTCCAGATTACAAGGTTTCCTCCCAAGTAGACACAGTACCCTGAGGTAGACCTTCTAGTTTCAACACAACTTGCCCAGTCAGCATCAGAATACCCTTCGATCTCAACAGACTCTTGTTTCACATATAAGAGCCCATTGCTAGGATTCCTCTTCAAATAGCACAATATTCTGTCCACAACCTTCAAGTGTCCATCAGTAGGGGCATGCATGAATTAACTCAGTACATTCACAACAAAAGTGATATCTGGTCTAGTGAGGGTAAAATAAATCAACTTCCCAACAAGACGTTGATATCTTCCTTTGGCTTCTTCACAGAGCAGCTCTCCATCTCTAAGGCTCAACTTGTGCCCAGCATCAAGAGGAGTAGGAGCTGGTCTACACCCCAGCTTACCGGTCTCTTCCAATAGATCTAGTGTGTATTTCCGTTGATTTAACACAAGGCCGGTACTGGACCTAGCAATCTCAATACCAAGAAAGTACCTCAGTTTATCAAGATCCTTGAGATCAAATTCGGCAGCCAGTAACACTTTTAACTTTGTGATCTCATCCTCGTCATGACCTATAACAATCATGTCATCCACATAAACAAGTAACAAAGTGACTTTTCCTTCTTTCCTCTTCACAAACAGAGTGTGGTCTCCATTTCCTTGATTGTAGCCATAATGTTGCATTACTCGTCTAAGTCATTCGAACCATGCCCTAGGCGATTGCTTGAGGCCATATAAAGCCTTTTTCAGTTTACAACATTTTTCTGGTTCTTCATATCCTAGGGGCATACTCATATACACCTCCTCTTCGAGTCGCCATTCAGAAATGCATTCTTAACATCCAGTTGGTACATCCTCCACTCCTTCATCATTGCTAGGGAAATAACAACTTACTGTCTTCATTTTTGCAATTGGAGCAAAGGTCTCTAAGTAATCAATCCCATATTTTTGACTAAACCCCTTGGCTACAAGACGAGCTTTGTATCTTTCAACACTTCCATCTGGTTTGTATTTGATGGTGTAGACCCACTTGGATCCAACCAAGTGAGCTGCCTCAGGGATCTTTACAACTTCCCATGTCATGTTTCTTCTTAGGGCTTCTATTTTTTCTTGCATCGCATAAGCCCACTTGGGATCACTCTGAGCCTCAGCAACATTCTTATGAATCACAACCAAAGAAAGAGAAGATACAAAACATTTGCAGTCTTTGCTCAGTCTAGAATATAAAACAAAGTTACTAATAGGATGTTGAGTACATGACTTGACACCCTTTCGCAGGGCGATAGGAAGCTCTTCACTTGCAGCAACAGTCTGAATGTCTTCTTCAACTTGTTTCTCCCGAGCATGACTTGGATCATCCAGGGAAGGACTAACTGGATTGAGAGTATAATTCTCACCACCTGTCACCTCATCTCTACCTGTCACCTCATTTGTACAGACTCTTCGCCTAGAGTAAACTTGCCCAAAAAGATGACTACGTTCCTCCTCAGTCTCAGTAGAACTGCTTGACTCTCCTCCCGCCTATAGTCCAGGAAATCTGTGAACTGAAAATACTCTTCCCTTGACATAGACTTCTCCCCCTCGAGAGAATTCTTACCAAAATAGGAAGCATGTTCAAGGAAAGTGACATATTTGGTAACATAGGCATGACCAGTGGAAGGGTCCCGACACTTGTACCCTTTTTGAGTGGAAGAATAACCTAGAAATATGCCTTTAATAGACCTTGGATCAAGCTTTTTAATATGAGGACTATGATTGTGAATAAAGCAGACAACCAAAAACCCTGGATGAAAGAGAGAAAAGTTCACGACTCTCCGGTAACATAGAATGAGGTGTCTGCCCATTCAACACATGACTAGGCAGACAGTTGAT
This sequence comes from Nymphaea thermarum, assembly GCA_011799765.1. Taxonomy (NCBI): domain Eukaryota; kingdom Viridiplantae; phylum Streptophyta; class Magnoliopsida; order Nymphaeales; family Nymphaeaceae; genus Nymphaea; species Nymphaea thermarum. Next base: position 198,586 of record JAANDH010000602.1, on the reverse strand, counting down.
AAGATACGCACTGGTCAATACAGCATCCCCCCAATACTTTTTTGGAACATGACGTTGAGAAGAGCCTGAGTCATATTTAATAACTGGCAATTCTTTCGTTCAACAACTCCATTTTGAGGAGTATAACTACATGAAGTCTCATGAACAATTCCCTTTTTTCGAAAGAAGCTATCAACAGACTGACACGTATATTCACGAGCATTGTCAGACCGAAATGTCTTAACAGATGCTCTATATTGAGTTTCCACATAAGTAATGAAAGTTTCCATGACAGTAAGAACTTCACTACGGTCTTTTAGCAAGTAAACAATGGTGTTCCGAGAACAATCATCTATAAAGGTGATAAAATACTGAAAACCATGACAAGAAGGAATTCCCGAAGGCCCCCACACATCAGAATGAATCATGGCAAACACCTCGTTAGAACGATGGATAGACACAGGGTATGAAGCCCTAACATGTTTGGCCAGGTGACAGACATCACAAGACACCATAGTCATATCTAACCTAGAACACAAATTAGGAAATAACTATCTCAGAATTCCAAAAGGAAGGTGTCCAAGGAGCTCATGCCAACGCAGAATCGATTGAAGGGAGTCCTCTTTACTCTTTGTTATTTTACTGGCGGCTGTCTCGAGAGCAGTAGCGGCACACATAGGTAAACAATATAGCCCTTCCGAAAACAAACCAATCCCAATCCTCTTCCCTGTCACCAAATTCTGCAGAACACAGGATCAACAGAAAAAATAAGTTCACAATTCAACTCTTTTGTGATCTTGCTAACCGACAAAAGGTTCAAGGGAAGATGAGGAACATGAAGAGCATTGTGAACTAAGAACTTGTTCAAAAGTGAGAGACTCCCTTTCCCAGCAACAAAAATAGATGAACCATTGGCATGAGACGCACGTTCTTTTCCTGACAACAACTTATACCTATGAAAGACCTTAGGATCGCCAATCATGTGGTGGGTAGCACCACTATCAGTAATCCACTCTCTCATACGAGAATCCGTCATTACGAAAGCTCACGAAGGTAGCAATAAAGGAAACAAATGGAAACTGTATAGCACACAGCCACACAGAGCAGAAACGACCAACACAGAGCGACGGCAGCAGCGGCAATCGCAGCACAGAGGCGATGAAGGCAGCAGCGCTGGGCGGAACAGGTGACGACAACCAAAATCTCACGGACACTGGAACTCCACGGCAAGGCCAAGGGAAGCGTCAGGCGATGCCAATAGAGAACCCCATGCCCGTCGGGAACCTCAAGCACAACTAGCGACGACCATCCAATGGCTAGCGATGGTAGGCGACGAAGCAGTAGGTGTCGGGCCTTCACCGGAACTCGTGGTGGCAAACAACAAGAAAATGGCGACTACAGAGTTGGCTGCGGCGGCAGACCATGGGCAGTCGTGGGATCTGGTCGACGAAGGGCGTCAAGCGATGGAAAGGTCAGTGCCGAAAAAAAAGTTCACAAACTAGTCACAGGCTCTGATACCATGTAGAAACAGTAGAAACACGAGAAATAAAGATCGAACACAGATATAACATGAAAAACCCTCAACGAGAGGGAAAAAACCACGGGTGAGGAGGTCTGGTGCCCACTAGCCGCTAGACTCTCTCTCTCTTAGAACTTCATTAACACCCAAAATTAGGGTTACAAGTCTTTAAGGCCCAACAAGGGCTACAAGCTGGATCGGGTCTGGACCCAGACCCGGTCCCAAGACCCATCTTTACATGCTTCAACAAAGCCCAAACCTGCTCCACCACAAATCTAATAACAGATGGAAAGTAAATACAAAATAATAAATATATGAGAAGGTAGAAACAACAAATAAAATAACAATAAAAAAGTAGATAAGATAAAGTCCCTTTTTCTAATACCTGGATGCAAGGATGTCCTGCATCAGAGTAGAAACAACAAATAAAATAACAATAAAAAAGTAGATAAGATAAAGTCCATTTTTCTAATACCTGGATGCAAGGATGTCCAACATCAAATTGCTCTGTCTCTCCCCATGTTACCATAACAAGTATCATATATGTTGATCGACAGGTGGACAACTTTTTGTTCTCTATAATCACTTATCAATATCTCAATACAATCCAACATGCCATAGTCGATCTCTCTGTTCTTCTTAAAAGCGGGAAGATATCTGATAACATGATTTAGGTAGTAGGCTGCTGCATGAAGTGGGCGATGAAGTTGTTCATGCCATCTTTCATCTATAATCTTTCATATAGGCATGTACGACTTCTTTTTTTCCCTTCAGATTATCTCTAATGGCCTCCTTTGCTTTGTCAATAGCCTCATATAAATATCCAATAGAAGATCTATCTCCACTGTCAAACAATCTGGGGACTTTCACTAGAGGTACTTAAACCTTCATTAAGTTCACACATGATTTCCAAAAGTCAACATTGAATATAGTATCCACAACTGTCGTGGCTTTCTTTTATAGGCATGTGGATATGCAGCCCAATCATCACATAAAAGCATCTGTCGGACAAGATTTCTTTCTTGACTATACCCTGCACAATCAAAACGTTTGTGGCAAACCGTGCTTGTGCAGGTCAAATCTATTCAACCCCATTTGTGAATTTTCTCATCAAGTTCAAGACATAAGTGTGATTATAAATAAACTTCCTGATTTCTTGTCATCTTTGAACTGTCCACTTCATATCATCTCTTTCAACAAGATCCTGAAGCATTAGATTTAAACAATGAGCAACATATGGACTCCAATAAAATGTCCTATATCGTGCTGCTAACATTTCACTTGCAGCTCTATAATTTTCTGCATTATCAGTGATAACTTGCACGACATTCTCAGGCCCAACTTTTTGTATAACTTTATCAAAAATCTCACACAAAATATCAACAGCCTTAGGAGTATCAGGGAAATCTGTAGATTTTAAGAACATTGTACATAAGGGGCAATATACAAGGAACTTTACCAATGTTTTGTTCTTCATGTCTGTCCACCCATCTACCATTACACTGCATCTTGTGTCTTTTCCAGCTCAATTTCAGTTCATCACAATATGCCTTGACATCTCTAATTGCATTATTAATAATTTACCTCGCAATTTATGATAAGAGGACATTTTATACCCTCGGCCTATAGAAGCGATTGCATCTGCTACATGCTGAAAATGAAGAGAGTTTGCTGCATTAAAGGGAATGGATGTGTCATAGAACCACCTCCCTATGGTATTTGTTGCGCCAACAATATCCTTTGAATACATGGTTGTACGAATCTCAAGCTAAGAACCTGCAGCAGTATAAGTGGGAGAAAAATTCTTGATCGAGCCAGACCCAATACTCGACCTCATAGTAGGTACTCTAGCACCACCAGTTCCAATAGTACGACCATGACTCCTGCCAAGTCCTCGTGAAACTGTACTTGCACCTCTTCTCTTTCTAGTTGTTGCAGCTGAAGAACCACCTCTATGCATGATGCCTTTCCCTTTAGCTGTTCCCAAACTAACACCAACATCTTTTTCTTCGAGCTCAACATCTTCACCTTCACTTCCTTCCTCTTCATATGAGTCCCCATATCCTACATCTGCCTCGTACATTTATTTTTCAATCCTATTTGCTTTCACGACATTAATAAATGTCAAACATTGGTGCTTGGCAAAGGGTAGCAATGGTTTCTCTTGGGAGCCAATGCATTGAGCCATATCGTTGAGTGTACCACCTATATGGTGTTTAAAGCGAGAGATCATTCCTAATATGATTTGCTTACAAAAATTGCACGTAACTTTTAACATATCTTTAGGATTCACCCTTGTACACCACTGCCATGCAGGGTTCGACATTATATCTTCATAAAACAAAACCTACAGTCAATTGTAGGAAATAAGAGAAATGAATGATTCAACGATGAAAATGAGTAGTTGTTTACCTTCTTGGTGTTAGAAACCAAAAAACCGTCTTTCTCCAAATTTCCCACTGTTCCCGCTACGAGAAACTTCTTCACTGGCTAGTAGACTCTCCCAAATCGATGAATCTTTAGTGATTTTTGATGAAAATGGGCAAAATCTCTCCCTCCCATGCCTCTTGCATCCTTTAGCAACAAGAAGAGGGAAAGAGAAGTGCAGAGTCTTTAAACCCATAGTCACAAATAACGTCTCGGAGTTTTAAATGACGAGGTTTTTCTCAAGTATAATATGGCGAGCTTGAAAAAAATGGGATGGCAAGGTTTTTCTCGAGTATAATATGGTGAGTTTGAAAAAAATGGGAAAAAACGGAAAAAAGTATGGTAATTGTTAATTTTTTTTTAAAAAACTAAAAATGAGAGAAAATAAAGTAAGTGAGAAACTAATAACACAAACATCAAAAGATAAGTAGATTTGCGACAAATAAAAAATAGAAAATAAAAAAAAACTGTTTGGCTTTTAAAAAAATGAAAAAAATAAAAAACGTGAATAAACGGGTTAAAGACGCGTTTTAAATGCTTTTTTTAGTTTTAAACGGCCATTTAATTTATCACATTTTTTTTTAGTTTTTTTTTCCCCCAAAAAAACACTTTTTCTGTGACTATGTTTAAAACATAACGCAAAAAGGGGCTGTCGGGCCTTTTTTTGTTTTTTGTTTTTTGCTATATCGTACGATACAGGGGTGTATTGCCTATAACCACGTTATGCTTACGATACACGAGTGTATCGTATACTGTATAAGTTTTCTAAACCTATACGGTACGTATCGTACTATATGCATGCGTGTCGTATAATACAAATAACACTGAGTTTCAGCCTTTCAGGATTGCTTATTTAATCTGTTTGATATTACACAGATTGTTTCATTTAATTGATGAAGACACGGACGCACACATTTCGCATGCAGAATTGAGGGCATTTTTTATTGGTCTTCAGTTTGATCACATAGATCTGGGAACGGATGCACCTACACTAGCTGCAATCAAAACAATGGAGGAGTTTGATTCTTCTCATGATAACCAGCTTGATTACAAAGAATTCTTTGAGGGTCTCTCACGTTGGATTCATCAAGCGAAGGGAGTCGTTCCCTTTGGTCATGGCTCATCAAATTTTTTTGACAGATTCCACCAGGTATTTTTGCAAGAAAAACTTTTTTCATTCCTTTATTCACCTTATGAATCATATTCTTGATTTTCATTTTCTGTCATGACAGCATGCTGCTAATGAAGTGTCAACTCTGGGTGATGAGGGTGATGAGGCAACTGAAAGTTTTGGCAACTACCCAAAGGTGCTTTTGAAAGCTGGAGGGCTATTGGTACTAGGCACGGTTATTGCTGCCATATTTGCAGATCCTCTTGTGGATGCTGTTGATAATTTCTCCTCTGCAACAAGCATACCTTCTTTCTTCATTTCCTTCATTGCAATGCCCTTGGCTACAAACTCCAGTGAAGCTGTGTCAGCACTAATCTTTGCCAGCCGGAAGACGCAAAGAACTGCTTCTTTGACATTTTCTGAGGTTCACACTAATCCTTCTTTCTTCTATTTTTCTTGCTCAATCTTTACTAAAGGGAAATATCCAACATCGTTTCTAATTGGCTTGATATATTTGTATTTCCTTAATGTGCTTAGTTTGCTCTATATGATGCTTCCCAAGATTTGTGCTTGCTAATCTCCCAGGCAGAGTATGCACACATCTTTTTATTCTGAATTGAACCCTGCCAAACTGGTTTAGTAGGTTTCACTAATAAGAAATTATTTGCTCTACATAAATCAGGTTTATAACTTAATATGTGTATGTCAGGCACAAGATTCTGAAAGATTGAAACTTAACTGACTATGCTTGTCTGTGGCCCTTAAGTTCTGGTTAGGCAGACTTGCTTGTACAGCAGAAAAAATGATCTAGAGATTCACTTTTTCTGGGTAATTTTGTTGAAGTATTTGACCTGCATGTTACAAGCATGCATGCTTATAGACATGTTAACTTGTTATATTAATGATGGGGTGAAGGTTTTTGAAAAAAATTATTTATTGCCAGTCAAAAAGTGCAGGGAAAAAATGTTTTTCAACTTCTTCGGTTACTCATTCGAATTTGTGTTCTCTTAGAACTTACAAGTCAAGGAATTATTGGTACCTTCATTATTGTATTATTTGGATGTCTTAATGCTTATTGATATTTCTGTGTTCTGTGGTTCTGTTTTTGATATCATCTTCTTTGTCTTCCTTATTGCCTTTTGTTGGCATCACTTCCTGTTATCCTGTTCTCGGAATTATGAGATAGTAATAACTCAAATAATATCCTGAAGCCCTACTTGAATAACACATGAAACCTAGTTATATCTTGAGCTTATAACTAAATTAAATTTGCATGTGATGTGCCACCCAAAACAAGAAACCAGATTTTTCGGGTTTGCAGTTTTGTAAATGACCTAGAGGGTTAGGTTTTTTTTCTCAAACCTTGGTCCACCATCCCCTTTTTCCTGATAAAAACCACTGTACTGCCTCCTTTTTCCTTACAAACTCCATCTGTCTACCATAAAATTCTGGGACAGTATGTTTTTGTGGATATGCCATCTTGCCCTTTCCATAGCCAGTGGATGGCTGGTGATTATTGTGGTTTTTCTCGTTATGAAATCAAAGTTATATTGGTCTCTTCACACCATGAACCACATGCCTCTGAGTTCAACTAATTCCTGCAAAAGTTTGAACTAGCAGTTCAGTAACATCTGTAGAGTAGAAATTGGCCCTTCTACTGTGTATTTTCTCACTAATGTCAATCTTTTGAAAGCCACAGGTTTTTACTTCTGATTGAACAGTTTTGACATGGTTTTTGGATTTGCCTTAAATTTGTCTTGAAACCCGTGAATAGTTCATAAGTTTTAGGTCTTGATGTTTATTTGCAGATCTACGGTGCAGTTACCATGAATAACCTTTTGTGCTTGGCGGTCTTCCTAGCACTTGTATATATTCGAGGTTTAACCTGGGATTTCACTGCTGAGGTGCTCATTATTCTCATTGTTGTGATAATAATGGGCCTTTTTGCGAGCTTCCGTACGAAATTCCCACTTTGGACATGTTACATTGCGTATCTCTTCTACCCGCTGTCATTGGTGTTGGTATATGTTTTTGACTATGTTCTGGGCTGGTCATAAGTGGTTCGTTCTTTTGTTATATTTGGAACGAGGGGCTAAATAGTTTTGTTTTGAATAAGATTATAAGAATGATCCGTGTGTCTGTAATTTTATATTCTGATGCAGTTGAATGTAGTACAGATACTAATTTCAGTAACCTGAGAAATCCTAGACATGGAATCAATCAGAAATCTTGATTTTAGAAGATTTGGATGGTTTTGTTTGTTCGAGTTTCTTATTTTGTCCTGCAATCACTAAACCAGTGAATTACCTCAACTTAGTCAGACCCTACCTGATTATGCCATCCGAATGCGCCCAAAGGCATTTAGTTTCGTGGGCTTCAACATAAGGATTAAAGTCTAAAACTAACGAGGTGAATGGAGATCTTTTGTTAATGCTTTTCACATGCACTTTTCCAATTTTTTCACATTCAGGTGGTTTTCTTGTGTTGTTTTTTGCCTCTCTAAAATTAACATGGATCACCTGTCTTAAGGAAATTTGTTGTGCCTAACCTCTTCTAGAGTAAGCTTAAATTTGCCAAAGTTCAAAAGGCACTTGCTTTAATTCATAGGAAACTGCCAAATATGCATTAATGGTTGGTCATACTTTCTGCTCCACAATGGATATAATGGAATAGCATATACCATCTTAGCGCAGTGAGGTTTATCAAGTTGGGATTCATGCATTAGCTTAGGTGCAAAACATTCTATGCAAGAGAAAGAGTATGATACTTTAACCTGATATATTGCATACCGGCCAAGGTTCTAAGTATCAGTTTTGGGTCTTGTTGTTCCTGAAACTCAAACAGATACAGCATTATAGCCGATACATTAGCCATTTTATAATTATTTTTATATTAAAAGATACAAAATAACGTGTTTGTGCGTCGGCCAACATGAGGCCATGTTGGTTGATATGGGGTCGTCTGCGTATCCCTTGTCGGTATTGGCTCCTCACCAAAACGATGCAGAGTGTGTTAAGTGTGCTCTTGAATATCGGCTTATATGGTGTTTGAATAAGTCTACTCAGTTTACATCTACTTGTTTTTATAATAATAATGTTTATTTTTAAAACGTTTAAATAGAAGATTACTTTAAAACCACCGTTTGAGACCAATATGTGTCACGTGCCATTCGGCAAATCTTATATTGCAAGTGTGTAAAAGAACAGAGCTATGTTTGAATTTCCCCACCCTGAGGTCCAAAACTGCTTGGGGACATGAGTATATCATCTGTAGTATGACCATCAAGTAGAGTTTGTCTTTAAAACAGCCATCTTCTAAAGAACCAACACTAAAGCAACCTGTTGAACATCACTAGCAAATGGAAATTCCATCAGTAGTTGGATTGTTTGTTTCTTATGGGACCTGACCAACCCCATTGGATAACATTTGAATGGCAAACCTTAGAATGTGGAACTATATAAACACGGGAGAGAACCTTCATGAAAGGAACATTAATGATTCATATAAATATTAGTTGTCAACCTGTGACTTGGACCATGAAAGACTGGGTCATCGAATCAGGGAATTGCCTCGACAATTCAGATTCGGCCATATATATATATATATATATATATATATATATATATATATATATATATATATATATATATATATATATATATATATATATATATATATATATATATATATATATATATATATATATATATATATATATATATATATATATTAGTTGTCAAACCTGTGACTTGGACCCAGATGAATATGAAAGACTAGGTCATCGAATCAGGGAAATGCCTCGACAATTCAGATTCGGTCATATATATATATATATATATATATATATATATATATATATATATATATATATATATATATATATATATACAAAGAAGGTAAGTTATGGGGACTTTGTATTTAATTTTTTAAAAATTAAAACTGAAAAACATGTAATATAAGTACTTTGTGTATATTTAATAAAGTTTATGATATTTCACAATTCAACAAATAACAAACTTCTGAAGTCAACAATGTGCAGCAAAAAAAACATATAGTTAAATCGACGATCCAAATTGACTCGGCAGGTTCTTGACTGTGACCCAGTAAATGAATGATCCTAGCTGACTCGGCAACTTTTAACTCAGATCGACAAGTTTGCCAACCATAATATAAACTCCTTAATGGTACATGTTTGATGATAAAATAGTTTGAGTAACTAGTAATCTTGCTACGCAGAAAAGAGTAGCTATGCCTTTTCTCCGAGTCACATTCCCTAGTTTTCATGAGTCCTGGTTCTCCATTCCTTTCTGTCGTAACACCAACTTAAGAAAAAAGAAATCTCCTAGTGATCCACTTGCAACTGACAAGAACAGAAGGAAACGGAGAAATGATCAACATTGACACTCTTCATTGATAATTTGGAGAAAAACAAGTGGCTACGCGTTCAGCTCTACAATATGAAGAAGTTTATTAATTTGGGAAGAGAAAGGGAGAAGAGGGGGTGCCGTGAAAAGCAGCACCATAACGACCGTCCCCGCGGCGGCGGCAGAAACAGCTGCTCTTACTCCATTAGTTGCAGCTCCCTCACTAGTGTCTGCATCGGTAGAATCTGTAACGCTGGCAAGGCTCCCATCTCCTGCTGAGCTATTATTCTTGATTGAAAAGCTGCAACATGACTCTTTCTTTTTCAAAGAGGTAGACATGAAAAACACAGCTTTGAAAGAGACAGCTACTTGCTTAAAGATTAAATTAGTGAATGCACAAAGAACTCAAGAGTCAATGGTCCAAATCAATTTTTAGTTCCTCAGATTTGATGTACACATTCATGCTTTTGGACCTGTAAATAGTACTGGAGAAAAATTATAGACTTGAGCCTACTTGAGCCCAAGTTTCTGATTTTTGGTTAGCTTTCTGATTTGAGCATTATTTTAAATGATTATCCCTCTTTGATGGCTAACAATAGATGCACAAACGATTGCACGGAAAGAGAGAAAGAGAGAGAACCTCGATGGGAATAAGCAATTTCCATGGCCTGCAGATTCAGATTCAACAATGAAAAGTGAGGGAAACAAGACAACTACCATGATCGAATGGAGGAGACTGTAAGCAGAAGGCATTCGAAAACAACAAAAGCAAATGCCGGCGAAAGAGAGAGTACTTGGGTTGAGGGAGGTGAGAGAGGCGGAGCCAGAGAAGTCGCAGCTCTGGCGGGAGAGGCCGCTCTTGAGGAAGTAGTCGTTGAAGGCGAAAGAGGCGTGGAGCTGGACGTCGGTGGGTTCGTAGCAGGGGCCGCCCGGCTGGATGGCTGAGCAGTCAGCTCCGCCGTGGCCGCATACCCAGTCCAGGGCCCCCTGCAAGGCCGAGTCCGGCGCATTGTTCTTCGCAACGCACCACAGCTCCACATTGCTTCTATTTTCCCTGGAAGTCCCTCCGTCCTCCTCCGCCGCCGCATACGACCTACCAATTGTCGCCATCACCACCAACAAGGCCGTCATCAAGAAGCTGGAGGAGAAGAGAATGGAATGGAAGTGCTTGCGAGGTTTCTTCTCCATGATGGGAGGGAGCAGAAGGGCTTAACTCTACCAGAGGGAGAGTAACAGAAAGAGGAAGAGATGTGGTAACAGAGAGGGCAGGAAAGAAAAATAGCCGTTTGGAGATAGAAAGGTGGGGAGAGAGCAAAGGCTACCGGCTAGTGGGGAATATGGCAGTAGGCTTTTTTGACTCGTTGCTTTTGAAATGGTTTCGCCATGTCTTTGTTGCAGTTGCGGGGATAGGAAGCGAGAGACTCGCTGGCAGAGCAGCATAAATGGAGGATTTCAAGGCGTCATCCTCACCCCCTTCTTCCCTCCCCAATTCAGATTCAAACGTGAATGAAAAAAAACTAATGTCTCAATCTGAATTCTAATCCCAATTTTGCATTCTAAATCTGATTTGAATCTAGCAAACATTTGAATTCACATTTGATTCTGAATTTTAGATTTTTAAAATGTAAGAGCATTGAATACAAGATATATATTTAAAACTAAATCTGATCCAAACATTAAAGAAAGAAACTTTGTTGAATTTGGTTTCGGTTGATCGAAGTTTCTTGGATTTGAAGTCGTCCAAATAGAACTATTTCCAAATTGGGATTTGGATAAATATGGTCGCTCTATCTCAAAACCAATAATGGTCATGTATAGGCCCTAGGAAATCTGAGTTTCACCTTTTCTTTACTCGTAGTAAGTTAAAAAAAACACACACACACCTTCAAGTAGGGCTCTACGTGAGCAGAGTAGTTCTCGAACTCGGTCAGCTCAATTTGACTTGACTTATATGTTACTTGGCCCAAACTCAAAAGGAGTTATACAAAGTTAGCTCGAACTCGGCTCAATATACCAGGTTCCCGCTCAAGTTCAACTCATTTAAGTTTGTTTACAAACTCCCTAAAAATAAAACACACCTTCAAGTGGGGCTGTATGTGAGCCGAGTAGTTCTCGAAGTCGGTCAGCTCAATTTGACTCGACTTATATGTTACTTGGCCCAAACTCAAAAGGAGTTATACAAAGTTAGCTCGAACTCGAACTCAAACTTGGCTTAATATACCAGGTTCCAGCTCAAGTTCAACTCATTTTTAAGTTTGTTTACAAACTCCCTATGTGACTTTATCTCTTCACCTAGATCAAACGAGCTTGCTCGAGTTGAATCGAACTCAGAATCATTTGCAACTTCAAGTATTCAGTTAAGGTCGAGCTGGACTCGTTTGTTCAAGTAAACATACAAATGAGTCGACATCGAGCTCTAGTTGGCTCAAATGATTGCCCAGCCCTAATTCCAACTCTTTTTATGTGTCCACTAACATGTGCAAACAGACAGAAGCACGTATATTCCTTTGTCCCCTGCAATTTTTCTAGCTCTTCACCAGCTCCCTGAAACGTGTAAATTCAGGAACCAAATTTCAGCAAATTTCAGATGCACCAAGAAGAAGTAGACGTTGGTAGCCATGATTGCGATGGAAGAACTCAACACAGCAGCTTGCTGTCAGAGAGAGGAATGCTCCAGCAGAGGCGATCGTCATCCATGGGAGTCTTTTGGTCTATGGAGGAAGCAAAGGTAGAGACATTTCCCGTAGACAAAATAAACGAGGTATGACTCGTTTGCCGACGAGAGATGGCAGTCATCCTCTGAGCTGAAGGAGAGTAAAGATGCCGTGTGTATAATGTGCTTGAGGCATCTCTACATCATAGAAACCGTTGAAAATGCCCCTTAATTTGTCAGGGTGTTGTTAGTGTTCCGGCAGGTGCCAGCTGATTCCATCATATATCAATGCATACATATATGTTTATGCGGCTCCTATAACCTTAATGTGTTTATGAAAACTAACTTAATATAAGTTATGGTCAAGTTATTTTTGTAAAATGTTTGATTTTTTCTACTATCAAAATTTTTGTTGTTACATGAGCTGTTCGTTTTTGGATTATTAAAAAATATTAATAAAACAAAAAAATAACAAACTTAATACATGTTCCTCATCAAATCATTCTTAAGATCACATCTATGAGGTTGTACTGCAAAAGAAAAGAAATACACTCCAATCTTTAATGTTAATGTTAATGGGCCTAGGATATATATATATATATATATATATATATATATATATATATATATATATATATATATATATATATATATATATATATATATAGAGAGAGAGAGAGAGAGAGAGAGAGAGAGAGAGAGAGAGAGAGAGAGAGATTAACACCTAGGTGTATAATACATGGCCACTCAGATCCTTGCCAGTTTCTGCAGATTTACGACAACTAGTGAATACTGAGCTTCTGTTGTCCTTCTTCGTCAACACGAAAGCTTTAAGTTCCAACACCACGAGTAAACAGAACCAAATCATCTGATGTTTCCCGCACCATATACGATATAGAGACGTGCTAACTTCTTTATGAGTAGGCTGACAATGGCTGCATCAAACACACTCGAGGATGTATTAAGTATCAATGTAAACCGCATGAGATCTAATCTTTTTGTTCAAAAATCTAATTCACTAGTTCAAGCATAGCCGGCTAGATCACTTAAGACTTTCAAGTTCGCTACTGAGGGCGCTTACGGTTGCTCTTAATTAAACGAAAAAGATAATGCATTAAATTGTAAGTGGAAGAAGACTTGTCCATTTCATTGTTTGTCCGTTTGATTGTATATTTTATTCTCAAGTGTTGTATAACCCAAACAAATATGTAGTATGTGTGAACGTGCAAATTATGTTTTGTGAAGTTTTTACAAATATATATGCAACCACTTTTGCGAAATCAAGGTAATTATTTTTTATTTTTTGAAAATTAAGTTGAACCTATCCTAGGCTTTATGAGTATCACCAATATCACTTGCACCTTGGCTTTGTGAGTATCACCAATATGATTTATATCTACACCCATAATTGGCAAACCCGTGACTCGGATCAGCAGATGACAGGGTCACTAGGTCGGTGAGTTGACTAGTCGACTCATCGAGTTTTAAAATAACCATAATGTAAATCACTACAGCTGAATCGAGTGAGTCAAGGGCAAGTAGAGCCAACCTTAACTCATAGCCAGATTTTTTAACGATCCGAGATGACTCAAGCGATTGCCGAGCCAGCCCGATGAGTTTGCCCACCATGCCCGCCCTCCTCTGAATGAGGAAGGGGTTTGGGAGTTTGCCCACCACTTTTTACCGTCGACATAGCCTTGTGCAAGATAATGCCTACAACGATACGTATAAGCTGTGAAATTTTTTTATATGAATCATAATTTCTTACAACATTGGAGAGGTCACATAGTTTTTGTATTGAATTATTTTACAGATTTCATAAAATTAGTCTCTGACATATATCTATATGTTAATAATCCAGTAAACTTAGAGTAAAGATAATGATTGATGAAAAAAAAAACAAAATCTAAGACGAAAAAAAGTAAGAATGAAAAAACCTGGTTCAGCTCAATAATAAAACTATGTACAAAGAAACCTAGTTGCATTTCATAACTTCGGATCTCAGAAACTGCATAAAGTAGCATATATTTATAAAAACTATGAATTTAAAGTCGAATAGAGAAAGGTTTAACTTTAAATCTATCTATGAGATCTCAAATCACGGCGATGAATATGATGAAACAAATCAAACACAACTTTAGATTCTGATTTGAGATATTAAATACAAGGTAGACCGCCCCTTCCGAACGATTCTCTTTTCGTTTTCGTGTCCCAGTCGATCGGAAACGTCCTTCATTTCCGCCAGAACTGACCATTCAAACGTTAGCAGAAGCAGCAGTGCTGCCACTATCATATTTATAGAATCTCTGTAAGCTTTATAGCTGCCGCCTTTGATGGCTGCATTCCCGCATTACCCGGCCACGTTGCACCCATCAATACTCATTAAACTGCACCCAATGATAGCAGCAGACGGTACTAGTAGCTCACATGCCCCCTGCCCAGTGCCAGTCATCACTCTCTCTCTCTCTCTCTCTCTCTCTCTCTCTCTCTCTCTCTCTCTCTCTCTCTCTCTCTCTCTATATATATATATATATATATATATATAGGCTTGAAAGAAGCAAAGAATGTATTGTGCATGATCCTGGAGCTAAAAGACGATGTTTAGTTCTAATCTTTTTTCACGAAGGCAAAGAGCTTACGGTACACGATCATTCACTAGTTCACGAATCAAATGGTGATGTTTTGAGTTTGATCTTTTCTGCCTCTCGGCACTAAAAACGAGCTTCAACGTTGCTATTCTCGACAAGATGATGGTCTTACAAGTTTCTTAATGTCAATTGAATGGCCATGCATTAACACAAGAAATAAATTCCAGTAAATGTGAAGAGTGGAGTTGGCACTTGGCGATAGGGGAAGTACAAAACTACGAATGGTGGTGTTCACAATTAAAAGGCACCATAAATCCACAAGTTAAAGAAGTGGAACAACAGTGGCGGGCAGACAGGAAGGGGTTTGGTTGCAGAGTACACGGATTTTCTTTAATGGCGGCAGTTTTCCCTTGAACTCTTATAGTTCTAAACTAATCTGAGTATCTCGTGTGCCTTGATTGTCCATAAAAGAGTCAAGTCAAGACTTCTTTCTCTTCCGAGTTGAGTATATAATTCTTAACTCAACAAGTTGATGAAGTGCTTGGGAATTTAGAGTAGTTATCCATCTTATTGAAACAAGTAAACCTATCAACTATTAATAAAACTCCATCAATACATATAATGGAGCGATTTTAAGTACACCTCCTTTAAGTTTAAATTATAATAAAAACTTCAATATCTATAGTAGAGTTATGTTAAGTAGACTTTCTGATACGTTATATAAAAATGTTATCGGAAGTTCTCTAAATCGGTTGATTCAAGTCGAACTGGTTTGATTCCATCGCATCACTAAGCCGACCCTTTATGGCCCACACTAGCATGTATTAACGTAAAAGACCTACGACTGCTGGTGGAAAGCAAGGTAGTTGAATTTGATGACGATTGTTAATATATATATATATATATATATATATATATATATATATATATATATATATATATATATATATATATAGAGAGAGAGAGAGAGAGAGAGAGAGAGAGAGAGAGAGATCTCAAAACAAGTACTAATCCTGCTATTTGCAATCTTTCACATAAGGTTGCCTCGTTAAGCCATGGTGGCTGGTTGGAGGCCACCCGATGTTCACCTAAGGCGTCATTTGACAGTAGAAATTCATTGTGAATGTTTTATCAGTCTGTCTTAAATATTCAAGCATATTTATGAAGTATGAGAACATATGTTTAATAAATCTTAGTAATTTTTAAGTAGATTTATAAAACTATAAATCACTTACAAAATATTTCTGCTGCCAAATTACTAGTAGTGGATTCTTGGTCGAATTTGTAAACAAAAAAGCTACATGATAAAGTCAAAATCCAAATATTCATCTTGATAATGTTCTTACACAGAGGATTTCCATGGGAAGAGCTGCTGGTGACCATCATCTATGGTACTTAGACTGGATGAACCGATGGGCTCGAACAGACGACCTAGCTCAGCAGTGGGCTCGGCGGCCGACCTGCAAACTGGGCACGTAGAGTGAGAGTACAACCACATGTCGATGCACTCGACATGGAAGAAGTGGAGGCAGTTGGGAAGCAGCCTCGCCGTTTCGCCCTCCTCGAAGGAGCAGAGGCAGACGGCGCACTCCCGCTGCTCCGAGCAGTCGGGCTTCCTCTGCTGGTAAGAGAAGAGAGGGAGTGCCGCCACCATCGACGCGCCGAGGCTGTGCTTGGGGTACTGCTCGGGGCCTGCGCCCTCGACGGTGATGGCGACGCCGGTCTCGCCACTCAGATCCGTGCCGACGAAGCGCCTCCCCAGACAGTGAGCGTAGAGGTGGAGGAGGGCCACAAGGATGATGACGCCGGAGAGACAGAGGATGGCAGTGCGCATGACTAGTGGGTAGTTGCTTTGCTGGGAGCCATGGAACTGATTATCACCGTCCGTGTCCATCTTCACAAACGTCAGGAGTTGGCCGGAGAATTCAACGGCCTGCGTCAACGGAAAATTCAGATGGTGGCCCCTCTCTCTCTCTCTCTCTCCCTCTCTATTAGGAACAAGACCGCTGAGATTTGAATATTAGGTGCTGTCCCCAGCAGCTTCCTTTTTTTATATATATTTGAGAAGTTTCATTTAGAAGCTCAACTTTTAATCAATAATCTTAAAATGACTTCACTTTTGGTTTTTTCTCATGGTGTTCCACCGTCTTCGACGGCACAGGAGTTGGGCCGGTTCTAGCTCAACTTGCCTAGAAAAACTCGAGCTGGGCTCAAATTCAAGTTCCTGTTCTAGCTTGGCTCGATCATATAACATCTAGCTTGAGCTCAACTCTCTTTAACTTGTTAATTAGTTTAACCAGTTTCTTGTATATACTTTAATCATAACGAGTTAACAAGTTTTTCTAACTAACTTAATTACAAACGACTATCCAACTGAAAATCTAAAGAAAAAGTGCACATATTCTGCATTCAAATGAACCATTTTTACGTAATCAGCTAACCAGTTGTATATAGTTGAGCAGAGTTGAGTTTAAATGAGTCAAATCCTTACAATTCAAACTCAACTAGTTTAGCATTTCAAGCATAAATTTAAACTCAAACTTGCCTCATTTATAAATAAGTAGAGCTCGAGACAGGTTTGTACGAACGAATTCAAATTGACCTAAGTTGGCTCGACTTGTTGTGCAGCCCTACACTTTATATTGCTTTTAGATTAAAAAGAAAACGTGACACTTCTCTTAAGAATATAAAAAAGGTGAGCTGATAATAAGTAAAAACTTTTGGTCTATGTTTCCAACTTTTCAGGCCCAAGTGGGGGCTCCTGGAGCTTCACTGCGTCGATTGGTCCACGAGAATTGAATAAGAAGCTTTTGACCGCAATCGATAGCCTTCTTCTTAATCATGGTTCATCCTTTTTAGGCCCGTCTGGGCTCCAGAGACACCAATCCCCTCATCTCCGGCTTGCACCCATTCACATGGCATACAAGCAAGATTGGAGCCACTAGGTGGATCTACCGATTCCCTAAAAGTCTACTACCTTTAAGTTGTTCTTATCTATAAAATAATTTATAGAGCTAATAAATTTGATTACGAATCCAGTTGCATGGTCCAACAAGTTGAAGCAATGACAAGTAGAGGCCTTATACTATAATGGGTGCAAACACAAACGGGTAATTTGATTATATCAAACACGGTCCATTTGGGTTTCCCGGATTTTGAGATATGGATTTCAGATCAGGCACAAACACTGTTGCAATGAACAAAAGGAAAAAAAGTAGTAGCGTGGGATATCGGGCCACATCGTAGTTTGTGATAGAACGTTTCCTTGGCTTGTTAAACCTTGGAATTTTTTTGTGCCAAATTCCTTCTACAGTTGTGGTAGGCGTGTACGCTAGGTCTTTCTTTTCAAGGATTTGAGATCCTTGACTCCCTAATCGGCGTTAGCTGTAATCCATGCTGGCTTAAGCAAGTGGTTTAACCATCAAACGCGGTAGCCTTAAAAATATGAAGACATTGGAGCCTGGAGGAAGGAAGGAAGGCCCTTGGGATCCAAGTTTGAGAGATGGAGAAGTTTATAAACACAAGAACTCTTATATTTACTGACACGATAAAAACGTCATTGAAGCTCAAGAAAGCGTGAGGAAAAAAAAGTGAAAACGGGTTTCATTTGAGAGAATTGCGAATAACAACTTCAGTTTGTCAAATCATTAACAATCACTCCAATACAACAACTCTGCTGAAGGTAGCTTAGCGATCCAACAACGGATTTCTACCTGCCTCCTAACAGTTATAGTTCTCGAGATCTACTAATTTGATTGTTACAATGGTATTAGAGCCGGTCCAACCACATAAACCTGATGTCCTAAGACACACATAGATGCATCTACCTTAAAGATGAAAGGTGCATTGTAATACCCCAAAAGTTTACTTCTATATTTAAAATATTAATGAATCATGAGAAAGTTATAAAGAGAGTTATTGGGTGATTGGCTATTTTGGTTTATAGCCTTTTTCAATTGGAATTGTTGCCAATGTAGGTTGGAATCTATCGTACCATGAACCTGAGCCAGTGTGAGCCTGGTGTAAGAGTGGACCAAATTATTATAATAGCTGCTCTACTTTGGCCATCCATATTAATTCAATGACTCAAATGGTTTCCCTGTGTCTAGAGTCTCTACAGTTCTTTGTTTTGTTGTATAGTCAGCCCATGACACAAATAATTATAAGTAAAACAAAAAACATGTACTCTTGCTCTCGAGAAGTTGGATAATTTAACAAGGGTAATAAGAACATGGTTTTCGGATCTTGTGGGCTTGATCAGATCTTGTCAATAATTGACATGCTTATTGAATCTGGAAAACTGGAGATTCAATAAGCAAGTCAATTATTGACACGATCAAGCGCACCAGATCTTTGCTCCAAATTATTATGGTGCAGACAAGACATATACGACGTGGTGATTGATCAAATTGCGAACACCTTCAACAAATAAAGCAATAGCATATCTTCTTAAGTATTGGTGGTGAACACTTAGAAAGGTAAAATAATTTTTTTATTCAGCGTTTATAGTAAGCACTAAACAGCAAATAAATATACAAGCACACCGAAGAGCAGCCCTTTCTTCTTTTGGGTATGTAAGCTGAATCTATCAAATTAAAGACTTGATACAGATTGTGCAAGAAAAATGAACTAAAGAAATCCTGAAAACCCAAGTTCCTTTATGTAACTCTTGGGTAGGTTCTAGTTTGGCTTTGTTCACCATGAAAGTCTTCGGGTTGTCCAACCACTTGGGTGAGATACAAACCCCTCGGCCCTCTTTTCAGGTGGTGAGGTTTTCATATGCTTCAACTTGCACATAGGACCCACCTGCTTAACCCCTCGACCCTCTTTCCAGGTGGCGAGGTTTTCATATGCTTCAACTTTAAGACCCACCTGCTTATAGTACATGAACATAGCCTTCCGTAGGTTTCTAACTAATGACAAACCGCAAGCGCGCTGGTTTGAGCTATGCCTGTTGAAGCCAGCACGAAGGTCTCGAGTCTAAATCTTTAGTCAGGTCAGTTATGGAGTTTTTCCTGGACCCAGAAGACCTGGCAGCTTACAGTACATGGTTGATGTGCTCTAGATCCTATTTGTCGCCATTCGCCAACGACGATCGTAGAAAGGCTGCAAGTTACCTAATGAATTGCCTTTACCAGCACGAAAAGCCAACATGAATACAGCACCTTTAGAATAGAATGAAGAGACAACCATGATCACATCTTGGTTTTACGGCACTTCTGGAGCCATTTCTTCTTTTAAAACAATTGACCATTTTACTTTCGTCCTGGAGAAGCCAGGTGAAAACGAGCTTCCCTTATAGATGAGTCTTCCAGTCATCTAAGAAGGTCTTTGATAAAAAAAGGAATACTGTGTTATTAAAGCACATGCTAAGACAATATATATTGATTTCAAGAACACTAGGTTCTTGTTCTAAAAAAGGGGATATAGTTATGTTTAGCAATTAAATGTGGGGTTTAAAAACAATATCTATATATAGTGCAACATGTCGCTTCGTGTTTCTTTGAAAAAACATATATAATGTTCTTGAAGAATGTATTCAACCGTGTATTCCAAAAACATAATGTTCATACTCTCCAAAAGCTGAACCAGTAAATCTATTAATGGTCAGATCAAAGGGAATCCCTTGACACTCAAACTTGTAAATGCCATTTTTGTTGTTCGAGGGGGCTGACACAAAAGCTTGGGGGTGAAAGCTGGTAGACAGTCTGTCTATATTTCGGATATAAGTTGTCATTCTTTTCTGCTACAAAAAAGGGGTTCGGATTACCGATGCACAAGCTGAAGTGCAACAAGGGCAACACCTCAAGACACATAAAGTAGACTATGTATGAATGAGAGATTGGGTGAAAGCTTAGTTTACTGAATGGTGAGTCTTCCCGGCACGCCCATAAATCTGCAACTTTTGTTGCTGCTGCAACTTTTTTTTTGTTTTTCTTTTCTTGTTTGTTGCGTCAAACGCTCCCATATTATGCATGACACAACTTTCATCTTCCTCTTTTGTATGCATATGTATCAGCAGGGTAGGTTCGCTTGACTCATACTGAGCCCGAGCTGCTTAGTTGGGTCGATCCGATGAAGAAGGTAAAATTCAGTTGTCATTCAAATCTGCCAAATTATTGATTAATTCTTCACAGTTGTTTTATCTCGATTGCAAACAGAGTCTCTCAAGCTGGTCGCTTCTGGATTTAGTTTTGAAAAAATCCAAACCCGCACACATATTTGGATCCGATTAGGTCGGTCCAAATACAGCCTTGGCCAGTGGGTCCCTAATCCCTATCCATGAGAGATAAATCAGAAAAAACAAGCAGACAGAAAATTGACCCTGAAAGAAATTACATCCCAAAAGTATTTATTCGATCTCTGCTGCTTTTTGGTACAAAAACTTTCGTTCTTCCGCCTCACAGCCGCAAACCAAAACTCCAGAAAAAGAAGAAAAGGAGAAGAAGACGGCGTTGCAGAGAGGGTTCTTTAATAGGGAGGCTGGTCATGGTGCTGAGGATCAGGGCCACCAGGACTCACCCTCCTGGAGTCGAGCCAGGCAGATTCTGCCGCCCTCCTCCTCCACTTCATCTCCACACCATCGTCGCGAGGCTGCGGCAGCCTCTGACTCGATTGATCAACAGCCTTGCTTCCCTCCACCATGCCGGCAGGAACGCGAGCTCCTTCAGTTAAGCTGCAAGGTAAAGAAAGAAGAAGAACCAACACCACCACCATTGTCGCAGCTCTCAATCTCGCCATTGGTACTGCAATGGAGGAAGCTAGTTGCGAGATATCAGACTGATGATGAATCAGAGATGGGTCTTGGGCCTTTTATACCCGGAGAGAGGCCACGTTCTTGCAGATTGTTTATGTGGAGATTACATGTACTTAGTGTTGCTGAGGTTATAAAAAGAATTTAAGATTGTGAGTGGATGACATGATTGATGGCGATGCAGGGAAGGGCTAATGGATTTCCGTTGTCTTCTCTTATTCCCCCTTAACTAACATCCTATTATAGAAATTAGCCACCAACTGTCAGCTTTTGTGCGTGCTCCAATGTCATCATCCACTCCTAAAGAAACCTCGGAGTTTTGCTGCATACATGCATCGATTCTCTCTCTCTCTCTCTCTTGCTTCTGTATTTAGGGGACTTCTTGTCCCTAAATTTTGTTAAATATATTCTCATTTTATCGGCTCTCTCTCTCTCTCTCTCTATATTTCCATATCAATAGATAATATGTACCTGTATGTATTTATATAATTTACATATAGATTCTCATAATCAGAAGGCACGGACAACTTTAAATTTGTTGTCTTTGTCAGATTTAATTTCTTTTTGGAATGTAATCACATAAATGTAATATAGTTGTTTGTTTATTAGCAACCAAAGTGTTAAAGTCATCCACTTGAAATTTGTGTAAGAATATGCATTTCATGAGCTCATAGCTTTTCGATGTTTTGAACTCTTAACAAGCAGTACAGTAGCACTATGAGGAAAATATGGTCTAAAAGTTATATATTCATATGCAAAAGGTGTAGAATCTGATTTGACTAACATGCATTGAAATATAGAAAGGACCCCAAATGTTCATCGAGCGTGTGTGCGTATATATATATATAAAGGGAATTCGTTATGCGTGATCGAGTCCTTTTATCTCCTTTAAGATTGTCGACCACCTGTGTTGAAGGTCTAGTCATGAACGCACATGATGATGATGCTCCCCCTCTCCATTTTTAAGCCCTTTCGGATCAACTCCTTGCTGCCACACGTGCACATAGCAATAGCTCGATCCTCTTCCTCCATTGGAGCTCCCCACACGCGCTGATCAAGAGAGAAAGAGAGAGAGAGAGAGAGAATGCCTTTGTGTATATAATTTGTTTCTGCGGTTGTTATTTCTCTCTAATTGGTCGGGCAAGATGGTGTATAATATGCACATCTTTTGTTCTTCTCCTGTTGACAGTGAGAGTTGAATAGAGTTGAGGAGCTTTTGTGGTTTAAATGGAGGGCGTCCCCCGTGCCCCCCCTCCCTTTTCTCTTTCTCTCACTAAGTGATTGGTAGCACAACTTCTCCCTCACACTAAGTGATGGGTAACACAACTGATTGGGCCATGGTGTGTTTATGAACCATGTTCTATGTTCTGGGTTCAACTTTGGAGGGTACTATCCTAATGGTATTGAGTAATGTTAATTTGGGTTGAAGGTTGCCTTGAGGTCTTAGTCTCTTTTTAGCTCCTACACAGACACTCTTGTAAAGTTCTGCGTCTACTTTTTTTTGTTCAGGCAATTGACGGATTGCCTAAGACAAATTTGTTCATGAGTTAAATTAACTGTCTTCTTGATAATTTAATCACGGTTCCCAAGAAGCTTGTTGCAGGTAAGTAGGCAGGAAAGGATATTGTTATGTTCAAGTCATTTGTTATTCTAGTTAAGTCACACACTCTCTTTTTCTTTACTTCTAGTGCTTTTCACTTAAAGTTCTTGACTTGTCAGTAACTTTTCATCTGAAGGAGTACCGACTTGAAATGGCTAAGTAAAGATGAGGATAGATATTGGGCAGCAGCAGCCAGCAGGGAATGAATTTGGGTATGATGAATCGAAAAGGATGGATATAAATTGGCAAGTGGAAAAGGATGAATTTGTCATCTGCCACGGGCAGATTTGTGGTCACTAAATAATGATAAAGGTTGGATTTGCCAATCATTAAGGTTTGGATTTGTAAGTGATGACTGACAAAGGATGGATTAGTGAGTAATTTCTCTTAATTGCTTGTTTATCTTTTTTTGGTGATGAAAAACACTTCAACTTTATGGTACTGTAAAAAGAGGCGCCACTGACATGCAAGTTGAAGCACTAAAAGGGACTACTTTAAAAAAAAGGAGAGGCTAAAAAAGCAAGACTGGTCAAGGGCATATCATTCATGATGTCGCACGGAATCTTACCACTATCCTTTGGCACGATTGGCCTATACATGTAGGTACTATGGCACATGGATATATGTGGTTAGTTCTATGTAGTGCACATATAAAAATGAATGTCTTTTCATCCCTTTAGGTCGATGAGTATGAGCTTTATAGAAAGAAAGTCTTGGTACAGTCGGAATTGGATTGTTGTGAAGTCTATGGAGGGATATCGATTATAAAACTTGCCAACATTGAAAACACCACATTGTGACATTAAAGTTGTTAGTTGTGATCCATATACAGACTGGCATTGGATCTTAATTTGTGAGGTTCATGCATTTATGATGTTTCGCTATAGTAATCATTCTTATCGTTTCATTTTTTAGGTGAATTCTTCTGTTTTTGGGTTTTCCAAATATATTTTGGAGGTTCGAATGAGAATATCCACTTGACCAATAAGGAATGATTATAGTGTTTATGCAAGAGTAAAAGGGTAGATTAGTCCCCTTAAGCATACAAAACCTTGTTCCAAATAAGAAAATCCAAGATCTAAAGAAGACACATTTATGTATCATTCCTTACATATAATTTGTACATCCTCATGATATAATTATCATAACGTTGTTGGCATTTCATGTGGAAACTCTTAAGATATATGAATACATTGTTCTTCTTTCAAAGATGTGATCAAGGACTAAATCATCTAATTTTTTTCGCATGAACTAACTCAAGTTAACCGTTTCAAGTGGCATAACGTAGCTGGTCAAGGTAAAACGCAGCAAAGAAGGAGGTCTCTAATTTGTTTCCTCTGGATACGTGTCTTGAGAGCTGAAGATCATTACCTAAGTTGGAAGAATACACCACTGCTATTGCTAATGCTATTCCTGCCCAAAACTTAAGAGAGAAAGAGAATGAGGGACCTTCAACCTTTTTTTTGGATGATAGGTTGTTGACATCACCTTCAACCTTTTTTTTGGATGATAGGTTGTTGACATCTCGTTCATTGAGAAATAACTCAAAATGACCAGTAACTTAAATGATTCAAAAATTGAATTGAAAATGAATAATAAGTTGAAGAGTATGATGAACACTTTGAGGGTACGTTTGATTGCGTCATACAATATAACAGCATCAGTTGTAGGCTTAACACAAGCAATGTATTTAAAGAACTACGTAGCCAGTCGAAGATGGCCTAAAAGAAGAGAGATTGGGCCATTCAAGCTGATAAATGTTAGGCGACTGCAATATGTGGGCATTGAAACTTAGTGTAATGGTGGGTGAGCACATTTATTTCCAAATGAATGTGGGGCACCATAGGCACTTCTTTGTTGTGGACACATACAACATGACAGATGTAAAACGCCGATGTCCCGTCACATTAACGGCCCTAAAGCTAGATGTTGACATTTTGCGGCGCCGGTTCAGGCTGATTTTGACAACACTGATGAAAATGCATCTCTTCGACCTCCGATCCTTTCATTTGTCAACTTTATGAAAAGCTAACCTCTCAAAGGTTCTAAATAAATATATTCCACAGAACAGGTTCCACTTCATTTGAATATGTTTCAGAAATTAAACTCACTTACAGTCCACTTTTTGGGTAAATCCAGCCATGGGGTCTGTAGATCTGCTTTTCAATTTCTCAAATCTGTTCAGTATCGAGAATCATTGGTGATTAAAGCTCTATAGTTGATGAATGCAATAAAATTTTGTTGGGTAGCTTTTTAATCAGCAAACATGCAAAAGGTTGGCTTATAAAAGTTGACCAAGATCATGTTTCGATAAATTTATGCCATTTGATTATTTGCGATCACCAGTGGGCTTCCGTGTTGGGGAATCCACAGTGTCGATCAAGAAACTGCGGAAAGCAAGGAAGAAGAAGAATGAATTCAATAGAAAAACGAAAAAAATAGTAAAAGGCTAGTCTAAGGGAAAGCGAAGCTACTAAGCATCGGTGACATCGGCCATTGAAAAGGTGCGGCGGAGAGGAAGAGCACCACCCTCTTAGCTCACTCTGTATCTCTCTCTGTGCTTTTAGCAATTGCATTCAAGGTCACACTGTCGACTGCTGGTCGGAGGGCGATGGGCGGAATAGAATTAAAAGGTGGAGTCCATGTGAGATGGGCTGTCGATGGGAGAGGCGGGAAATGGATGGAGCTCTTTGGGCTGCATTCATTGGCCGGCCGCACAACCTCTCTCCGCCTCCGCGGTTTCGCTTTTAAAATCTTTTAATTTGCCCACTTGGGCGCAGGGAAAATGGGAGGAGATTAGATTCTGCAGGACTTCCTCTTTACTTGTTATTTTAGTTTATCCTTGATTGTCATGGCGAGGTTCCGTTCCTCACTGCACTTTTGTCTTTTTTACACGCGCCAGGCCACATATATTAATCCCCATTCACCGGCGGCCAGTGTTCTCCGGCCACTCTATACCGGAGGTCTTCCGGAACCGGCCGGTCCTTCAAAAAATCGCACCACCCTTCTTCGCCATGTGAAGCCATTTGCTTGGACCCATATTGAGAAAATAGGGAAATGAATAGAGTCCGCCGGGTTGGTAATTCAGTGAACCGGTGGATCCGACTATTCAAAAAGATAGCCAAAAAAGATAGCCAAAGCATCCACCCAATCATTTATCTCCTTAAGGTAGGTGACATGCATGTTGTTGCTTCGACTTGCATGTCGGTACCATCGATACCAAGTAACAATCTCAATTTCTGCTTCTTCCTCCCTCGTGTCAACTTCAAGACCCGTAAAAATCTTTGCAGTGGTCGCCTCCATCTTGGTATCATCCAAGCATGATTCTAAGACCTATGTCTATGTTAATGGACAACTTACTCAAACAATGGATTTATCAAGTTACCTTGTGGAAACATAGCATTTGTAGTCAATAGGGGAGGAGCAGGAGCCTACCACTGATCCACGATTTTAAAATCTACGAAAGTCTTAGATCTGAGATATCAAACATAACTTAACTGGGTCTTTACTTTCCCTTGGATGGGACTTAAAATCGCGGAAGATCTCGTGTCTGAAGATTTGAGGTCAGACACCTCTCCTTTCAAGTTCAGCCTGAGATGTGAGATTTTAGCCACATATTGAGGATCTTGTATTCTCATTTTTTACACAATTGAGAAATTCTGTGTTGAGTTTGTAGGCTCCATATAAACTGGATCTCACATCAGCCTCAAATCTGAGACCAGAGCTACCATACACAGTAAGATTTCCTCCACTTCTCGAAGTTTGCTTCCTCTATCTTGAGAAGTACTTGTTAAGTTTGATCGATAATTGAGCGAAAAGTGAGTTTTTTTTTTTTTTTTTTAGTAAACACAAAAAGAGGATATCAAGCTTTCGATTCTTGCTTCACCAACCCTTCAAATATGTTGCTTTTACTATCTTTCATAACGTGCTTGGCTTAGACAACTTCATAGTAAGATTCCTTACGTGCTTGGCTTAGACAACTTCATAGTAAGATTCCTTTAGGCCTGCTAAGCTATGTCACTGGTGCACGGGGTGCGAGTGCCGGTGCGATACATTTTAAAAAATTGTGGTGCACATTGTGGTGCAGCGAAGGTATTTATTATTATTATTAATGTATTATTATAATATATTAATAATATCAAATTTGATAAAAAAAACTAAAATCAATAGGGTGTGGGTTGTGTGTGAATCTGGGTCACATCCACACCCACGTCGCGTCACATAGCTACTAGGACATTTTTGAAAACATGAACTTTTGTGAAGGGGAAAGGGCATTCAACAAAAAATATTAATAGATCAAAACGATGACCTTGACTTACCCATGAGGTAAACACTGCAAAATCCTTGAGGCTACCATTGTTTACTTCAGATTCGAGATCCCATGTAATATGAGATTAATAAGGATGTGAGGTCTCACCTCTAGCGATCTGCTCGGCTGAAGGTCAAAACCTCCTCTCAATCTCTCGTCAGCCTAAGGTATCCAGCCTTTGGTGTCTTGGGGTGGCACACAGTGGCGGAGCCAGGACAGTCCAGAAATATCCAGCCTTTGGTGTCTTGGGGTGGCACACAGTGGCGGAGCCAGGACACTCCAACTTCTGGATCTGGGTAGGGCCAATCTCAATTTAAATCCTAAAAATACAAAGTAATTAAAAAATAATATTTTTTTCAATACAATTTTTTTTTTTACTGGCGTGGGTGGGGCCATGGCCTAGGCGGGCCCCCCCTCCCTCCGCCCCTGGTGGCACATACATGAACTTTTTGCTACTTAATGTGCATACGAAATCCAAAATGCCAAAACTGATTGTTTGTTTAAAAGTTCATAAGAAAACAAATAATTAGAGCCAAGGAGTCACCACCTAAGACAATGTCCCTTAACAAAATAAGACTTTGAACTCTTGGGATCATGCAGAAGAAGATCTAAGAGCATGCATAAACAGCATGAACATGGCAAAAGCATATGATTGATTCAGGGTTTCATCCAAAGTGATCTCAAATTAGGGAACTATGTGGACACAGAAGCTTTCTTAAGTTGGAAAGTTGGTTGCGTCCCCTCCATGTATCCAGGCTCGCAAAATGAAACATCCAAATTCTTATACAATCTTGGATAAAGTGACAAGAAGCAGTGTCAAACCGTATATGCGTACAAGCCGTCAACACATATACATGCATTTTTCAATCAATTTAAAATGTTTTAACTTATTTTTTAAAATATAGAAAAACAAATGATAGAAAAATATGTGCTGAAGCACAATGATAAGTACCAGGCCTCAAGGGGCATAACATAGCTGGACGGGGTTAGGGGTATGTAAAAAGTAGGTCTCTAGTTCGATTCTGATTGGCGTTATGATCATGTGTCTTAAGGTGGCATGGCGCAACATCCAAGTTGAAGGGTGTTTCGTTCTATCACTGACACTAACACAGTTCAAGACCTCAGAGGTAGGAGGAATGGGGGGGGCCTTCGGGCTTCACTTGGGGCGGTGGAATATCCCTCTCGCTCACCAGAAATATATGCCTACATGAAGGATTTCTCAAACTAGTGCCATGTGTGTATAACACGAAGGCTTTCTGATGGAAGCTTTGCTTCTGTCTATTGTATGCGGACTTTTACTTGATTGGTTCGTGTCCTTTCCTCCATCATCGGATACTGAAATTTCTGCTTTTGAGATCTCGTGTAGTGTGAGAAGAAACTTGAGAAGAAACTTGGTGAACAACGATCACTGAGTTTCTTTAGATGGAAGACAGCAGCTATTAGAACATCAGGCGTGTCTTTTCCTCCATCATCAAGTGTTAGATCAGTCTCTATGCTCTAAGAACCAACACAATATGTGAACAGACATGGATAACACAAGGGTTAAGAACTCCGCCCACCTGAATTCTTTTCTGTTATGTTTACTGAGATTAACTTTCGTTAGATACCTATACAGATGTCAAGAGATCAAGCTTGAATCAGATGTACCATTTATCATATCCGATTAAACATTTGGATTTGAATTTGTATTCAACTGGGGAATAAGAAAACTCGATATCATCTCTAAATCCACAATTTAAATTCTAAGACTGATCTAAATCTGACTTTAAAGTTTACAAATTAATCCAAATCCAAGTTGAAATATCCAATCAAATCCCGACCGCATTATTATATCTTGAAAAGCAACTTTTAAGATGTAGGGAAAATGTAGAGGTACAGGACATATAGATATTTGTTTATAAAACTAAATCCAAATTTAAATTGAAATCTGATTAGGTAGTTATTTAAAACGGAACCTAAAACTAAATTAAATCACAATGTCATTTTTGTAATTCGAATCCACCCGATTTCTTAGTTGGATGTTTACTTCTTCTAATTTTTCTTTTTTTTGCATATCTATATTCTGTAAAGCAATTCAAACGGATCCAAATCTAACCCATTGACGTCCCTAGAAACCTACAGCCTAATGAATAAAATCCCGATCCAATCCTGAATCTGCACTCATAATCATTGATGTTTACTGGGTCTTTTTTGCAGGCCAATCTTTATTATTGGTTTCTCACACTGAAAACAAAAGGCAAAACTTGTTATAATGAAAATTTTGCTTTGAGAAAATAACAGAAAGGAAGGAGACGAGTGGAAAGGCAGAGATATAATTTGACTTTGCTTCCTCCATGCACCAAACACAAGGAATTGAATATAATATTTTTTTTTTTTACTGTTAGGAGTTCATGAGTCTAAAAACTATGTGGCGCTCTCAGGAATATGATGCATGTCCTTAGTTTTATTAGCCTTGTGTGTATCATCTTTTTTTTTTTGTTAATTTACAATAAGATAGACCACATATATTTTAAATTGGTTGTGTATTGCACTTGTACCGTATGTTCCATACACTTCACACACTATATTACGCGATATGCGAGGTAAACTCGTAAAAATAAAGGCTGAGCCTCTTTTTTTTTCAATTTGGGATTTAAAATCTCCTCTACCTCACATTTCTAAGCACTTGTTTTTTTCAGGCATCAGTTGGTGGTAGACGCAAGAAGGTTTATATTCATCAACTAAAAATAGGAGATGAAGTAGTAGATGATCCTAAGTAGGTGATTAAGATTGACACTGATTTCTTTAGGTAGTGTTTGTTGGCAAAGAATTTTTTTGTAGCTCAGGAAATAAAATTCAAAATTTCAAAGTATTTCCTGTTTATCAAACACAAAATTTTTTTTTACCGTTAATGTGAAATCGGAAACATATTTCCAAAATTTTTTTTGGAGTCGTTGGGCGCGTTCGTGGAAAGAGGGAGGAGGGAATGAGGCGGAGGCAGAAGAAGGGAGGAGGGAAGGAGGGAGGAGGAAGGAGGCGGAAGCGGAAGAAGGGAAGGAGCGAGGAGGAAGAAAGGAAGGAGCAAGGAGGAAGGAGGAAGGGAAGGGAGGCCAAGGAAGAGGGAGGAAGGGAAGGGAGACCCAAAGGCATTCCCCGCCGTCTTCGTCTTCGGCTGCTGGTTTCCCCGCCGTTGATCCTCCACTTTGGCTGCTGCTTTTTCATTGCCACTGATTCTTCCTTTCTTGCCATCAAACATAGAAATTTGTTTTCAGAAAAATAATTCCAAGTTAACAAACACAACATAGTTTTGAAAATTTTATTTCTCAAAAACCAATTCCGAAATAAATTTCTGAAAACTTCTTTCCAGAAACATATTTTGGGTCATCAAACACTACCTTAGTGACGTCTTGAGAACTACCGAAGGTAATAGAGAAATCTCATCTTGTCTTGCTTATGGCCTGTTAGTGTCTCAATCAAGAATAATTTTCTGCTGAATCTCATTTCTGATGAAGAGATGTTTGGGCTCATTGAACATAATCTTATGAACTCAGTCGCGGAGGTATTGAGATAATCACATCTTGTGGATATTGAGAGATTGGCGAACATGAGCCTTCTTGAGACTATTAACAGATTTCGGTGGTCTGGGACAGATCAACTGGTTCTTCATGGCAAACGGGAGAGATGTAGAGGATGTTAAATCTAATCTTGAGAGGTAGAGGAGGAAGAAACAGGTACATGTGCTTTACAAAGCTGTTGGATAGGGGCAAGGGTGGTCAGGAGGTCCGTATCCGAGAGGTAGTTGAGTACCTGGCCCGTGATGAGCTAGGTCTGAACTGACCATTTGACACATGAGCCAGCTCGTTTAAAAAGTTTTGTTCGATCAAACAGGCACAAATTTGGTAATGGAGGCCCGACTTGGCCCGATATATACTAACAACCAATTATCTTGCAAATTCTTGGTGTATCACCGATAGCTTCCTTAAAAATTCTTCATATGTTATCGACAATACTTTAAAAACTCTTGGCATGTCACATATAATATTCGATGAACATAAAGTTGATGGTTGAGTCTAAATTGTTGACTAGACTGAGCTTGGGCGAACAAAGTTGGGCCTAACCTGACAAGCAGCCCGAGCCAAATTTTACCAAACTTGGACGGACCCAACCGGACGCCCAGATATATATATTTATTACTTTATTAACGCGGGCGACCATTGGGCGGCGTTTGTTAGTTTGCTGGTGGGGAAAAATGGCTGTTCACGTGGAAAAGTTTTCTCACATCGTCAAAGTTGACTTGGACTTAAAAAGGGAGGGAGATTGAGAGCGGTGCTGGCTAAGTTCCAGAATTCCAAAAGCAAATGTTGCAATTCTTACACTTTGTCAACAGATCTCCGCCATGATTGTGACAGCCACCCGCCATTACCGTCTGGTAGTCTTCTCTCTTATCACTAAATCAATCTGAGAAGGAAGGGGGAGAAGAGGGCAGAGAATGGGCTTTAATCAACATTCAACCGCAACAAGAAGGCCGGTTTCTCCTCCTTCCTCCTCTCCCCTTCCCCCTTCCTCTTCCTCTTCCTCTTCTTCTTCTTCTTCTTATTCCTCCTCCACCTCTTCGGTACCCATCTGCAGATTCATACTTCTTTCTCTTGCTCTCCTAATCACCTTCTTCCTGCTCTTCAGCAGCGGCAGAAACACGACCATCTTCTCACCTGCAGAGCTCCCCTGCTCTTACACTCCCGCCTTCAAGACTCCCCACAACTGGACAGGCGATTTGCGGCTCGCCCAGTTCGCTTGGAACAAGCTCTGCTTCGGCCAAACCAGGGAGAGGCTCCGCCTCGCCGTCTTCTCCAAGAAATGGCCGGTTGGCTCTGGTCCCGGTGGCATGGAGCGCCACGCGCACACCCTCTACTCTGCGCTGGCCCGCGCAGGGCACACCGTTCACGTTTACACCGTGCCGGCCATTGGGAAGTCCGGAAGCCGGCGCGTGGACCACATCGTTGACGGGGAGCTTCACCTGCACCTAGCGTCCAACGACGCGGGGACGCTGGACGTGTCGACGGCGTGGAAGCTGTTCGTCGCCGAGAACCGCAGCCAGCCCTTCCACTTCGTCCACACCGAGAGCGTCGCTCTGCCACACTGGCGAGCTCGCCTGGTGCCCAACCTGGCGGCGACGTGGCACGGCATCGCTTACGAGGGCCTCCACTCGGAGCTCTTCCAGGACCTCCTCCGCCGCCCCCGTGAGCCCCGCTCCGACCGGGACGACGGCCGGCTCCGGGACGCCCTTCCCAAGCTCCTAGATGAGGTCCGCTTCTTCCCCGGCTACCGGCACCACATCGCCATAAGCGACAGCGCCGGCCAAGTGCTCGTCAACGTCTACCAGCTGCCCAAGGAGAACGTCCACATCATACTCAACGGCGTTGACCACGACAGCTTCCACCACGATCCAGAGGCGGGGGCGAGATTTCGGCAAGAATTCGGGGTGCCTCACGACGCCGGCCTCGTGATGGGAGTCGCCGGCCGGCTGGTCAAGGACAAGGGCCATCCCCTTCTCTACGAGGCCTTCTCCGCCATCAAGGAGCGCCACCCGCACGTGTACCTGCTGATAGCAGGGGCAGGGCCGTGGGAGGAACGCTACAGGGAGCTGGAGCCCAACGTGAAGGTGCTCGGCGCCATGGACCCCTCCCGGCTCGCCGAGTTCTACAACGCGCTCGACGTATTCGTGAACCCGACGCTCAGGCCGCAGGGCCTGGACCTCACCCTGATGGAAGCCATGCACTGCGGGAAGCCGCTGCTGGCCACCAATTTCCCAAGCATCGCCGGGACTGTGGTGCTGAATGATGGCTTCGGCTACACCTTCGCTCCCAACGTGAAGTCCTTAACGGAGGCAATGGAGTCGGCCATCAGAGACGGGCCGGAGGAGCTGGCCAGGAAAGGGGAGGGATGCAAGCAGTACGCCATGGCTATGTTCACTTCCCGAAAAATGGCTTCTGCCTATGAAAGGTTCTTCCTCTGCATGAAAGATGTAAAATATTGCCAGTATCCCCTAGACATCGATCATTGTTAGATTTTTCCTTTTCTTTTATTTTTTGTTTCATTGTTATATTATACGCACCTGCAATGAGATCCAAGATTGTCTGTATTTGTAAGAACGTGCTGATACAGAACGTGCTGATACAGTTAATTCAAAATCGAGAGATTCTAGATGTTCACGTATGGTGGTTTAGTGCTGATACAGTTAATTCAAAATCGAGAGATTCTAGATGTTCACATATGGTGGTTTAGTGCTGAATCTGATACAGTTAATTCAAAATCGAGAGATTATAGATGTTCATGTATGGTGGTTTAGCTGTTGTAGTCTTAGTGAAATTCGATCGAATCTCTGATCATTTTTGTTTTTTTTCTTGAAGTTGGGAGTGCATGAAGCATGAGAAAAGTTTAATATCCTTTCAGGTAGAGTTTTAGATTGGGGTTTGCAGACAACGAGAAGCGCATTCTGGTTTCTTCTACGTTCTGACATGTTTATGAAGCACCCACATTGGAACGTGTTGTATGGAGTTGGTAATGCAGCTTCATACTCAATGTTGTATTACAGATGAAGATGTAAATGCAACTTCGTTCTCAAAATCATTTCCACGATTTCCCTGCCATGAGAATTGCTTCTGAACTAAAAGGAACCTACGAACAGGTTATAATTGCAGTGACGTAAAATTGGAAGTCATGCTTGTATGATGTATGGAAAACATATTCCCAACTGAGTGGCGGTTGTCATCATTCCTACGCGATGACTGATTTCATTATCTCAGGTTCTATCAGAATGTGGAGTTCATAGATCTTATGCTAAAGGTCTTTGTCATTGAAATTTGGTTTTTCAATCCCTAAGGGTCGTTTGGCATTAGGAACAACATGTGAGTGTGACATGAACTTATTTCAAAATGGGGGTAGATTTATGGACACTCATGAATCTACTTCAATTTTGAAATAGATTCATAATGACAAACTGCCCTAAAAGTATACCTGCGACTTTATATATTTTTCACTGTTCCAGATTGACCGTTGGGCAGGATGAGATACCTATTCTGTTGCTACTCTGGATCGACCTACGAAGTCCATTTACCATATTATGTTGCTGGGATATCTGAAGTATCAGGAAGCAGAAAACTTACAGGAAGCAACACGCGAAGCAGAACTGCGCAGGTGATGGAGAGAACAATGGAAAGTTTTTACACTAAGGTAATGAGATATGAGAAAATGGTTTCAAGTGAAAGGCGAATCAAAATGAAGCAGATGTCCCAATAACTGTGGTCTTAAGTTTCAACCATAATCTCATTTTTTCATTTTTGATTTTCTAGCTAGATGCAGTGGAAGTAGAACAGCATTAGATTTTATTTCAAATCATGTCACGTTTGTGACAAGGGACTCACTACCTCTACCAGATTATAAAACAAAGGTACATTGTTAAAACCATTCAAATGCTTGTTAGGAACATCCCTGGGGTTTTATGCTTCCACCCGTGTCCAGACAAGAACTCGCTTTGCAAGATTACGAGTAGATGCTACTCTTCTGAATCCTGAAGTCCTAGTTATCTATTTGATCATAACCAGAAGGCAGGTTCACTAAAGTGATTTCCCAAGTTCTGTTTCTCACTGAATCTATATCAAACTGGAAGTCTCTAAAATCAATTTGCTGCCAGTCAGAACGTTATTCTTCACTTCAACTTCTGTCCCAGTGCCACACATCCCAAACATAATGCTTCCCTTGGGGCCAAGATTTTATTGTTTCAAAGCTAAGATGATCTTTATTTGGAAACTAAAGCTTTCACATAATCACTGCGTTCGAGAGGATGTCGATGCATTAGCGAATTGCTTTCACCACACACTTCATTGGGTAGTTTTGCAGAATCCATGTGTTGTCCACCACAGACACCCATACTAGAGATTGGGACAGCATTGTGCATCCCATTGCAGGGTTGTTGAACACAGCCTAACTGGTGTTTGCAGTCACTTATTAAGAACCCAACAATCAGGTTGCCTGCCATTGCCATTGTAGACAGCAAGCTTGGATCATCTTTCAAGAGGTGAAACCATCTTCTGGTACACAGACAGATATCTTTAAAGCACCATGTCATTTCTGGAAACAGAAGCACCTGAATGTTGTATTCCTTGCAATAATCAGTTCACATGATCTCCTGGTCTGCATGATACATGACCCACTGAAAGACGCTTTTCTTTATCTACCGCCTGATTTTCCTAAGGATGAAAAAGAAAGCCGCTAGCCTGCTAACCATATAGATCAACATTGGTAAATAGATCGCCATTAACCTGATCGGGACTTCTCCTGTTTTTTAGAGCAAGATCTGAAAGATGGTGAGGCTCTGCGGCCATTTGGGGCACTTCCTGTTATCAGAAAAAAGAAAAAGAAAAATGAACATGGAAAATGTTGGAATGTAGAACCTGATCTATACTTAATAAGCTTCCCTAATATTCATGGATTCAACAATTCCGAAAAGACCACGATAAAATTTTTGAGAAGTTTTTGTAAGAGCATTTACATATGTTTCCTCTTATGAGTTTGCTCTAATTCCCATGTACAAGAGGGGGCCGTCCATGTGTTCTTTGGTCTTCTTTGTGATACTGAAAAGCCCTGTGCAGGCATGGACTTAGGAGACTCTTGCTTCGGAACCTGATCTCATCTTTGTTCAATCTTTGAATCTAAAAAACATGGATATCCAAGGATTTCTTTAAATTTTGAGGAACAAAATTAAACTAAAAATTTTAAACCCATTTTCTAGGTAGCACATGGCTGGATCCCGTTTCAAGCAACACCAGCCAACTCGATTTTCAGTTAGCAAAATGAGAAGCAATGTTTTTTAAAAATATATCAAAATAGAAAATTCCTTTGGCCACAAAATTTAAAGCCATTTTTTCAGCCAGTTTTTATTGGAAAAGTAGGAGAGTATAGGTCGCCTCACACAAACTATGCTAGTCAGGTGGGTAGACAAAAGTTCATACAAAACTCATTCGTTTTGGAAGTCGGTTTGGAACTGGTTTGAATTCAATTGTATATTCAAAAACCAGATTCAGATTTTAGATGTGAAAAATAAAAATTACATTTGGTCCCAATTCAGATTGTAAATTTAAAAAATCGGATTTCAGTATGATATAAGACTTTTTTTTCGCTCATATTGAAATCCAAATATGTGAATATCTAATAAGTTAGAAAGGATAACATGATTTAAATCGGATTTATTGACATCCCTGGTATAGAGTAGTGATTCAATGGTGGAACTCTCAATAGTATATAGGACAAGTTGTCCAAGCCAAAGTTGAGACTACCTCTTGAAGTTGGGAAAATATAGAGGGTTTTCTTGCCATTATTTTCATTAGGGACCATTGAATGATGACTTTAGCTTTCGAGGGACACTTAACCATTAATCAAAGTTATTTGATCTAACATAATGAACGGCTAAGAGAAAAACAAAAAGTTTTTTTTTTAAAGATAATTTACTATTACTCCTCTTATCTTTTCATTGTTTTTCTCCCAACCATCCATCTATTTCAGATGGACGCTCGCTCGGCTCTTATGAGATGGCTAAGTGATTTTGAATAAACAGAGTCATCATTGACTCATATATATATATATATATAAAGAAAGAGAGAGGGACAAAATAGGAATATTACATTAAACAAAATTGGTGACGAGCTGTCTACCAGCCAACTTTTAGTAGGTTTTGGTGAAGTAGGCTTGTCATTTATTCTTGCTTATCAACTTTTTATGTCGTGTAAGCTACAAAACACTTTATATATATCTTGGTTTCAATAAGTAGGTATTAATTAATTCTATGCTATTGTTGACATTGAATGGACACATTACTTGAGGTTCTTCCACGGTTCCACTCCACTTTGGTTCCACCATCTGCTGCGTGGTGTGTACGTTTTGGATCAACCGCATCCACAACTTGGCGGATTTTCATTGAGGCCCCACCTTTTGGCCATATTTTGGAAAGGGGCCTTGTTATTTTTGTGATTCACTTAATTTCGTGCACCGTTTGGGGCCTTTCAGTATTGCCTTTTCAAGTTGACACGCATTTTCCACTTTTAAGCACAAAAGGAGGAAACTGGCATAATCTTCTTTTAAGCAAGCTAATTACATAAATGCTTTTAACAAGCAAACGGGGAGGCCAGGTGTTTAGACAGTTGTTAGTAAAGTTGAGACTTATATCAAGAGAATGGAAAATGTGTGGCCGGTTTTTTAGATTATAGCCAAAATATGAGCGTTGAAAAGTTTCCATGTCTTCAACAACATCCCACTGCTAAAGCATTCTTTCGTATGTCGGTCCATATATATATATGGAGTGTATGTCTGTATATTTACTTTTGTCCCTAAACATTACAAATGTGTATGCTCGATATAACAAATACATATGAGATAATATGTATAAGATAACAAATGTGTATGAGATAATAATAGATGTATAAGATAATACTAAACATTACATATGAGATAATTGATATGAGATAACAAAAGATTTGTGAGATAATTACATAACGGATGAATATGTGAGATAATACTAATGTTTATGGGATAATACAATATTTATGAGATAATGCTATGTGCGGGCAAAAACGAAAAAATCAGGTAGGACCGTAGGAGTGGCAGTCATCCGTCATCGTTTTGAATCTCTGGGGTGCCAAGTCTCTGTGTTGCACTTCACATGCAAGTTGAAGCAAGACCACAAGGGTGACATCTTAAAACACTAAAGCAGACCCTGTGCCCTACAGGATGAAGGGTTGAGTGGGGGCTTCAGCGTTCTTGGAGCGATGGTAAGCATAGGCATCAGACCGGCCCGATAACGAGTCATGCCTGGCTGACCCAACATCCAAAAACCAGGCCCGGGCTCAGCCCGACTCGAAAAACCAGAGCCAAGCCTGATTAAATTTAAAAGTATATTTTTAACAAAATAATATATAAATATAATTAACTATAATAAAATATTATAAATATTTATTTATGTATAAAATAGTAAAAAATAAAAAATAAATTATTGGGCCCGAATCCAGCTTATCGGGAAAAAATAGCATTTTACCTCTACATGTAAGATAGTTAAAATTTTAAAAGGGCGTGTTTGATTGCCCCAACCGTGCCATCATTCTGCTCTCCAAAGATTCACCCTAAACCAAGTCAAGAAAGTCGAGCTTCTCTAGACTTCTGACTTTTATTCCTTCAATTTCAAAATTAAAATTGCACGCCTCTTGGATTTCAAAATTAAAAATTTGACATGGAATGAGGATATAGTCCAGAACATCAAACACCTTCTAGAAGATAAAATTAAACGAGAAAGGCAAATGCGGGAATTCAATAGTCCCCACGCGAACAAAAAACTGAATTATGAAGGTATTCATTTATTTT
Source organism: Nymphaea thermarum (assembly GCA_011799765.1). Lineage (NCBI taxonomy): Eukaryota > Viridiplantae > Streptophyta > Magnoliopsida > Nymphaeales > Nymphaeaceae > Nymphaea > Nymphaea thermarum. Next base: position 159,897 of record JAANDH010000602.1, on the reverse strand, counting down.
GACCGATCAAAACTTAACATAATTTGGTCCAAAAAATATCTGCAGATAAACTAATGATCAACGTGCTTATAGTTCATAATTTAAAATTTTAAGCATTTTTATACTTCAAGCATACTTTTTCTAAGGGTATGGAGGATAATGCAAGATTCAGAAAGACAGCAGTAACAAAGATATGAATTCGAGAAAAGTCTAGGGGCAAGACCGATCAAGATGTACATAATGGAGTGGGGCGTCATTAAAAACTTGTTGTTTTAGAGTCTTCAACTTAACACCCTTCACTAACTTCCATTACTGGCGATCGATTAAGACAAAGTCTTTAATTCTATATTAAATATGATTAAACAAAGTTGGAAATTGAAGAGGATGCGTCCTGAGAACTTGAATATAAAAATCAATGTCGTGGAGTTCGATCGAAAGAGTGGATTAATGGTGCTGCGTGAGGTCACGGAGTCAGAAAAATGGTGGAAAGATAAACTGGGAGTAGGTGGGTAATGACCAACTTGATGCCATTGATGCTTCCCAACCTAATTAAATAAATGAAAACCCCCTCACAAGATAAGTTTGATAAATTAGTCTCTCTGTGCAACTTACACAACATGTAGCCAAGAAGGTGCAGTTTTTTAGTTATATATCTCCAAATTTTCACATAAACTATGAAAACATGGTGTACTTTTCATGGTCGTAGCATAGCTGGTGGGGTTAGCAGACTTTGATCAGTGGTTTGATTCTCGTAAGTGTTACTCATTTAGATTGCAAACAATTAAGCCTAGGCATCGGGTTAAGCCGTTGCCGAGTACCCGAGACAGGGCCTGAAAAACGAGACCCGGGCCGGCCCGACTTACTATTGGGCCCGGCCGAATGGGCCCGATAAACCCGGATCGTGCTCGATAATGATTTTTTTCATTTTTATTAATATATATATAATATTTTATTACAATTAATTATTTTTTATGTATTATTTTATTTTTTAATGTAATCAGGCCTCAGGTTTTTGAGTCAAGTCTAACCGGGCCTGACTCCCAAAACAAAATCACGTGCATTCCTTAAGAGCGAGGCTCACCTCCTCTTTTGGCTAACGAAAAGAATACTTAGCAAAAAGGAGTCTAAATTTAAAGTAAAGCTCACGTTGTTGTTCCGGAAGATGCTTCAAAATCGTATGGGCTGTCATTATACCTCTACCTATACATAGTTGAGTACTTTTTTAAATTCAAACTACTTAATTTCTTTAACTCGATTTTGATTCTGTTTTTGAAAGTTAATATTCATTAACATGTTGTTCTTTTATTCATATTCTTTACTGATTTAAATGTTGATTTTATTTTGATTTTCTATATATATATATATATATATATATATATATATATATATATATATATATATATATATATATATATATATATATATATATATATATATATATATATATATATATAACACCTCCAATACCTACATTTTTCTAAAGTTGTTTGTATTTGCATTCATATTTTTCATGTATTCAAACGATACCATACCCATGTGACTTAAAAGTGCGAACAAAATATGTAAAGGTGACTTTTGTATAGTGTGAAAGGAGCCTCCCACATCAACCCCAAGCATCCGCATCAGCAAAACTCTACAAAGTCTAAATCCGCAGCATGGACGCGAATGCTTGGTGCGGACCATATGGAAGAATTCTTGCGTGCTGATGTCGGAAAAAACCCAGCTAATGTTAGTGACTTGCTACTAATCATTAATCATTAGTGATTTACTATCTCGTCATAACAAGAGAATGAGAGAACTTGTCTAAGGATTGCAAACTCATAGAATAGAATGATGTAATGATTCACAAATTGGCATGTCGAATCGGATATACCCTTTACCATATCTGATTTATTTATATTACGTTTGCATATTTAGATTTAAGTTTGAATTTGAAGATGAAGGAAGAAATGTCATGCGATATCAGAGGTGGAAATTTTAAATTCACAATTCGAAATTGGGTTTCAGATTCACATTCAAATTTGACTTCTAAACACAACTAAATTAGAACTGGATTAAGGTACGTTGAAAAAACCAAACTCAAACTATATAGATTTTTGGTATAGGATATTCATTTAAAACTAAATCTAAATTTAAACCTTAATTGTAATCTAAATGTAATCTGACTTATTAATCGAACATTAAGTGTTTGTTCTATCTTATTCTTTTGCAAGCAATTTAGTTAGGTATCCGACACGTTTGGGATGGGGATCACGCTCTCCTAATAAAAAGGGGACAACTCTCCATCCATCCAAAAGCCATTTTCCATTCCCATATATAGTCAAGCTTTCCGTCGTTTGTACATATAAGAGCAGAAATCCGGACAAAGAAGGGCAGAAATCTGGACAAAGAAGGTGATTTTCTACCAATCAACTATAATTTCGAGTGAGCGAGAGGGTCAATTAACTATAATTTCTGGCAAAGTTAATGTTGCCATGTGCCATAGACATAACTAAAACATAAATTAGTCCACGAAAAGACAATATATCATTTCTACAGCCACCATAAACTACCAGTGCATCATAAATTGTAGCTAATACCAATCTAATGTCTATTTTTTAACAACAAAATTTTGAATGTCAACGTTGCAGCAAATCATATGGAGAACACACCGACTAAAATGTGGTTCGCTAACAAGAAGTTGGTTCTCACGTTTCATTTAAGCATTGCAAATTAATCTTTCAAACTAAATTTGTCAACTAAGATTCTTTCATATATATATATATATATATATATATATATATATATATATATATATATAGACGACTTTATTTTTCAAAATGCAATAGAATCAGAGTAGTCTGCTCGTGGTATGACTATGATGTCTCACCTTCACATGGAGAAAAAATCTAGGAGGGTTTTGGACAGCGGCGTCGATTTGACAAAATGTTCCCGTCAAACAAGGACTTGGAACGATATCACGACCGGGACACGACGATGGCGGGCGACTAAAGTGGAGAACAGATCGCCTCCAGTTTTGAGGAAACCACCATCCATCGCCACCTCCACCAACGTTGGGCCCCTCTGCAAGTAGGCTTTTTTGGGGGAATAAATTGGCCCTTCCAGCCAATCGAGCTCCACCACCATCACGACTACTGAAGCGCAAGAAAATCGAAGGGAGATCATCGACAGCGGCGACAAGAAATGGAGGCGGAGGACGCGATCCAAGCGGCGGTTCCCAATGGCACGCAGCAGGCCGCCCCTGAAACCCCCTGCCACAACGGGTTCCAGCTGCCGCTGGGGCCGAAAACGTCGGGGACGCTGGGGCGGCACTTGGCTCGGCGGCTGGTGCAGGTGGGCGTGAGGGACGTCTTCTCGGTGCCCGGCGACTTCAACCTAACGCTGCTGGACCACCTGATCGCGGAGCCGGAGCTTAACCTCGTCGGCTGCTGCAACGAGCTGAACGCAGGGTACGCTGCCGACGGCTATGCTCGGGCCAAGGGCGTCGGAGCCTGCGTCGTCACCTTCACCGTCGGCGGGCTTAGCGTGATCAACGCCATTGCCGGCGCCTACAGCGAGAACCTACCCGTCATCTGCATCGCGGGCGGCCCCAACTCCAATGATTACGGCACCAACCGCATCCTCCACCACACCATCGGGCTGCCGGACTTCAGCCAGGAGCTCCGCTGCTTCCAGACCGTCACTTGCTTGCAGGCGAGACTCTTCTTCTTCTTCCCCCCATCGAATTTCCTCCCTTCCTTAATTCCTCTCTGTATTCAATTTCTCACTCTGCTGCCCTTCTGATATTTTCGAATTGGGGAATTTGGGGAACCGGGAATCGATCGTCCTCATTGCAGACGGTGGTGAACAATCTGGACGACGCGCACGAGCAGATCGACACAGCGATATCGACGGCGCTGAAGGAGAGCAAGCCTGTCTACATAAGCATCAGCTGCAACCTCCCCGGCATCCCGCACCCCAACTTCCGCAGAGAGCCTGTCCCCTTCTTCCTCGCTCCCAAGTACGAGTCTCCCTTCTTCTTCTTCCTCTCTCGCTGCCGGCGATGATGCCCACTTTCAGGCAAACGCTCTCGGCGACTGGCGTCACCAGTCTCTGATATTTTTTGTTTTTCTCTAGTAGAAACGAAATTATTGCGAAGCTCTCCCGCCGGCAGAGTCATCAATCGACCCGTCTCTGCCGGTTTTACATCCCGACTCGGCCTTGTCCTGTACTAGGCGAGCTTACACCCACTTTCTCTTTCAAAAATGGACCTTTGGCGTGTACTCGTCAATAGATCTTCTTTCTTAGAAAAGAATCAACGTATAGTTTAATCAATTTTGATATTTTAATAATTACAACAAATATAATTTAATCATTTAAGTAACCTGGATCCTGGTTTTCTTCTAAAAGATTATAGAATAAGCCAAAATTGATGTTTTATTGAATGTTTAACATCAAAGGGGGGTCACCCACCATGGGAATTTGGTTGCCATGATCTTTTAAGAAAGTGGGGGTTCATTTCCTTTTAAATTTTGTCATAAACTCCATAAAATAATGGCATCTACATCCATTGGGTTTGGTATGTGATGGTTTATTCCTCATCTTAATGACGCTTAGCTCATGAGCATCTCTTGTTGGTTTTTATTTTTCTTTGTTGATGACGATAGCTAAATCAATGTTGTTTGAATTGGTTTACGAATTAAATTGTGTTAAAAAAAAACTTATAAATATATAATGAACGACTACATTATTCAAATGACTGCATGACACATAGTCTGATATTAAGAAAAAGATGAGAGATTATGACGATTGAGCTTGGACTCGGCTCGAAGAGTTAGGAAGAAGGCGTGTTTGGTTAGTTGTTCCGGTGGCTGATGTCCGATCTCCGTGAGACGCGGAGATCGGAACACCCCCAAATCATTGACTTCCGATCCGAATCCAACAGGGACATCTCCTGAAAGTACGAGTCAGATGCAGACTTCGCCGCCATGAAACTCTGCTCTCTCTCTCTCTCTCTCTCTCTCTCTCTTTCCCTCTCTCTTTCCCATGGATGTACGTGAATGAAGCTCGAGAAGGTAATGTCTCTTTTGGTGACGTGGGAACAGGCAGAGCAACCCGGAGGGGCTGCAGGCGGCGGTGGATGCGGCGGCCGAGTTCCTGAACAAGGCGGTGAAGCCGGTGATGGTAGGTGGCCCGAAGCTGAGGGTGGCCAAGGCCCAGGATGCCTTCGTCGAGCTCGCCGACGCCAGCGGCTACGCCGTCGCCGTTATGCCGTCCGGCAAGGGCTTGGTGCCGGAGAACCACCCACACTTCATCGGCACCTTCTGGGGAGCTGTCAGCACCAACTTCTGCAGCGAAATAGTCGAGTCGGCTGACGCCTACATCTTTGCTGGCCCCATCTTCAACGACTACAGCTCCGTTGGCTACTCCCTTCTCCTCAAGAAGGAGAAGGCCCTCATCGTTCAGCCCAATAGGGTGACCATTGGGAACGGCCCCTCGTACGGTTGGGTTTTCATGGCCGACTTCTTGTCTGAACTGGCCAAACGTGTGAACAAGAACACGACCGCCATCGAAAATCACCGCCGGATTTATGTCCCCGCCGGCATCCCTCTGAAACGAGCCGAGAAAGAACCTCTCCGAGTCAACATTCTCTTCAAGCACATACAGGTTGGTATTAGCAAATTATGAAATGGGGAGGAACTTAATGTCTGGTGCCTGCTGTAAAATGTAGATATCTGCATGGTTTTTTTGGTGGAGGTCAATTCACAAATTATACTTCAGGATTGTGGACAGTACTTACACGCTTGATTGATAGTTATATCCTGATCGTACAAAATGGCATATGTGGTCTCTCATATATGTGGTTTTTATATGCTTCTGAATGTTTTCTTTTAGGACTTGCATGATTCCTAAAATGATGTGATTAATGGTAAAACTTCATCCATAACCTTCTTTAACAATTATTTATTTGATGTCAATTGGTTTTTTTTTTTTTCCAATCAGTACTTTCTGAAAGATGACATTTCTGTAGAGGAATTCACTAGACTAAGGAGTTAATTGATTTGTAAAAATCAAATCAACTAGTTCAATAACTACCAGAACCACTGTGCACGAGTGTTTAGGCCATTCTCTTCACATGACCCATTAGAGTACAAGATATGCCTTTACTAAAACCGTGTTGTACCTCGATTTATGCTGTCCTCACTAGCTAATGTGTCTGGGCTGCGTTGACAGGCAATATTGTCGAGAGACACAGCTGTTATAGCTGAGACAGGAGACTCGTGGTTCAATTGTCAGAAGCTAAAGCTCCCAGAAGGCTGTGGGTAAGTGCCTACATTGGTTTAATTCTTCGAGGAAAGGGACTGATATTTTTATCGGATGCATAATTAGTGAACATCCTTTGTTGCAGGTATGAATTCCAGATGCAGTATGGTTCAATTGGGTGGTCAGTTGGTGCTACTCTTGGTTATGCACAGGCTGCTAAGGATAAACGTGTTATTGCTTGCATTGGTGATGGAAGCTTCCAGGTCTGTTATTCTGCTGCCACTGTGTTATTCCAGAAATAGAATCATAAAACTCTGACCTCTCCACGGTGTATGGGAATTTTGTTTCTTATGTAGTTCTGTGCTTCTTCTTGTGTCATGATTTAAGGTCTGTTGAGAATGCTTTGTCATGTGGCAAAATGATGGATAGCTGCTTGGTTCTACCTCTGTCTTATACCCTGGCACTTTTGGGGTTGCTACTAACAGTTGTATGTGAAAAACTGAAGTATCTTTGGATATTTGAACTTTTTATCCAAATCATTTATAAATCTATCTGTCATAGTTATTCTATTATAGTGTACAGAAACTTGAATATTATGGTGTGCAACGTCTCTTGTTAATTAAAAAAAACTTTCTCATAAACATGTGGGTTCAAACTTCAAACTACAAACTGTAACTCCCAAACTTTATAATGTTTAACTCAATACGGAGACCTCAATCTACAAAGAGGTTTAACTATCCTTTTTGGCTGTTCATTTCCATTTTAGGTTACAGCTCAGGATATTTCAACCATGATCAGATGCGGGCAAAGGAGCATAATCTTCCTTATTAACAATGGAGGATACACGATTGAAGTGGAAATTCATGATGGGCCATACAACGTTATAAAGAACTGGAATTATAGTGGACTAGTTGATGCCATCCACAATGGAGACGGCAAATGCTGGACGACCAAGGTGAGCTAGCCAGACCCTCCTTTCCATCCAAATCTTTCCTGGGAAGAATTTTAACACCATTTACTGCTTATGTAACCTGGACATTTAAGCATGGTGTTGTACCTTTTTTGTTGGCATAGTGTGGCATGTGTCTCAATAAGGAGACAAGCTAGAGGTGTTTGGACTAGCACCTATGTTGTCCAATTTTTTGGTTGACTAATATTCACAGCTAGCTGCATCGAGTTTAGATTAATTTCTTGCAGTGTTAACCTTTTGGACAATGTAGGGTGTGGAAAAAGCTTCCAAGTTAGTGAACAGTAGTTATTCTGCAATTAGCTAGTGTGCACTTCGCAAAGGCTAATTTTTTTTATTTCTTCATGCTTATTTTCCAGTTTGTTGGAAGTGTTAATCGCTCTGATGTGTGCATACATATGCTTGTGTGTGCCTTGGAAATGTATTGTTCTCCAATGAATGCTTGAACTTATCGTTGTTCTCACTCATTGTTCTTTTTGTTGAATCTCTGGAACAGGTCCGCACAGAGGATGAACTAACTGATGCAATTGCGACAGCATTACAGAAAAATGACAGTTTATGCTTTATTGATGTGATTGTTCATAGAGATGATACTAGCAAAGAATTGTTAGAATGGGGATCTCGTGTTGCAGCTGCTAACAGTCGACCCCCCAATCCTCAGTAGGCATGCGCCAGAGAGTATTTTGCAGACTGTCTTTATCCGTTGCTGTACGGCGGTTGCAGTTGCCAGTGAAATGTAACCTGTGGTTGTCTTTGATTATTCACTAGAATAATGGGAACTTGATCAAATAACCCGATTGCAATTTGTTACCAAGTGCAGTCTGCCATTTTGGTTGAATGAATGTACTTTGGCTTCTTCTGTTCTAAGCACCATGCAGTTGCTCTTGTTTGTCCCAAGTTTTCTGCAGCAGGAACCAATCGATGTGAACATGTGAACACTGTGTATGTGAAGATTCATTAAATAGCCCAACTTTTGTTTGATGATGTCTTCCTCAACAGCAGGAAAAACCATTGAATGTTCTGACATGTGACCGACTAACATGAGGTGCAAGTTTGGTTATTCCTGATCTATTGTCTTCAGTGTAAGAGGTCCTCATGAAATCTTTTGTGATATAAAAATCTCTCGGTGAGAGAGAGAGTGGTGTACTTATGACCATGTTCGGGTAAGGGGTCATTTGGTAGGAATGAATATTGGGATACATAGGTACTAGTGTTAACATGAACTTGTCCTAATAATCGGGCACATTCATCCGACAGTCACTCTCTTTGTTGTCGAAAGTTTTATAGGGCCTGTTTGGCGATAGTAGCAGTTTGTTATTGTCCTACAAATCTACCTATAAAATCGAAACAGATTCATGAAACACTATAACGTGATGTTCCATGAACTTATTCTAATTATTAAGGTAGATTCATAAAAAATGTAACAAACTGTTTTTATTGCCAAATAACCCTTAAAATCTTAAATATCCTGTCATCAATTCTGATCAAATAAGTGTTCCTGAACTTTGTCACCGTTAAGAAGAAAAAACTCCAATTAGTTCACACACATGAAGCTTTAGAAAAAAAAATGATGTACAAATGCAAGAGTATATGGTTTTGTATAAGTGTGCAAGAAGTGTGAATACAAGGAGACGACAAAAGGGAAAAGTTAAAATGTCTTGTATCTTTATGTATTATATTATGGCTTTCATTGGCTCTGGCTGTGCGTTTTTTGTCCTCCTAAATAAAGTTTCTCTATCCACCTTTGCTCTAAAGCGTCTAACGACCTTGGGCAGCATTTCTACCCTTATTCGTTGTCTTTCTTATTTTTTAAAGGTATAAAAATTACTCTTTTGTTAATTCAGAAAAGAGGCAAGGGGGGATGCGAGGTAATTTCTTCCCTTATTTTCATTGTAAAAGGACAAGTTTTCTACTGTAAGGGTTACGGGGAATATTCCTCCCAACCCCTTAACTCTCTCTCTCTCCTCCTCTCTCTCTCTCTTCTTTTTTTTTTAAAAAAAGGAAGTTGCCTCAAGAAGGTTTTCTACATGAATAACCTCAAGAAAAAGGTGTCGAATAAAGAGTGTCAAACAAGGTGATATCCTTGATATAAATATCAACATAGAGCAGTTATGTGTCATATTAACAGGGAAGGGCGTGAAGGCCCGCCGCCCGCCCCCATCCCGCCCCTCTTTTATGTAATAAGGCTGATGTGCTGTGTGTCGATAGAGGGGACTAAGGAAGTACAAAGAGTTGAGCTAATTTGGACTCGACTCAAACTTGCATGTAAAACCTCAAAATTGAGTGTTAAGTTATACATGAATCGAGTTGGAGTTATACAAGGCCAGTTTAAACTTGTCTCGACTCATGTCTTTCATATTTGTTAATTTTCCAAGGCATGTCAGTACTTTTTGGCTAAAATTAACATCCTTTTCGTGGTTTTCATTTTTATGTAAAAGAAAAAAAAATATGAATCAAGTAACACAAGCTTAAACCAGACAAGCTCAAACTTGAACTCGGTTTACCAAGCTCGATCTCGCTTCAAGAAACCCAAATCGAGTTCGAGCCGAGCAATATATGACTCGAGCTGACCCAGCTCCTACATTCCTAAAGTGAGGGGGGCTTTCCCGCTTACTCCTCCTATTGGCGTGACTCCATTATAGTTTCATAAGGGCGGCCTCTGGTGGTCGGAAGATAATTGTGCAGGGTGTTCAGGTGATCGGAACCAGTGGCAGCCATGGGTGAGAATTATGTGGTAGCTGCCCACACACAGACCCAGTCATTGTCAACAATGTTAAGCTGCGATCAGTTCTGTGGTTCTCTTTATATTCGCTCAATTCCCTTATAAACTCCCCACAGCTAAAAATTTATGGCTCCGCCTCTGAATTCAGCTTTGTGTTATCAACTGATAAGGTCGATGTTGTGGGCTCTAGTTTACAGAAAGCGAGCGCCCTTTCACCCATCCGGTTTGAAGGCAAAGATGAAAATCATACTGCCATAGAGGTTTGATCTAATTCAACTTTTGTCTTATCAACTGTAAAGTTAGATGTTGTGGGTTCCACTGCAGAGAGAATAACTTCTTTTCTTTCCAATACCATAAATGGGGCGTAAGGGTTAAGGCGGCTTACAACTACCATTGATTGTTAGTTGGCTTTGTTTCACAACTCAGTTCATTCTTCTTCCCAATTCACAACTACCATTCAATTCAGATAGCAAGCTACAGAGGCTATAAACCTGCCTGCAACAGTTCATGAGGAGTCATTCATTCTCAGCTACGGCCAATTCTGAACACCATGTTCTGGAAGACTACCCACCATTGGAGAACTCTCCAAGGCAGCACTTACTGGAAGAACATGCTTGATCCTCTCGACATCGGCCTCCGCCGATCGGTCATCCACTACGGCGAACTTGTTCAAGGAACTTATGATGCATTCATCAGCGATCGCGTATCCCGGTTCGCCGGCGACTCGCGGTATGCAGAACAAGATCTTCTGGCCAAGGTTGGGCTGCCCACGCAAGCCTCCATGTATGAGGTCACAAAGTTTGTGTATGGGACCTCAAGCATCCTGCTCCCTAGCTCCCTACTCATCAAGCCCCTGTCAAGGGAAGCATGGAACAAGGAGTCCAACTGGATGGGCTACGTTGCGGCGGCGACCGACGCCGGAAAGGCGGATTTGGGGAGGAGGGACATTGTGGTAGTCTGGAGGGGCACAGAGGATGTGCTGGAGTGGATGACTGACTTTCAGTTCATCTTGCAGTCGGCCACAAAGCTGCTGAGGCCTCTGTTGCATGATGATCATCAAGGTGTAAACGTTCATCAGGGTTGGCTGTCCATCTATACTTCTGATGACCCCAGATCACAGTACAACAAGAAAAGCGCTAGAGATCAGGTAAATTTACCTTTGATGCACTGTCGTCATCATCATCAATCGTTAAAATTTATATGCATGATGGCGACGAACTGCGTTCAATTGATCTTCCATGGCAGCCATCACGCTGTTACTGCATCTGTTATGGCATTCATATCCGTCGTTAATTCGTTGATTTTTCGTGTTGTGAAAATTATGAAAAGTGTATATCGTCATTACGAAAATAAATGAATTGTGGGAAACGAGAGTTGGATGCTTTATAGATTTCATTTTTGTTAGGAGACTTAGGTAAGCTTTAGTCTTTGCTTTAGCGTTTATAAGATAAAAGTCATCGTGCTTGAAGAATAAGCATACTGCATACATCTTTTTTTATTACCTCAAATAGTTTTAACAGTAATTCATGAACTTATGTGCAAGGTCAACAATATATATATATATATATATATATATATATATATATATATATATATATATATATATATATATATATATAAAAGAAGAGAGAGAGAGAGAGAGAGAGAGACCAAATGAGTTACACTGCCTAACTAGAGAGGGACAGACGGAGACGGAAGGAAAAGCAGAAATTCCTGTAAATCGTAAAGTTTTCCATGGCAAAGACGGAGAAACCACCCACTGTAATCTAAAGTTATACCATAGAAATTGATCGTTCATGACGCTGTAGATTTTCGGTGCTGTGGATCAAGCATGGTTACAACTTTACCGACACATCTCAACTGACAGTCACGAATTGGCCATCGGTCATACCATCGTCTTGTACCGATTCTTTGTTACCATGTTCGCATATATGTTTGTCACATAAATGACAAGAACAACTAAAATCATGTGATTAATTAATTTTCTCGTGTTTGGCTTTTTTATAGCATGAGGAAGCTATTGTTAACTGTAGCCTCTCTGGGAAGCATAATGGACCTGTTGTCTAGTAGTTTATTAGGATGAATTAGGCAATCATATTGGATTTACACGTCGTGAGATTCAATAACAAAAGGCATTCAATTAAAAGTTGAAGTGAATCGCTTTCTTACTCTCCTCAAATAAATCGCATCATATTGCATTTAATATTTGATATTGACATGATCTAGCTACCAGTAGGGAAGGTCATATATACTGTCGGCCAGGCAACCATGGTACAGCAATTACTCGAACCGATCTTATCAACTCGCTTATCTCAATAAGTAAATCGATCGTTATACCAAAACTTATATCCCAGCACATGAAAAGTGTCGGCAATTGTAACGAGTAAGCGCTCAGCCGCTGGTTCAATTATTGTAGGCTTATGTTCATTCTTACATAAGCTCAAGTGGGTATAATCAATGGTGGAACCAGAAATTTTTTTAAAGGGTCAACTATATAAGTTTTAGAATTTATACAAGGTCAATCTAAAAGTTTAAAAAAATATGAATGGCCAAATTTAATTATCAAAAATTGAGAAAGGGGGCCAGGCCCCTGCTGCCCACTGGCTGCTGGATATAATTAACCTTAACACTCGGGATTAACCTCGGGGTTTCTAGCAGCTAAACTGGTCATATGCAACTCTTCATGTATAAAAAAATTAGAAGCTATAGTTACCTGAATACTTAGTCAGTAAAAAAGAATCTTCTTTAAAAACACACACACAAAAAAGATAGTAAAAAAGTTTGAAGTCCAAAAAAAAAATTCTTCTTAAAAAGTGTTCAAAATAAAATACCATGATTCCCTTTTCTTTTTTTGTCTTGAGCATCTTCATCACCACCTTAGTGCATGCAACTCGCTCTGGTCACCAAACAAGCTCAAAACCAATAATAAAAACCAAAAGAAAAGGAAAGGAATGTTGATGTAGCTTGAGATTTGCAGGTCCTAAGTGAGATCAAGAGACTGGTGGACCTGTACAAGGACGAAGACGTGAGCATCACCGTGACTGGCCACAGCCTGGGTGCAGCCCTAGGCACCCTCAACGCCGCAGACATAGTCGCCAGCGGCGCAAACAGGCCCAACCAGGACATGAACAAGCACATCCCGGTGACGGCCATTGTCTTCGCCAGCCCGCGAGTCGGCGACGGCACTTTCCGGCAAGTGTTCGAGCAGACGGAAGACCTGAGACTGTTGAGAGTGAAGAACGACCCGGACATAGTCCCCACCTATCCCTTGCTCGGCTACGAAGATGTCGGCGTCGAGCTAGCAATCGATACCAGAAAATCCAGTTATCTTAAGTCTCCCGGCGACTTCAGCAGTTGGCACAGCTTGGAAGCATACCTTCATGGCGTTGCAGGGACGCAAGGGAAGAACAGCAGCAAGTTCAAGCTCGAAGTCGATCGTGATATTGCACTGATCAACAAGTACTTGGACGCGTTGAAGGATGAGTATCTCATTCCCACGTCCTGGAGGGTTGAGAAGAACAAAGGAATGGTTCAGGGGCCGGATGGACGGTGGGTCTTGATGGATCACCAGCTTCAGAAGAGATCAATAGCAAAACTTTAATCTGTAAGATTAAGATATAAAAGTGCTGATGGTTGGACTTTATAAATATCTGCATGTAGTTACTGGATTTTATACTTTTTTTAAAGAAAATGGTGTTCATGAATAAGCAGGGTAAGGGGTTATCTCTTGTTATAAAAACAATCAATGCTATGAAATTCAGAATCAATTTAAAATATTTTGGTCTGTTCTAATAAGAAAGGGAAAATGAACTGGCATATGCCGATATGAACCTGTTTATCAGAAATATATTATTTGAGTGCTCTAAATGGATGCATTTGTTTCAAACCTCACCTCCTTTCTCAATCTCTCTCTCATATATATATATATATATAATTCAATTTTTTTCTCTCAACTGTTGATAGATCTGATGATCCTCACGGGTAAGATAGGAAACTCAGTTATTCAAAGTCACCATTCAATTGTCTTATTTCTTATGTATATATTAGGAAAAAACATCAAACTGCTGAAGGGTACATATTGCTTCCGCATTCACGCTTGAGTACTTATTTAGATTCAAGGTTTTACTTTTTACCATGCCAACCATAACTTTTAACTTTTCCGGCTGTATAGGGAACTTGGCAATTGTAAGTGCCCTTTTTCTTTAACGAAGCCTACATATAGGCTGGCGTGGGCAGTTGCCCATATCAGCAACAAAATTTTTGTTTATTTTTACATATTTTTACATAAATTTCTCATAATTATGTACTCACCTTTTCAGAAATGAAAATTTCTATAAGAGTACCCCATAGCCAAAAAAATTTTGGCTCTGCCACTAACTGGAAGTGTTTGACTGGTCGGCCGACCGATATATCGGCCAATATTATGGTGTTAGCTTCCGGAATACAGACTAATATCTACTTGAATTCGGTGAAACATATCCACAGTGTCAAGCAACATAGATGTGGCCATTTACATGGAAAATCACATATACATTTTTCATCAGATGACTAAAAATTAAAAAATATTTATCAAAACACTATAAATCATTATTAAAATTTCAATCTCAAAACAAAACTATGTGTAATTTTTTCAATAAATCTACCTTAACTTTGGAGCATACTATGTGACCAAATGAATGTTACTACAATTACTTTTTAGTGATATATTTTTAAATTTTAATCATCCGGCAATATCATGGAGAGTTGTGAATCATCATCAAAGTGTCAAGGTGTTTTAGGTGTTGGTTATTATAAAGCTGATTGTTCTACGTCACATGCCTCCAGTTACGTGCATTGGGTATACCATGCACAGCTCCTGATGCATGACATGTGGCTTTTTGACCAACTCCTGATGTCATATGCACAGCTCCTTATGCATGACATGTGGCTTTTTGACCAACTCCTGATGCATGACATGTGGCTTTTTGACCAACTTCTAAAAGACCCCTTATCAAGGACAGAGGGTAGGTGTCGCAGGTCTTCCACAATTTTAAGATGTGCTTGGATACAAGCCCAAAATATTTGTTTCTTATACTTTGAAGACTTTCTAGTTTGGGGATTGCATATGCTGGTGTCAAATCAAATCGGTTCAGTTCAATTTAGTTAATGATTTATGATGCCACGTGTTCGCACTATTTTTATTTATTATTATTATTTTGTACTTCTTCCAAACTTCATTTTTAGAACGGAAATCATATAATATCACTTTTTACCGATTGACTTGAATTCCCAGGCAATAAGAGGTGGGGATTATACATTGACCAATTTATAATTGTGAAAGAAAGAGAGTGTTGTACTTAGGACCATGTTTGGGTAAGGGATCATTTGGTAGGAAGAACACTCAATGAGTGTCCAATGAATATTGGGGTACATAGGTACTAGCGTTCCATGAACTTGTCCTAATAATTGGGGCACATTCATCTGACAGTCACTATCTTTGTTGTCACAAGTTTTATAAGGATTGTTTGGCGATAGTAGCAATTTGTTATTGCCCTATTAATCTACCCATAAAGTCAAAGCAGATTCATGAAACACTATAACATTATGTTTCATGAATCACCGCAAGGAAAAGGTGTCAAATAAAGAGTGCCAAAGAAGGTGATATCTATATCAGCAGTTAGCCCGGTGCGTTGCGTGTCGATAGAGGGGAGTAGTGAAATACAAAGAGTTGTGTCAATGGACTCGACTCAAAGCATGTATAAGCTCAAACTTGAGTCAAAGCTCAAGTCAAGTTATAAATGAGTTAAGTTCTAGTTACACAAGATAGGCCACTTTAAACTTCTCTCCACTCATGTCTTTCATATTTGTTAATTTCTCGTGGTGTGCCAGTAATTTTTTTGGCTAAATTTAGCACCTTTTACTTGTTTTCATTTTTATTTAAAGAAAAAAAAATATTAACAAGTATGCTTAAATCAGACAATCTCAAACTTGGACTGGGTTTGCCGAGTCGAGCTCAATCTTGCTTCATAAAACCCAAATCGAGTTCGTGTCGCGCAATATATGACTCGAGCTGACCCACCTCCTAGTCCTACATGAGGGAGCCTTTCCCGCTTACTCCTCCTATTGGCGTAACTCCATTATAGTGGGGCCTCTGGTGGTCGGAAGATAATTGTGCAGGGTGTTCAGGTTATCGGAACCAGTGGCTGCCAAGGTGGAGAATTATGTGGTAGCTGCCCACACAGACCCACTCATTTTCAACAATGTTAAGCTGCGATCAGTTATGTGGTGCTCTTTATATTCGGTCAATTCCCTTATAAACTCCCCACAGCTAAAAATCTATGGCTCCACCTCTGAATTCAGCTTTGTGCTATCAACTAATAAGGTCCATGTTGTGGGCTCTAGTTTACAGAAAGCGAACGCCCTTTCTCCCATCCGATTTGAAGGCAAAGATGAATCATACAGCCATGGAGGTTTGATGCAATTCAACTTTATCTTGTCAACTGTTCAGTTAGATGTTGTGAGTTCCACTGCAGAGAGAATAGTTTCTTTTCTTTCCAATACCATAAATGAGGCGGCTTACAACTATCATTGATTCTTTGTTGTAGGGGTGGAGCAATGATTTTTTTTAAGGGCGGGCCAACGGTTGTTCGACTGGGTCAAACGGTCTAACGAATTTATGTAGGTAGGTCAAACTAAATCAAAATACAAAAAAAAACATTAGACAACTAAAAATTTTCAAATTTTTTAATGTAATTTTTTTCTTTTTAGTTGAGTTTCTTTCACAACTAAGTTCATTCTTCTTCCCAATTCACAACTACCATTCAATTCAAATAGCACGCTAGAGAGGCTATAAACCTGCCTGCAACAGTTCAAGAGGATTTATTCATTCTCAGTACTGCCAATTCTGAACACCATGTTCTGGAAGACTACCCACCATCGGAGAACTCTCCAAGACAGCACTTACTGGAAGAACTTGCTTGATCCTCTCGACATCAGCCTCCGCCGATCGATCATCCACTACGGCGAACTTGTTCAAGCAACTTATGATGCATTCATCAGCGATCGCGTATCCCGGTTCGCCGGCGACTCGCGGTATGCGCAACAATATCTTCTGGCCAAGGTTGGGCTGCCAAAGCAAGCCTCCATGTACGAGGTCACAAAGTTTGTGTATGGGACCTCAAGCATCCTGCTCCCCAGCTCCCTGCTCATCAAGCCCCTGTCAAGGGAAGCATGGAACAAGGAGTCCAACTGGATCGGCTACGTTGCGGCGGCGACCGACGCCGGAAAGGCTGATTTGGGGAGGAGGGACATTGTGGTAGTCTGGAGGGGCACAGTGGATGTGCTGGAGTGGATGACTGACTTTCAGTTCATCTTGCGGTCGGCCACAAAGCGGCTGAGGCCTCTGTTGCATGATGATCAACAAGCTGTTAACGTTCATCAGGGTTGGCTGTCCATGTATACTTCTGATGACCCCAGATCACAGTACAACAAGAAAAGCGCTAGAGATCAGGTACATTTACCTTTGATACACTGTCCTCATCATCATCAACCGCTAAAATTTATATGCATGATGGTAACCAACTGTGTTCAATTGATCTTCATGGCAGCCATCATGCTCTTACTGCATTTGTTATGGCATTCGTATCCGTCGTTAATTCATCGATTTTTTGTGTTGTGAAAATTATGAAAAATATATATCGTCATTATGAATAAGCGTACTTCTTTTTTTATTACCTGAATAGTACACGTAAATTTACGTACACGTACACGAAAATACAGTTGGATGCTTTACAGATTTCATTTTTTTTAGGAGACTTAGGCAAAGCTTCAGTCTTTGCCTCAGCGTTTAATAAGATAAGAATAAGCATACTTCTTTTTTTATTACCTCAATAGTTTTAACAGTAATTTATGAACTTATGTGCAAGGTCCACACACACACACACACACACACACACACACATATATATATATATATATATATATATATATATATATATATATATATATATATAAGAAAGAGTTACACCCACCGCCTAGCTAGAGAGGGACAGACGTAGGAAAAGGCAGAAATTCCCCTAAATGGTAAAATTTTCCATGGCAAAGGACGGAGAAACCACCCACTTAAATCTAAAGTTATGCGATAGAAAATGATAGTTCATGACGCTGGAGATTTTGGGTGTTGTAGATCAAACATGGTTACACCTTTACCGACACATCTCATTTGACAGTCACGAATTGGCCGTTGGTCAATACTATCTTCTTGTACCGATTCTTAGCTACCATGTTCACATATATGTTTGTCACATAAATGACAAGAACAACTAAAATAATGTCTAAAGTTATGCGATAGAAAATGATCGTTCATGACGCTGGAGATTTTGGGTGTTGTAGATCAAACATGGTTACACCTTTACCGACACATCTCATTTGACAGTCACGTATTGGCCGTTGGTCAATACTATCCTCTTGTACCGATTCTTAACTACCTTGTTTACATATATGTTTGTCACATAAATGACAAGAACAACTAAAATAATGTGATTAATTAATTTTCTCGTGTTTGGCTTTTTATAGCATGAGGAAGCTATTGCTAATTGTAGTCTTTCTCGGAGGAGCATAATGGACCTGTTATCTAGTACTTTATTAGGATGAATTACGGCAATCGTATTGGATTTATACGTTGTGAGACTCAATAACGTAAGGCAGTCAATTAAAAGTTGAAGTGAATCGCTTTCTTACTCTCCTCAAATAAATCACATCATATGGCATTTAATATTTGATATTCAATGAGTAAATGGATCATTATACCAAAACTTATATCCAACACATGAAAAGTGTCGGCTATTGTAACGGCAAGCGGTCAGCCGCTGGTTCAATTATTGTAGGTTTAGATTCGCTTTACATAAGCTCAAGCTCAAGTGGGTATAGTCAATGGCGGAGCCATAAATTTTTTTAAAGGACAACTATATAAGTTTTAGAATTTGTATCAAGTCAATGTAAAAGTTTAGAAAAAGAATGGATGGCCGAATTTAATTATCAAAAATTGAGAAGTGGGGCATGGCCCCTGCTGCCCACTGCTGCTGGATATAATTAACCTTGGCCGAATTTGTATCAAGTCAATGCAATCGCTCTTGTCGCCAAACAAGCTCAAAACAAATAATAAAACCCAAAAAGAAAAAGAGAAGGAATATTGATGTAGCTTGAAATTTGCAGGTCCTAAGTGAGGTCAAGAGACTGGTAAATCTGTACAAGGACGAAGACGTGAGCATCACCGTGACTGGCCACAGCCTGGGTGCAGCCCTAGGCACCCTCAATGCCGCAGACATAGTCGCCAGCGCCGCAAACAGGCCCAGCCAGGACATGAGCAAGCACATCCCGGTGACGGCCATTGTCTTCGCCAGCCCGCGAGTCGGCGACGGCACTTTCCGGCAAGTGTTCGAGCAGACGGAAGATCTGAGACTGTTGAGAGTGAAGAACGAGCCGGACATAGTCCCCACCTATCCCTTGCTCGGCTACGAGGATGTCGGCGTGGAGCTAGCAATCGATACCAGAAAATCCAGTTATCTCAAGTCTCCCGGCGACTTCAGCAGTTGGCACAGCTTGGAAGCATATCTTCATGGCGTTGCGGGGACGCAAGGCACGAACAGCAGCAAGTTCAAGCTCGAAGTCGATCGTGATATTGCACTGATCAACAAGTACTTGGACGCGTTGAAGGATGAGTATCTCATTCCCACGTCCTGGAGGGTTGAGAAGAACAAAGGAATGGTTCAGGGGCCGGATGGACGGTGGGTCTTGATGGATCGTCAGCTTCAGAAGAGATCAAGAGCAAAACTTTAATCTCTAAGATTAAGAGATAAAAGTGCTGATGGTTGGACTTTATAAGAAAATGGTGTTCATGAAGAAGCAGGGCAAGGGGTTATCTCTTGTTATAAAAATAATAAACGTTATGAAATTCAGAATCAATTTAAAATATTTTGTTCTGTTTTAATAAGAAAGGGAAAATGAACCGGCTGAGGCCGATATGAAACTGTGTATCAGAAATATATTATTTGAGTGCTCTAAAGGGATGCATTTGTTTCAAACCGCACCTCATTTCTCAATCTCTCTTTTATATATATATATATATATATATATATATATATATATATATATATATATATATATATATATATATATATATATATATATATATATATATATATATATATATATATATATATATATATATATATATATATATAT
>JAANDH010000602.1:69665-139665 GCA_011799765.1 Nymphaea thermarum | reverse complement strand
AGTCACCATTCAATTTTCTTATTTCTTATGTATATATTAGGAAAAAACAGCAAACTGCTGAAGGGTACATATTGCTTTCGCATTCACGCTTGAGCTCTTATTTAGATTCTAAGCTTTACTTTTTACAATGCTAACCATAACTTTTAACTTTTCCGGCTGTGCGGGAAACTTGGCAATTGTTTTGTAAGTGCCCTTTTTCTGTAATTTTATGAGTTTCTTTTTGTTTTTTACTGTAATTTTATAAGTTGAAAAGCCCATATTTGATATTTTAAAATCCGTATAAAATGTGATCTACTCATCAAGCAAACATATTTTCTAACATTTACGACATAGATGATTCGTGAGGTTAGTTTTTGTTCAATATTTTGGTGAGCTTTTCGTATACCAACCATGGCGATATAAGGTTCTCTTTGTTACTACTCGTACAAGGGAAGGCGAAGAATGTTGATTAAACTGAAAGATAGATGGACTGAAGAGGCTGGCAAGGCTCTTTCTTCAAGCAACCGTCGCCTCATTCATTTCTGAAACTTAGGATGCATTTGATAGAATATGAGAACCTTGGATTTGAACTTTAAATTCCATCTTTTCTCAATGTAAATAAGTAAAATAAAGATCTTAAAATGTAGATGTCTCATGTCTGATTAATGATCCTACAAACCATAGATTTTACCTTGAATCTTTTGTCACATCAACAAAAGCATAGGTCATATCCACGTCAAATTCATGAATTTTAAATCCAGAGTAATCAAAACGCGGAGAGGCGATTGGCGGGCCACTTATAACAGCAATATCACTGTGTCACCCTTGAATTTGAATGGTACTCCAACTCGTGTATCATCCCCCAACAGACTCCATCTTACAAATAATGAAACCGTGCAAGCAACTTCTTCGATCAGTGTTGCACTCCACGACATGTAACTATTAATGGTTTTGCTTGACGAACTCAAAGTTTGTTCAGTTTTTCCTTCTTAGCTCGTGATCTATTTAATTAAGCATTATAGTCAGTTGATTTGGTCATTATAAAATATATTTTTTGAATCAAACTCGAAGCATTAGCGGAGCTACATTCTACATATAGGCCGGCGTGAACAGTTGCCCATGCCAATAACAAATTTTTTATTTATTTTACATATTTTTATATATGTTGTGTCACTTCAAAAATGAGAATTTCTATAAGAATGTCCCATACCCAAAAAAATTTTGCTCCGCCACTGACTCAAACTGTCCGACTGATATATCGTTCGATATTATGGTGCTAGCTTCCCGATTCATTGAAACATATCACAGTATCTAGCAACATAGATGTGGCCATTTACATAGAAAATCACATATACATTTTTCATCAGATGACTAAAAATTAAAAATATTTATCAAAACACTATGAATCATTTTTAAAATTACAATCTCAAAACAAACTATGTGTAGTTTTTCAAAGAAATTACAATCTCAAAACAAACTATGTGTAATTTTTTCAATGAATCTACCTTAATTTTTTGGAGCATACTAAGTGACCAAATGAATGTCACAGCGATTATTTTTTAATAATATATTTTTAAATATTAATCATCTGGCAATATCATGGAGAGTTGTGAATCATTATCAAAGTGTCAAGGTGTTTTAAGTGTTGGTTATTATAAAACTGATTGTTTTACGTCACATGCCTCCAGAATCTTGGAGCGGAGAAATGGTTACGTGCATTGGATATACCATGCATAGCTCCTAATGCATGACATGTGGTATTTTGACCAACCTTTTAAAAGGCCTCAGGGCATTAGGGTAGGTGTCACAGGCCTTCCACAAGTTTGAAATGTGCTTGGATACAAGCCCAAAATATTTGTTTCTTATACTTTGAAGACTTTCTAAGTTTGGGGATCGCATATGCTGGTGTCAAATCAAATCGGCTAATTTAGTTCATAATTTATGTTGCCACGTTGTTTGCGCTATTTCTATTTATTATTATTATTTTGTACTTCTTCCAAACTTCATTTTTAGAAAGGAAATCATATAATATTATTTTTTACCAATTGACTTGAACTCCCAGGCAATAAGAGGTGGGGATTATACATTGACCAATTTATAAATGCTACATGTCGTTATATATGAGCTATTCACCTGGCGTACAAGGCATCTTATGCATTGCTTATTACTCCAAACTTTCATTTTATGACTTTGAAGATAATGCATACAGTGGAAACTATTCCTTGTTCCTTCCCAGAGCACGGAAGGAAAAAGGCCTAGCATATTTTTTCTATTTAAGGGCTACGTTTTTTGTGAGAATTCCAAATACAGGCTTCTTGTTTGTGATTTTCTCCCAGTATGACTCTACTAGTCTACTGTATTTTGTTATAAAGAAAAAGGGATGTTTTCCGTTTTGTGTATAAATTTGGGTCTTGCTTTTGGTATTATTAAAAATCTAGGCCCCTGAATAGAACTTTTCGTTGATAAATACTGAAGCATTTCGACTCTGCTCACAACAACAAAGCCGCCGGAGGAATTTCTGCAACTCGGATATGTCGGGATTGAGCAGCAGAAAGAATCGCCAGTGGAGGATCCTCCAAGGCAGCGACCACTGGAAGGACCTCATCGACCCTCTGGACGACGGCCTGCGCCGGACGCTCATCCACTACGGCGAGTTGGCTCAGGCGGCCCACGACGCCTTCATCAGTGAGAGGTTCTCCAGGTTCGCCGGCGACTGCAGGTACGCGCGCGCCACCCTCCTGGAGAGGTGCTGCGTGGGGAACGCCTCCTACTATGAGGTGACCAAGAACCTGTACGCGACGTCGAGCGTGCCGGTGCCGGAGGCGCTCATGGTGAAGTCGCTGTCGAGGGAGGCGTGGAACAGGGAGTCCAATTGGATGGGGTTCGTGGCCGTCGCCAACGACGCCGGAAAGGCTCAGCTGGGGAGGAGGGAGATAGTGGTGGCGTGGAGGGGCACGAGCCGGCCGTTGGAGTGGATCAACGACCTTCAATTCAACTTGGTCTCGCCATCGAAGCTCTTCTCCGGGGATGAGAGCAGGTGGTCGGTAGGCGCCACCGGAGAGGCGGCGAAGGTGCATGAGGGATGGTTGTCTATCTATACCTCCAACGACCCTCGCTCGCCTTACAATCAAACTAGTGCAAGAGATCAGGTAATCTCCTTCTCTCTCCTTATAATAAATTATATATCAATGCAATTTTATGCCATTTATAGTTATAAATTTTATTGAGAGTGATTCAATTAAAAAAAGATCAAGTATTCAATCAATCATCTTTTTGAGAGTGGAAAATCGATAATTTTCATGAAGATACTTGATTCAATGCGTGCTTTATACTATTTTGACATTCATAAACACGTCAGAATGTTTTTACAAGAATTTAAGTGATTTTTGTTTTCTTTTGAGCTATATATCATCCTAATGTTTACTGACTTACTCATAATTATCATGCCAAACTGATAAATAGAAGTGTTAGACTGTAATGGTAATGTTTCTTAATCTATGAAAACTTTTAGCTAGAGATATTGGGATGTCTTGAACTTTATGCATGGTTATTAATCAGTGTGAGCAATCTGAATCTTAATTAACTCAATCTTCTATCACTAAAATCCATCGCAGTTATTGAACGAGGTGAAGCGTCTCATCGAGTTGCACAAGGACGAAGAACTGAGCATAACCTTCACAGGCCACAGCCTAGGTGCTGCGCTGTCCACCCTCAGTGCAATGGACATTGCGGCTAATGGCATCAACAAGGTGCGGGGAATTATACGTGACAGGCAGATCCCGGTGTCCGTCCTCGTCTTCGCGTCCCCGAAGATCGGAGACGCCGCATTCCGGCAGGTCTTCTCCAAGATCGATTCTCTCCGTCTGCTGCGCGTCGCAAACGCGCCGGACATAGTCCCGGCATACCCACTTCTGGGCTATGAGGAAGTTGGTGTGGAGCTAACCATCGACACTAGAAAGTCTCCCTACCTCAAGGGTCCTGGGGACTTCTCAAGTTGGCATAATTTGGAAGCTTACCTTCATGGCATTGCCGGAACACAGGGCACGAGAAGCAGTGAGTTCAGGCTTCAAGTGGACAGAGACATAGCTCTGGTTAACAAGCATTTGGATTTGTTGAAAGATGAATACCTTGTTCCTGTTTCATGGTGGGTGGAGAAGGACAAGGGAATGAAGAAAGGGGCTGATGGACACTGGAAGTTGGTTGATCATGAAGACGACGATACATGAGTCTGCGCGACGGGCACCATGCTCGAGATGGATTCTGTTTCGCCCTCTAATATACAGCGGTTTGTATTTGTTGCGAAGGTGGTGGAATATCCTTCCGCTCTATTTGATACTTGGTGCCTCGTAGGGCAGGGAAAGTTTCATTCATTACTTGAGTACTCAACCAGCTTGAGTGTGAAACTCATGCAACTCTAAACGATTTAGAGTTGAATATCTCTCTAAGTCTTGCATTAATTATACAACTATGTGTAATTGAGAATGAAACTAATAAGCAATAAGTTTATATATCAATAATATGATTTAATTCTTCTTAGTTCGCCTCTTCTAACAGATATATATATATATATATATATATATATATATATATATATATATATATATATATATATATATATATATATATATATATATATATCTCTGAGGAGTTGAGGTGAAAACTGTCATCAGCTTGATTTCTATAAATGTTTTGACATGTTTTCTCTCTTTTTCTTTCTATCTTCCCTCAAAAGCGGGACTTGTATAAAGAGATGAGAATCTTAAGGCCTCATTTTAACATTATAGCCAAAATGGGGGCCTAAATATGGGACATGTATTAATTTGCTGCAAAAACATGTTCGTATTAATCATGAGGCAACAAGCAATAGTTGGACGACTTTTTGTTAAAAAAACTACAAAATATGAAGAGTTGACTTGAAACCTTATTCACAAGCTTACCAATTTGATGAATCGGTCGACGAATCATCAAATTTAGCTGAACATTGTGAATTGCCCAAGAATATAAAAAATATTTAGAAAAAGGTATGTATTAAAAAAGTTAGAAATGAAAGAGTTAAAATATTATAAAGATGACTTGTAGTACTCTTGAATCTGCTGTAAAATCAAATCAATTTGCCATTCATTCAATTTAAATCGCCTGATTCATGCCAATGTTGTTAACACTGCTTTTTATCTGCACCGATAGATGTAAAATAAAAACCTATATAGTAAGGGAGAATGTTTGATATAACTAAAATCATAAAATTTTAGAATCAAAATACTCATGAAGAAATTAGAATTATTAAACAAAAGAAGTATTTTGTTTCTATAATTAAAAAACTGAAACCTAGAATTTTGATTTCATTCTGTTTGAAAAGCAATTATAATTTTAGAATTTTCATTCTGAAATCACAATTCCAAACCATCAAACGCCTCTTAAGAAAACAATAACTTAAAGCCGAGTGGTAAACTGCGTGAAAGCCATACCCCTTCCTCCTATTTTCATTTTCATGATTCAGAATTGTCTTGAAACTTGTATGGTTCTACAATATATCCATCATTTTAAGATCATTCCAAACTTGTATGTCTTAAAACCGAGTGGCAAACGAAAATTTCTCGAGAGGACAAGGCAGCAATGGGTAAATAAAAACAGCGCCCCCGACTGGGCGCCCGATGCTGCTGCTGCTTCCGCCTGTGGAGTGTTGTGTTGGACCATGAGCCTACGTTGCTCCTTCGGGCTTCCCCATAGCCGCCTTTTTGCTGCTCCTCCTCCTCCTTTACCGCCGCGTCTCGTTGCTGGTGCCCGCATCTCCATCGCATTGCTCCCCACCAGATTCGGTTCAACTTCTCCAACCCACCATCCATCGTCTGCTCGATTCCTTGGCAACCCAATTCCTCAAGTCCCCTGCGCAATCAAAGCGACAGAAATGGACGCGCAGAAAGTGACTGAAGCCGTTCATGGGGGGGATTCTGCTGACTCTGCCATGAAACTTTTGTTTGTAGAGATGGGCGTCGGTTACGACCAACACGGGTAGAAATCTCTCTCTCTTTCTCTGGATTGCCATTTTCCGACCGCTGAACTGTCTGCATCAGTCAGGATATCACAGCTGCTGCCATGAGAGCTTGCAGGGATGCCATCGCGTCTAACTCCATTCCGGCCTTCAGAATAGGTAAAGCTTGGAAATTACCCGTCAAATTTTGTCTACCCATGAGGGATTATAGCGCTATCACTTCCCTGCGGATGTTTGAGACGCTTGCTGAGCGTGTGCTTGGCGGCTGCAACAGCGATAACGGAGATGGAGAAAGCGTTCCATTTTAATTGGCGACTATCTGATAAATTAGAGCATTTTAATTCCAGAACAATAGGATGGGCCTTGGTGTTGGATAATTTACACCGGTAGCATATTCCAATTGCTCTTAACACTGACGCTCATCCAAGCACCTGTTACTCTTAGTATAATTATCGAAGAATCCGTAAAGCTGTGGCGGGTGTTGCTTATTTTGTAATAGATCGAAATGTTTCAGTAATAATTTCAGATTGAAAGGAAATTGACAAAGTTACATGCACTTGCGCTTAGTTCTTAGATCATATCCTACTTTCTGGTCTGTTTGTAGGTGTTCAATCGAGATTCAAGTAACTCGATCCTGTTTAAATTGAGATTTCAGATATGTTGTTATATTGAATTTGATCTTCATCTCCTGAAGTTCGTCTGGGATGCAGGGTCTATCCCAGGGGTGAGCCCTGAGCATATGAAGCTCAAGATCAAGTTGGGCGTCCCTCGTTCCGTGCAGCAACACCTCGATATTGAGAAAGTGAAATCTGTGTTCCCCTAGTGAGTTCTTCGCCTTTGTTATTTTATCTCAAGTAGCAAAATGTGGTCAGCTTTCCTTCTTCCGTCTTTGTTATGATTTTTGTGCATGTGGACGTAGACTCTCCGTTAGTGTTCTTGTTATCATGCTTGCTCGCTCCTTTGATGCATTTAGAATGTTGGTTTTACATTTTTTGGGTTTTCCAGCATGACATTTTCTGTCCGCTTGCTTTTCTTCTGATACCCGGTGTTTAGGTAGCATACCATGTGCATTTACACCCGCTTGCAGTATCTGAAAAAACAGGTCGTCTGTCATGTTAACTTGAAGTGCAGTAACTAAAAGGAACGAGCATCTCTTATTGCCATTCTGCGGAAATTGCTTGTTTGTCATGAATGCCATCTTGCTGACTCTTAATGTTAGGCCTGTCGATCTTACAGACAGCATTCAAAAGAGAACTAGATGTCATGGAAGGCAGCGCACTAACAAATGGATTTTCTCCCAACGTCCCTGTTCTGCGGCTTCAACCTGATATAATTATCGGGTTGCTACTCTAATTGTCATGTTTAGCTTGTTAAATGTTCTAGCCTTCTAGGTGATCTTCAATTGATCTTGCAGACATCATTTAAAAGAGAAATAGATGTCACGGAAGGCAGTGCACTGACAAATGGATGTTCTCCCAATGATCCCTGTTCTGTGGCTTCAACCTGATATAATTATCAGGTTGAAGCTGTAATTGTCATGTTTAGTTTGATAAATGTTGTTGGTGATCTTCAATTGAAACATAAGCATTTTATGTAGCCGCAATTTAACTTCCATTTTAAGTTGTTTTGCTCTTCATCTAGTGTCCTTAAATCTTGATGGCATCCTGAGGTAAATATTGCTCAGAGACACCGAGGAAATTCCAATTTTTTCTTTGGAAGTGTGCTAAGAATATCAGGGGAACTTTTCATTTGGAAGGATGTTAAGAATCTCCTTGCTTTTATAATTTTTATCTTTGGACTTTTGAACTAGTCCTTTTGAGTTGCTATTTATCATCCCAAACTGGGATAGTTCAGCACTATATCAATAGCCTTCTAAAACCCTTGAATGGTTCATATATACCCATGGCTCACGCTACTTGTATGGCGAACTCTGTAAGGAAGTTGCCCCACCCGTGTCACACCCCCACTAGGTGTTGATGCTTCTCCAACTCACCAAATGCAATTTCAGTTTTGTCACGGCCAATTACACATACACATATTAGAGTTAACTAATTAACGTTGGCTCAAATTTGGTATAGATTCATAATTTCAATAATTTAGTGAATTTAGTCTTGTAACATCTTGCTATTCTGCTTGTCTGCTATTATATATATATATATATATATATATATATATATATATATATATATATATATATGAGATCCTTCTCTGGGAGTATTTCTCTTTTCATGTGCCATAAAATATCTATCCCTTTTTAGCAAGGGTGTGAATTAACGTATGGTAACAAGGCCTTGTGTCAATCTTCAGGGCTTCAGGCCGTGTACTGTAGGGAATAAAAAAGGAAGCAAGGGATAAGTCAGTACTCAGTAGGTGCGGGTGAAGGTCTAGTTCCTGTTTTGAGCTCGGCAGGTATTACATGGATTTCTTAAAGAAAGCTACTGACTATCAAAAGATAGGCCCCGTGCCTGTTTTGAGTATAACAGATACCAGTAGAGCAGGAGAGCAAGTGGAAGTCAACGAATAGAAAAAGGTCACCAGTAAGGGCTAAAAGTAAGGCAATCAAAACTATCAGATATCCTGGTTCATAGCCTTCCATCGGCAAGAACTACTGCTGGATAAAAGTGGTTGGGACAAGTCATATCGAACACAAGGTTCAGTTCCGCGTTCGACTACTGTAGCTGGTGCAGTGATGCCTAGATCAACTTTAAATTTACGCTTGGGTCCCATATACACGGATATAATGTGCTAAAGTGGGGATGGTTTAGCTCTATAATTATGGTTTATCAAAACCGTTGAGGGGTTTATGTATCCATGTCTAATGCTACCAATTGTCTGGGTGCCAACAAAAGCTAGATGCATGGTGGGTTGAAATCTGCTACTCAGCACTCGTCAGTTTTGAGCCAGGTCACTTCAAACTGTCACCAATTGTCTTCATCAGTCACATACATTGAATTTTTCATTTAAGGAAGTGATGATGATAGAACGTGCCTTTATACATTTGATTATCTTGAAAAAAGTTATTGTTTATTGATTCTTTTTTACTTCTGTGGAAGAAAACTTCTCTACTGAGGTTAGTTTTTGTAAATTGAGTAAAATAGTTGTCCATTGGAGAGAAAAAGATTTCTGTATGCTATCGAGCCCCTCCACATAAAATTCTAGTCTTTAAACTGATCTGTAATATGTTACCATTTTCATGCTACCTTCCGCTCTGCAGATAGGGTACCATCTTCTGTTACATTGATACGCTTGCAGGTAAGGGCATGGCATGAGTTTGACTTAGAAAGTTCCATAAAAATTCATATAGCATGGTCCTTGTGGATGCTTGGCTTTGTATTGTGTGCTTCCCCTTTGAAACCTGTGACAAACTCAAATGTCTTTCTGAATTCTACTTGTAACAGCTGATGTTGCTGTATACTTATTGGGTTCTTGCAGTGGTAAAGTTGTGAGCTTTGAGGTTGTTGATGGTGGATTGATCTGCTCAAGTGGTACTTGCCTGGAGGAAATGGGCGATAAAAATGATGATTGTTTTGTCGTTAATGCTGCTGTTTATGTTGGTTATTAGTCAATGAATGCGGTGAAACCGTGAAATTTTTGTTCTTTTTTTATCTATTGACGTTCTAATCATGTTTTCTAGATTAATAAAAACTCTCTCTCCTGTGTTATTCTAACAATTTCTGGTGTATGGTCACATAATTTGGATGTTATGCCTAGACTTCTCCTTTCTTTGCTGTTTTTTCTTCTAAATGCATCAAAACTGAACTTCACAGTAACATCTTTAACCTTTTATATCAGGGTAACTGGTGAGGACCTGCAAAATAATGTCCTGTCGCTGTCTTAAGTTTCTGTATAATCATGCTGCCAGTTGTTGTAGGCTTATAGGTCCTCACGGAATCATTCAGCTACCCCAGTTAAAGCACCAAGGCTATTGAAAGCTACACTTGCTGCTTTCGGTTGCTGCTTGGTGCTTGGCAAACTGTCACATTTCCCTCCATGCCGACCAGACAACTTGTTACCCCTTTTCAAAATTTTTCCGTCTTTGGCTTTGCTTTTGAGCTTATGCTGCTCCCTTTAATCTCATCATCTGCACAAATGTAATATTCTTCAAATGTTCACTTCTTCCCTTCTGCTTCAAGTGTCAGCATCTCATGCCTCTGGCAATGTGATTCTCTTGTCCATCTCCGGGTTGGTCTTTATGCAGCATTTGTGTTCCAAACTTTTTCTTTCTATCAATTGTCTCTGTGCATCATCTGTGGATTGAGTATCAGGTAAATCTTTTTTTCTTCCTTCTCTTTACAGTTTTCTGTATTGCAGTTGGCAGAGTTTGTGAGCCCTTGATGTGAGTGCAGCCAGCCAATGTCTGGAATGGGGTCTTTCTTATGGAAGGACACCAACTAATCTATTTCCAGGCTCATGGCGTTATTGTTTTGAGATTTTTTTTAGCCTATTTTCTGTGCATTCCCCAACAGGAAAAAGATGACCATTGAGCGACTACTTCATAGCGTGCATCTTATCATCCCTCATTTGTTTCATTTAATCTATGAGGTGCTAAAAATTGGGCAGCGCTCATTCTTGTTTATGAAAACAAGCATGGTGAAGTCTAAGCTGTTTAAAGATTGACATCCCAATACCATGTTGTTACCGTCTAAATTGTTGAATTGGCGATAATATGTTTTCCCCACCCAATCCTTGCAGGCTGGAGTTGTGGAGTCCCGTACCAGAGTATGCAAAGATTGAATTCATAAATTTTTGTAGTTGCAACCTTTAAGTTGAGTGGGTGGTGCTCTTTTTCGTTTTTTCTTTGTTTTTTTTTTTTTGTTGTTGTTGCCAATTTCGAACGTCTAGATGCTGTTAGCCGTTTAATGGTAAAAGACTTGATTAAAACTGTGGGAAACCGATTCTACACCACAGGAATTTGATACCGGTAAATGAAAGGGGTACAGGAAGCGACGTGTGATTAAGAAAGAGGAAGAAGAATGACTTGGCAAATAATACAAGCTGTACAGAGCGGAAAGCAATATGGTAGAGGTGAAGCGACTGTAAGATGGGGAATTCTGTTTGAGAGCCTTGGACTTAGATGGAGATGCATGATCTTCATAAATTTTCTAAATGCTCAAGGAGTCATTGGACTAGGTCTTAACAATTAAATGTCTAGTCCGAAACATTTTGCCTTTCGTGAAGAGTTTGAATAAAACAAAAATTGTAAGCTAACGTTTCCTGTATTTCAAGATTTTATCAGACAAAAATAAGCCCAAAGAGAACAATTTTCCTGAATCTTATTAGGGCCTCTCAAATGACCGAGCTGAGCTTCACTGGTTCAAATCAATGTTGTCAAAATCAGACTCAATTGATCGATTCAAATGAAGTCGATGGCAAATTGATTCGATTATGTGACCAATTTACATTTGTTTTTAACTATTTTAAAATATTTTAAAGATTTTTTATTTTAATTAACTTAGAAATTTTATTATTTATATTATCTTAAATGAGCTTTCGGATTAAAATATTAGAGTTTTCATAGTTTTAAAGTTTGTTGGGTCCTTAAGATTCTGAAATCTAAGGAGCTTCAGTGTCGAAATTTTACATTGCCGAGAGGAGGTGATTCTACCAGCGTCGACAAGATGTGCTGCTCGCGAGATCCATTTCTCTGCTATATCAGAAAACTGTAAAAAGAAAATGCCAAAAGGAAGTGGATTGAAGTAGAGCTTCTAAGGTTCAACCATGGCCGTAGCAGCTTACTGCTCTTCCTGCTGACTCCTTTTATCGATAGCGAGAGCCCAGGGCCAGGGGCCACCGAGGCTATAAGGGAAATTACACAAATACCACCACCTGTTCAGTCATGGTCGTCCTCTCCTCCCCAGTCCCCCTCCTCCGCTATTTGAACCCTTCTCGAAGTCTCTCTCTCCAGCCTTCTGCTCCTGCTTTTGCTGCTTCTCCCTTCACGCTTCTGCCGCCATTTTTAAGAAGAAGAAGAACAAGAAGAAGGCTATTCTTCACCATGGCCTCTCTGCAGAAGAAGGTACTCTCTCTCTCTCTCTCTCTCTCTCTCTCTCTCTCTCTCTCTCTCTCTCTCTCTCTCTCTCTCTCTCTCGGAAGTGGAGAATATTAAGTGTCTGAGTTGAGTATTTGCCTGCTTAAGGTGATGGTTCCTATAGCCGACGGGACGGAGGAGATGGAAGCCGTCATCATGATCGACGTCTTGAGGCGGGCGGGGGCGGACGTTGCCGTCGCGTCCGTGGAGAAGGAGCTCCAGGTTGTGGCATCCAGGGGGGTGAAGCTCGTCGCCGATGCTTTCGTCCGGGACCTCTCTGATACCTCTTTTGATTTAATCGCTCTTCCGGTAATGATTATGGGTTTTCTTCATTGATTATGAAGCTATATATTCGGTTTCATGGCTTTGAACTCATTATGTTAAATGTTGAACCGTTTGGGTGCATTAATCAAAGGGCGGGATGCCTGGTGCTGCTAATTTCCATGGATGCCAAGCTCTAGAAACCATTGTGAAGAAACACGCTGCAGATGGGCGGCCTTATGCTGCGATCTGTGCATCACCAGCGGTCGTTCTTGACAAATGGGGTCTGTTAGATGGTCTGAAGGTATGCTTCGAGTTTTGGTGATTAGATTGTCAGTCTTCATTGGGGTCTCCTTTGAATTTTAGTTGGTATTGAAGCATAAGTAAGAAGCAGTTTCATGCAACGGTCATCAAGTACCATTTATCCCTTTCTTATTGGTATGTTCTGCGTGCTTAAATTTGCAGGCGACTTGCCATCCTTCATTTATGGATAAGTTATCGTCTGCGGTACCAGTGGACTCAAGAGTTCAACAAGATGGTAAAGTTGTTACCAGCAGCGGACCTGGTACAGCCATGGAGTTTGCGTTGGTTTTAGTTGAGCAGCTATTTGGGAAAGAAAAACGGGATGAGGTTGCTGGGCCTTTGGTGAGTCCAGATCTCTGTTTAAATTTACGCCCTTCTTGTCCGGACAGGCGTTTGAACCTTGCAGACGCTTTAGTTGTGGTGTTACCTTTTGGTTTCGCTTGGAGCGATAGGATTAAATCAAATATTTGGGTTGTGATGCCACTCTTGTTTTCTTTTTCTTAGATATTTGGTTTCTTAAATTTCAAATCTTTGTGGCAATGTCAATGAACCAAACATTTCGTTGCGAGAATGTTTTCTTCTTTCATAAGTCAGATCTCTTGTGATATTACCTCTTGGTTTGGAATGTTTCAGCAATGGGGATGAAACCCAGTATTTTGTTATAATTGTGATGCTACACTCCTTTCTATTTCAGATGTTTGTTCCATCTGATGTCCACAATGAAACGAGCACTTTGGTTTCCTTGTAATGCTAACTATATTTTCTGGGTTTTATTCTGCAGCTGCTATACTCGGATCACAACAAGGAGCACCCTGTACGTGAATTGAATGCAGCAGGCTGGTCATACAGCGGTTCTCCTCAGGTTTGCCTTGTTCTTTGAGAGTGTGTTTGCTCCATGATGTTGTGTCTGTAATTTTCTTGAAATTGTAGCGTAATTTAGTTATTTAGAGGGTTGTGAATGGAGCATGCTTGCAGGAAGTGTATTTGTTGGTCGAGGGAATCGTACATTCCACACGTTACAAACAATAGAAGGAAAAAATGTCTTTCTAAATGAGCTGTTTGATCCATTTGTATTTGAAATGATGGCAGCCAACATGTCCTCATTGGTGTGGTTTAGGCATAGATGCATACTCATACGTAAGTCATATGGGTACAGGTATGGGTACAAATATGCAATTTTAGAAATTGTAGGTACGAGGCTACGGTAGGATAATATATATACATGTATATATGCAAAATAACACAAAAAATCAAAATGAAAGCAAGTGATTTTAAATAAAAACATTACATGTTGATGAACAATAACTCTAAAAATAAAATGAAATTGAATTGGAAAAAATTAAATCACATAAAAGGAAACAGTTCGGATCAGTTTTGAATATAAAAAGTACCCAACTGTGTCCAACTACCCACTTTGGGTGGTACAACAACAAAGGTACATGGACCTTATTGAAGTAAGTACCCATGTGACTTAGAAGTTTCACACACATACATTCATGTATGTTTCCAACAATTTGTGACTCCTAATCATGC
Organism: Nymphaea thermarum; assembly: GCA_011799765.1. Taxonomy (NCBI): domain Eukaryota; kingdom Viridiplantae; phylum Streptophyta; class Magnoliopsida; order Nymphaeales; family Nymphaeaceae; genus Nymphaea; species Nymphaea thermarum. Next base: position 125,572 of record JAANDH010000602.1, on the reverse strand, counting down.
CATGGGAGCTAAAATCAGTAGTTTTTGCACCATGTACTTATGCAACATATAGTGCTGTAAACCGTTGGTTTTTGTTTGCTCATTTTGTTCTTGTTTCATTTTCATTATCCAGTAGAGGTTCTAACCTTTAAAGTTTCTGATATTTATTTTAATGAAAGCAACTACTGAGATAAGAGTCATCGTCGTCGTTTTTAAACAATTAAATAATAGTTCTGCTCATTTTTGTCGCTTACAGGTGCTTGTGCCAGTGGCTAATGGCTCAGAGGAGATGGAAGCTGTAATCATTATTGACGTTTTGCGTAGGGCCAAAGCAAATGTAATTGTGGCTTCAGTTGAAGATAAACTAGAAGTTGTTGCTTCACGGAAGGTTAAACTGGTCGCTGATATGCTCCTCAAGGAGGCTGCTGAGCTTCCTTATGATCTGATTGTTTTGCCGGTTAGTTGTTGTACTTCAATTGTCAAATTTGTGCAAGGTGTAAATGCATTTATGATTTTTCTTTTTCTTCGAAAGATATGGGAAAGACCTCCAGACCGGTAAATGCATAAAATATATGAACCATTGTTGTCCTGTTTTGAGGTACTTCCAATTGGATTGATTTCTTTTTTATTTACCTTCAATTTTTGTTTCCTGTCTTGGTTACTGTCATCTATCTGCCAACAGTATCTGGTACCAACGAGTGTTGTGCTTTCAGGGTGGACTTCCAGGTGCTCAAACCTTTGCAAGTTCAGAAAAGCTGACAAACTTGATAAAAGAGCAAGCAAAATCAAATAAACCGTATGGTGCAATATGTGCATCCCCTGCACTGGTATTTGAACCCCATGGTTTACTCAAGGTAATGGTATTAAAGCAAGCATAGTCTTGTCTTGAACGTTCTGAGATTCTGCTAACTAAAGCCATTACTGAGGGTCGTCAGCTTATTTCATTGACACTGAAAGATAATGCTAAATTAATGCTTCAGCATGAAATTCCATGTCTGAGTGTTGTTTTGATCTACCTTTCATAGACTTCTTGTGTAAAATTTCCTGGGGCTTAGCATTTATATTTGGGAAGATGTTCTTTATTTAATTCTCGTGTGTTATCTTCCAAAGAATACTTTGTTATCAGCTTAAACTTGGCATGACATTGATTTATTCGGTCAGAAGAAAGCCTGTGATACCTATGGTCTCACCTGCTAAATGCACAGACTGTTTCCATGTGAAGGAACACCAAGGTCGTGCTTGTTTGATCGTGAGAGAAGAAAATTTTTTTTACAAGAGATGGTGAATGCAAGGGCAGTACGTGTCCATGTTGCCAGAAAAGTGAATCGCATGTGTATGTACACCACTTTGCAATCAAAGTGGGCATGCAGAGCAATAAAATCTGTCTACTAATGATCTCTCTATAGAAATAACCTCTTTGATGTTTGTTTAATTCAGCCACAAAAAATAACAGTTTTTTTCATGATTGGAGAGTTGGTGAAAAGGCCTAAGCCAAAAGGCCTCTAAAAACGCATAGATTGGGGAAATTCATGCCTCACATTGAATTCTGATCTCATTTTAATGGCTTCATCACAAAAAAAATACTTATTGTTCTGGTTCCTAAAACTTACTGGATCATTTCATTTTTCTTGTTATTATGTGTTTGAAGCATGTTGCTCACTTTGTTATTCCTAAACAGGGAAAGAAGGCGACTGCATATCCAACCCTGTGCAACAAGCTTTCTGATCAAAGTGATATTGAGAACAGGGTGGTGATCGATGGGAATCTGATAACAAGCAGGGGGCCCGGCACAACTATGGAATTTGCACTTCGGATTGTAGAGAAGTTCTTTGGACGTGAAAAAGCATTAGAACTAGCCAGTCCAATGGTTTTCACATATGTATAGAAGCTGTTTGTCTGCTGCCGTGCATGCACAACCTTCAATGTTTTGTTTGCTACACCTTTGCACGTTTTTGTTGGTCACCTTCTATGTAAATGCTTGCTGTGTGAAAATAAGCTCACCAGGGCGTGTTTAAACTTTTATGAACTGGTATAGCCATCGAAGCTTTCGGTTGATGGATGAGTAAAATGGAAATCATAATGTTGAGGTGATTAGATTTGCTTCAGTTTCTTCTCTCTTGTTCTTAGTTTTTATATTTGAAAGGTACACTGTCACCGCAGATACTAACCTGCTTTTCAAAGGGCTGAAGATACTAATCATAATGTGTACTGTTGAGCATGGAAAACAGACGCAAAATCACACAATGTACCCAGATGAACAAAAAATTTATGTATGTATGTCATACACACACTTTTAACATCCATGAGAACAAAAATTTCTGACGACGCTAATATACATCGTACATGATGCGTTGCTCCCCCATGTCCAGGAAAGCCGTTACTACCTTGTTTTCCTAATGAAACAATTAATATCACCTGCGGAGACTAGCAGACCAGAATTTTCGGCTTGCAAAAAATGTGGAATTTTCTCAGCTAGATTTGGAACAGATGAGATAGCAGTGCCCATTATCTGCTTCGCTCATTCTTGGATGTTTCAAGCTTAAAAGACTCAATTTAGAAATCAGATGCCTCTCAACTTTCTTTGTACTCGCGAGGTGCATCTTTCAAATTGGTAGGAATACTTTACGGTACCACTTATTGTTTGATTGAATTCGCTTCATTTAGATCAGTATGAACAGGTGCCAACATCAAGCCCTACGATTTACCATAATGATAATAATCATCAAAGGTTGAAACCTGAGATTGGTTGGCAGCTTACAAACCTTAGATTCCACTAGGAAGATGAACGTCTTGATTGACCTCATAATCATTGGACACTCATTTCTCCAATTTAGAATTGAGCAAGAAACATGTGAGCGAGTCACTTGAGAGACAAGCAAATGATGGGGAAGTCACGAATTTATTCGCAATTACAATCCTCCTCTATCTTGCAGATCAATAGACTGCCCCAACTGTCAATTGGATTTCTTTTGTGTCGGGGCATTTCTTCTTCTTCTATTTCATTTCTAAAGAGAAATGCTTGTTGAGTATTAGGTTCTTGCTTGCCATTACTCATTTTTAGGCCTCCGAGGGCCAATTTACCGCCATGAATCATGAAATGAGCCGTTTAATTTACCATCTCACTTTTAAAGATGATAAGGAAAAAGGAGACTCATCCGTTGAAAACAGAAAGAAGTAAATTTGATTTGCATTTTCCTGCAGGATCTGTTGGAAGCAAAAGGAGACAAGTTAATTGAAACATGCATCTCTTAGGTCGTCAGCACTCGAAGGGGAAGAAAAGGGCAGTGGTTGCTGCTGTATCCCCATCAAAGTGGGATGAAGCAAAACCAGTGTTGGTTGAGACAGGTGAGAGGCAAGGTCAATGGGCAGATCAACCAACTTCTTTCTTTCTGTGACTTCTTTGACCCATATGATGCATCAAATTAATTGAAAGTAAATTTCGATTTCCTTATATATATATATAATGATATGATAAGAAAGGCGTCGATCTCTGTTTGTCCAACATTATTGATTTCTTGTTTGAGTCCTTTAACGTGTGATCTTGTCCTTGACACGGACACTCTCTCTCTCTCTCTCTCTCTCTCCCTCTCTCAAAAAGAATAGCAAACGGGAAGATCCATGACAGTGATGTACTTATCAGATTTTGTTGTTCCAAGTTGTTTTGTTTTCTTGTTCTGCCCTTCAACGTGTGATTTTGTCCTTAGCAGTCTCTCTCTCTCTCTCTCTCTCTCTCTCTCTCTCTCTATATATATATATATATATATATATATATATATATATATATATATATATATATATATATATATATATATATATATATATATATATATATAACAAGCGTCATTCATATTTTGTTGTTTCAAATAAATTCAAAGACTATATATATATATATATATATATATATATGTCTGTGTGTGTGTATATATATATATATATAATTTTTAGAAGAAAGTGTGATTTGTTCACTAAATTAAGATATTTATGACAGTTGATTTCTGAAACTTGTTATGCGCAGGTTTTAATTGATTTATCAAATCATTAATTTAGACCATGTGTAAGTGAAAACAACTTAAAATTAAAATTTAAGATTTAAAGGGCATCTGTAATAGTCCTTTACACAAGTTTTCACCGGATCCCACCTACTATCTCTCTCTCTCTCTCTCTCTCTCTTCCTTACTCAACTTAAAATAAGAAACAGCTGGTAGCTTGACTTCGTTCAACTTAAAGTCTCAACCAACCATGTAGCTTCGTGTATGAAACCCTTGTTGGCGTAATTTCTTCACTCAACCATGATGAGACATCTGGATAATAATAATAATACATCAAGTCTGATTAATACAATAAAGTAGTTTCAATTATGGGAACATAAATCATAATAGATTTCATTAGTAAAAAATGTTCTCACCACCTAATGTAACGAAATCTGTGTTGGAGAGAGATACCCCGAAGAAGCCAAAGCTACTCCTCATTTCCTCATGATCCAAAAGTCCATGGCTGCTTCGGGACCTGAACAGGGAGGAAGTGGCACACCTAACAACTAAAGATTGTGTGTTGGTTCTTACAATTTGGACACAAAGATCTGTAGTTCATTTTGCATGTTTATGTTGGCGTTTCGTAAAGTTTTTTAAAAGTTCAGTAGCGCGAAACTCTATTTAGCTCACCAAAGATGAAAAGAATATTGATATCCTTCAACTTGTGTACACAAGACTCCTGATTAATACGATATTCCATGTGTGGAGAAAACTTTGAAATGTATTTCATGCTATGTTGTGGTTCAGATTCTCTAGGTGCCAACCGAAGCTAACAATAAGGCAAATTATAATCTCTTTGTGTCAAGTATTTGGATTATTTTTGAGCTGTCCCTTCATACTTTGAAATCAAATTATGTTCAAGACACCAACATACGGTTCAGCACAAAAAAAAGTGTTTTATAATGGAGGAGGTGGTAGGTTAAACACCCAATGTGTGAAGAAGATTAAGATTTTTTTTTTTAAATCTTAAAAACCTAATATATGTGTATTTCACAAAAAAAATTACATATAAGTTCTAAAAAATTTCGTTAACTTGTATAAAAATTTTTGGAAAATATATCTTGACCTATTATTAAAATTTTGAAACTATAATTCAGCTTCCCCCTCTCTTCAATTAAAAAATTTCTGACTCCATCCCTGCATTTGGGTCAACATCTCTGAAATTGAACACCTTGAATCAATCAAGTGGAGACTTTATCATTCTTAATTTTCTAATGAATATTGTTTTAAGGAAAAGTTGTTGGCCAGGGCTCAGCTTCAATTCCAGATCAAAGATAAAAAAAAAAAATGTATATGAAATTTGGTTGTCACTCGAAAATCATCATTTACAGACATGCAAAATTTTAGCGACCAGAAAAATATATACATCGATGAAAAAATAATTTATAAAGGAGTTTTATCAAATTTAACTATATAAATCCGTTCTACGCTATCCAATTTGGCAATGATGATCGATCTAAAGCGTTAAATTTGAAAGCACTTGCTTTTTGGATCTCTTGTTCTCAACTCCAGAAAATGCGCAGCTATTGGCTTCCAATTGATGCCTACACTTTCATGTTTGTTGAACCATAAGGCCGAGTTGGTACAAGCAAAGATTCAGGAAACTCCTACAATCAGGTCCAAAGCCTAACCACAAGTGAAAATAGTGATTGCCATCACGGAATTTAATCATATCATATCATATCATATAATATATATATATATATATATATATTATAATGTGCTAGACCTTTTAGGTGCTAGATTACTAGGTTGGTTTTTTTTTCATATTTAACCGGAGAAAAGGAATCTTCATCATCTATCATTATTTCATAAACTAAAACTGCAAGAACTTGTTCGTTATTTTGAAGGGAAATGTGTCTTTTTTTTTAGCATAAGAAATTTCATGCAGTTTCTGCCATTAATTTTTGGATTACCAAAATAACTTCGGTACATGGTAGTTTATAGCAATTCACAATACAAGATAATTTGATCTATAGAAAGTTAAAAGGTAAGAATGATCCTATTAGATTATAGGTACAATGGCAGTACCAAACGTATATCATATTTAAATTTGCTTTCTCTCTCCATCTTTCTCTAAGGAGCTCAGCCATGGCGGTACCCAATAAACAGGCATGCAAGAAATGTAGTGAGAATTTGGTGAGTTAGCTCACCTCCATCTTAAGCCGCACCAACCTTCTTCTCCACCTCCCTCTACGATCTTCTCTGTCTCTCTCTCTGCCTCACAGGCTCCTTTTGTCTCTGTTCTGTCATCCTCGCAACTTGAGCCTCTACCGCAGCAAAATCCGTTTCAGTTTTCCGTTCTTCTTCCCCCATGGATTCTCCTGTCAAAGACAGAGATTCTGGCAAGGAATTAGGCCGGAAACCCACCTATGAACTGCAAACCGTCGACCTTTCCTACATGCTGCACCCTCCCACTGCCACATCCACATCATGGCTCCCATGGCGCCCCATTTCCTGCGGCACCGCGGCCACCTCCAGAAGCATCCTTCGGGGAGTGAGCTTCAAGGCCAGGATCGGAGAGATCCTGGCCATCGCGGGGCCGAGCGGCGCCGGTAAATCGACGCTGCTAGAGATCTTAGCGGGAAAGGAACTTCCCGGGAGGCTCTCCGGCGAAGTGTTGGTTAATGGTCGTCCTATGGACGGCGCCAGTTACCGGCGAATCTCCGGCTACGTTACACAGGACGATGACGCGCTCTATCCGCTGCTTACGGTAGAAGAGACGCTCCTGTACAGCGCCCGTCTCCGGCTCCCCAATGACGGAAACCGCGCCGGACGGGTGAAGGCCCTTCTTGCAGAGCTCGGATTGGAGCACGTTGCCGAGTCGCGTGTTGGCGGCGGTAACGTTCGCGGGATCTCCGGCGGAGAGAAGCGGCGCGTCTCGATCGGCGTCGACCTCGTCCACAATCCGGCGGTACTGATCCTCGACGAGCCCACCTCCGGCCTGGACAGTGGCTCCGCCTTACAAGTAATGAGCATGCTGAAATTCATGGCGGGAAACCAGGGGAAGACCGTAGTGGTGAGCATTCACCAGCCTGGCGTTCGGATCCTCGAGCTCGTTAGCCGTGTCCTCCTCCTTGGAGACGGCAGCGTCGTCCACCACGGCTCCATGGACGAGCTTCAGGTCAAGCTCATTAAATCCGGCCACTGCATTCCTCCCCACGTCAACGTTCTGGAGTTCGCCATGGATGTCATTCAGAGCCTTAAGATCGTAATTCAGGCAATAAAGCCCATCGAAGCAAAAGAAGAAAGAGAAGGCGGAAGAAAGGCCCTGGAAACCGTCCCTGAGGAAGAACTACCAATCACTGTTCCGGAAGATGGCCATGGCCGACTCGAACCTGCAACTTTCCGTTACGCGAACTCCGCGGTGAACGAGGTAGGCATCCTGAGCGAGAGGTTCTGCAAGAACGTTCTCAGGACGAAGCAGCTCTTCACGGCCAGGACGGTTCAGTCGACGGTGGCCGGACTCGCACTCGGCACCATCTTCCTCAACGGCGGCGGGTGGCGGGAGAAGATCGGCTTCTTCGCCTTCACGCTCACATTCCTCCTCTCGTCGACCACGGAGGGTCTCCCCATCTTCCTAGAAGAGCGGAAGATTCTGATGAGGGAGACCTCGAGGGGAGCTTACAGGGTGGCCTCCTACGCCTTGGCCAACGCTCTGGTTTTCCTGCCATTCCTGCTTATGGTGGGAGTTCTGTACTCCACCCCTGTCTACTGGCTGGTAGGCCTCCGCAGGGACATCCTGGGGTTCCTCTACTTCCTCCTGGTGGTGTGGATGGTGCTGCTCATGGCCAATTCCTTCGTCGTCTGCTTCAGCGCCGCCGTGCCCAACTTCATCATGGGGAACTCGATAGTTTCCGGCTTCATGGGCTGCTTCTTCCTCTTCTCAGGGTACTTCATTGCACAGAACAACATACCCAAGTACTGGCTCTTCATGCACTATATGAGTCTCTTCAAGTACCCATTTGAAGCCTTCTTGATCAATGAGTATGGGACAGACAGGTTCAGGTGCTTGGAGAAGGAGCAGGAGATCTGCGCCATGGATGGCAGTCAGTTGCTGGCGCAGCAAGGAATCAGGCTCTCAGAGAAATGGAGCAATTTGGGGGTGATGGCGCTCTTCATTTTTGGGTACAGGCTTATCTCTTACTTCCTTCTTTGCTATAGATGCAGTGGGTGCAGAAAGGTGATCTTGATTCGTTAATGTCACCATTGTTTTGGGTTGTGTTACTTGTTGTAATAATAAGGAAAAGAGTACTTCTCACTATAATTCTTGCAAGATTTCATTCTTTATGATGTTTGATGTATAGGGAATTTTATTAGCAATTATAGCAGAGCTATTGTGTTTTGATTCATCTTTTTCATTATAGTCATGATTCATCTGATGTTTGGAATTCTCATAAGCGATCCCATCTTTGCGAATCTTCCACATGGTTCATCGTCCAGGTCCAAGAAGGAAAAGTGCTTCCCTCTTCCCTTATCTTCATGCATCAAGTTGGCAGCAATTCGATATGCCTGTAAAGATTATGCAATTGCATTCTAGAAATCAGTTTTTGAATTCAATCTTTCTGCAAAATCTATAAACCTTGTCATATTTTTCAAGTTTTAAAATTATCTTACACATACATCCAAAGAAAATCAAATCATTTAGTATATCATGCAACCGGTTCAAATCTATCCTTACCACATCCCACCTATAATTCGTTTCTCCCAGTTAGATTCGGACCCAAATTTCTAAAACCCAACCGGGTTCACCAGGCGGAAGATCCCGTAGAAGTGCAATCCGATGGGATCCTTGACAGATTTCAGGCTCCTTTTCTGATTTGGTCACTCAAACTCTAGACTAGGTGAGAGTTTTGATTAGTGATTGGATCTTATTTTCTTTAGTACCGGTACTTTATATTTTTAACCCTTGACATTCCTACATGTGTGTGAAAGTGTATGCGTGTGAAAAGGGTGAACGCGAGCCGATTCGAGCCCGAGTTCAGTCAGCTCGAACTCGGCTCGACTAATGGAACCTCGAGCTCGAGCTCGCTCGATAATAGCTCGACAGAAGCAGCTCGAGCTCCACTCGACAGTTACATGTTGCGCTCGAGCTCGACTCGATTAAGGCTCGACAAACTCGTTTGAATATATGGACTAGTACTTTGTCATAAATCGAGCTTGACTCGATTAACGCTCAACAAACTTGAATGAGCTTTTGTAAAAACTTACATCATTAATTAACGTCAATATACCGGTTTTTAAATTTAACAAACGAATGGATATTTAAAAAATCGCTACATATCATTTTCGAGCCAAGTCGAGCTTTAACAATCCGAGTTCAGTGAACTGTGAACTCGAAGTCGATTCGTGAACTCGAACTCGACTCGTTAAGTAAATGACTTAGCTCGAAGTTGTTCACAAGCCAAGCTTTGACGAACCGAGCTCGAGTAGCTCGACTCGTTGTTCACCCTTAAGTGTGATCCTCGGCCTCCTCCATGCATCCGAAGCTGGTTATGTAGGCTGTATGAATTTTTTATGTGCAGTATGGCTAATTACTATATTACCCCTGGTTAATGGAAAAAGAAAAGTTTTTTTGTAAGGACAAAAAAAAAAGAAAATAAAAAAGTGAAAAGATTGAAACAGTCATTATTTTTAAATAATTGCCAATATGCCCTCTTTTTCTTTACTTACTCTCCCATGCATCCTGCGTCATAGGAGAGGCCAGTCCCTCCCTCATCAAACCCAAAAAAGAAAGGGAAAAAGAAAAGGAATAAAAGAAAACACAACTGCCGATGGCCAAAGTCCAATTGCGGTGGCAGACAATGTGACTGTTGTTGATGTGCATCAAGAATTGTGTTTCCATAGGAGGGCATTTGGTAGCATGAATGCTGCATCATTTGGAATGTATAAATGCATCCTAAACATGAAACATTGTAATATATGAACATTGTCTTAGCTTGAGTAAGAGCAGAGGAGTATTTCATTTTACTGCTCAAAGGAGTGTTGAAGCCCTACTCACCTCTTGCCTCTATAGGATATAGGGCATGCTCTCGGTGCATTGAGATGTTGTCTCTACCAATTGTTGGTGTCCCTCCTTTTCCAATACAAAGCATTGATGCCTAGAGTATTCGAAATGGATACTAGCTGCCTACCAGGACCCTCCCTGTTCGTTGCTCATTGCGTTATCACTCTAAGGGACTATAAGTTTGTTGGCTTAAAGTTAAAACCTCCACTTGGTAGAAAAAATTCCTATAAGTGAACGTTTTTTTGTTGGTGGGAGGAAGAAGGGCACCACTTGCTAGAAAGCAGAAGCAATTGGAAGACAATATTTAATGCCCCAAATTTGACCAAAGGCAGTGCATCTTAATTGAATGGAGATCAGGTCAGCAATGTTGCACTTTTTGGCACTGCATCCATGTTCCCCTAATAGTATGTATGGTTCTGATACGGGTCAGCAGAGGAGCCCGTTGAGACGTGCAGTCAGAGGTATTTGGCAACACCGCAGGATCCGCCCTACCAGGTTCATATGTTTTGGCTTTGATCACCAACTTGAATTCGGGGTTGGGCCTTTCAACCGAACCTGGGTCCAATATTTTTTACTCTATTGAAACTAAATCTGACCCAAGCCATGGTCTGATTCTTAGCCTTGTAAATTAAGCTGACCAAATGGGTACGGTTAGGTAAGTTGGATTGCCTACCCCGATCCAAATCCATTGAGGTTGCTAGCTGACTCCCCTTAGACCCCACAGTGCTAATAACTTTCATGCTACGCTAGAAACTGCCTTCTTCCCGGAAAGAAGAAACTCTTACATCAGTAAACACAACAAAGCTTCTCACTGCTCCTTCATAGAACAAAAAAGGATTGAAATTAAGGGAAAGAAAACAAAAGAAGGAAAGAAATAAACAAGGGACTTGCAACTCTATCGCCTATCATACTTCATATCTACAACTACTAAATTTTGAGCCAACTACAGGTGAAGGGATCTGGTTCAGATTTTCTTTGGCTCTATTTGTAAGAGAAGATTTAGAGTGACAAAAGTGATTCAGCGGTGCCATGTCTTTCGCCGATGATGATAATTATATATGGATCTTTGCTCTCAAGTGTAGATTGGACATGAATTCTTGCATTTGAAGATAATCAATGGGAATGTTCCTGCTATTGCCAGCAAAGGGAAACGCAGATCTTTATCTTGTGATCTTGGTTGATCAGAAGAAGCCGGGGCCGCCGAAGGCGCTGAAATCATGATGATCAAAATCCAAGGGTCCTAATGGCATGTCTATGCTGACGATCGGAGCACTGGCAGCCGAAGTCGAAGACATGGCGGCTGATATGATCTGAGTCAACTCCGATTCCGTAGCGTGCAGCAATGGTAGCTCCCTGGCAGGAATCATATAATAATCTGGATCAGAGGTGGCAGGTGTGTTGAATGATAAGGGTAGTGAGCCCATTAGTCCACAAACTGAGTGATATTGTTGTTGTTGTTGTTGCTGCTGCTGCTCCTGTTCTTGAGATCTTGGTGTCAAAGGAAAAGAGAAAGATCGAGTAGACATGGCTGTTTCATCTGGAGCCGTGACCTTTGCCCCAATCTCCTGATTGTAGTTCAAAGGCTGCAAATCTTGAAGCTGTCCATGGACTTGGCGGTTCTGTTGTTGGTTCTGCTGGTTCTCTTGATGTGGTGAAAAAGTGGTTGAAAGCTGAGCCAATTGGTTGCAGGTGTGTTTGCCGCAATAGGTGATGTCGAAGACGGCAGGGTTGTGATCAGATCTTTGCACCTGTTTGGTTGCTTGGCACCCTTGTGCATGCCGGTGTGTGCATCTGTAGTACCCCCTGCAAGGAAAAAAAAAAAACACTAAGTTCTCTTTCTAACATATCAAATTGATGTAGAAGTTCCATGCTTACACCCATTGATCCTAATAGTTCTCTTCCAAATGGTTTTTTAATAGATTGAAACAGTACTTTTATGCTGCAAACAAACCAGTTTCGCCCAAGATTTTCAAAAGCCAGAAGAGGCCCAGCATCAAATTGGAAGAACATTCAATGTGTGTAATGAGAGAGAGAGGCTGCATTTTTATGAACATGATTTGCTTTCTATCTCCCTAACTGTCCAAAGATTGAAATAGTTCTAGACACTGCTCTTCTACAGTTTGCTGCTGTGACAAACAGTGAAGCAGAAAAGAAGTGGCGCAGAAAGGTGTTAAGTTCGGATACTAACTGTGGCAGCAGGAAACTTCTCGTTCGAACGTAGATTTTCATGGAAGAATTCTCATTTTTGACGCCATGAGATTCACTTTGACAAGTTCTATTTTCCAACGAGACAGACAAAAGAATCCATGTCGTTCAAGATTTAGAAGGAAATGCTTAGTTTTAGCTTGGAAAAACCTCCGGATCACACCATGGCAAACACGCTACTGCTCATGCAGCTAGGAAAACTGAAGCAGAACATTAAGAAAGCGATCCCCATGCGAAAGATCAATTTCTTGTGGAAGTTCTTGAAGAGTTACCTTGGATACTTAGCACCAAGTATGTCCTTCTGGCCATATTTTCTCCAGCTATACCCATCATCTAGCGGCATTTCCGTCGCTGTTGCTGACTCTGGATCCACAGATACTTGTTCTGTCCATTTAGGCAATGCCTTTCTGCAACCGGCAAGAAAAAGCAGACCTTATTATTCTCCTGAATAAATTCATCTTAATATTAAGAACAGCATCAAAAAGTTACCAAGATCGTAAGAAACAAATGGGTATCTTGCACATCTCTGTGGGGGCAGTTGACCACACAGATGCACATAATTTATTGTATTTACATGGTGCTTCCTCTAAACAATCTAGCTTATTGCATATTAATGCTCTTCGATTTTCGAATCTAAGGTTTCTGTGCTCGAGAAATTAAACGGGTCTCATCAACTGTGGCTTTCAGCAGGTGTCGCCAGCCAATGAGAAGATGAAGAATGTGAAATTCACGCCCTTCACGCTCATCATATCAGGTAATATATGGGAGATGATGACATGTGGGGGAAGACGTTGAAGGTCAAGCGGCTTTGCACCACTTGAGCTCGACGCGTATTTATTGCGGCCTGATTGGTCAATGGCCCCTCGGCTCAAGTCAACTTGGAGAAGTCAAACACCAAACTTTGACTCGCATGAGTCAAGCAGCCTGAGCGTGGATCTCGCTCGTCCAGAGATCCATGAACTTGGAACCGGATCCAGTTAAGAATTACCTGGCCCGCACACTGCCACAAAAATGAGGGGAAAAAGGAAAAAAAAAAAAAAAAAAAAAGAGTGGGAGACTGGCTTTGAATGCCTAAATATGATTTTTTTTTTTTGGGAGAAGAGAATGTTGGGTATGTAAAAAGGTTTTCTAATAAGATTTTATATTTATAATCCATGAAAGTTTTAAAATTTTGTCCCAATGAAGAGTGTTAGAATACATATATGATATAATAAGCTATGAAAGTTTGATGATTTTTTTTGTGTACATTCAGTTTTTTCATTTTTATAAGTTACAATAAAAGAAAACAATTAAGCATAAAATTAGAAAAGTTAAAATTGTAGAAGGAAAAAGAAAATTAAATCGATTATTTTGAAGTGCAATTCTGTTGCACTATGCCCGCTTACGGTCTAGCCGGAAAATGGCGGACCGGCAGAGGGCTGTCTCTTTGCAGCTCATGGGAAGGTTTCAGGGAAGAAGAAGGGGGGAGCAGAGATATACCTCTTTCTGTAGACGTCCCGCCGCTCGGGATCCGCAAAGGGTTTGTCGGAGTTGTCTCCGGGAGGGCTGCTACAGACGGACCGCGGCGAATCGACGGCCGCGGCGGGCAGCGCAGGAGCCACCTCCCACGCCGGACCCTCGCCGGACTTCAGCAGGGAGCGCGCGTTGGCGAACGACGACAGCAACTCCTTCACCAACAGGCCCCTCGACTCCCACGACACCGCACCCCCTACCGCCGACGACGTCGACGCATCGAGGCTCCTCTGGAGCTCCCGCGCGAGCGCCTCGCCGCGGCTCAACTCGTCCATCATTCTCCTGCGGATTTCCTCGCCCTTGACCTCCATTGGCATCACCACCAAGAAGCGGAAAACGCGGAACCTCCCCGTCAGCTACGCAGTTCCTGCCGTCGGTTTCTTCCCTGAGACTCGGTACCCTTCGACCATTTACTGGAAACAACAGAATTAGCTGCCCTTTAATTTTCCGGTGCCGGAAAGTTAAAGACTCCAAGCTGGACTGGCCTTAGCTCGGTTGAAACATTCTGTCTGCTACATATATATATATATATATATATATAGGTATGTGCACAAGAGGGCCGAAGGGGAGTGTGTGGTGGGTCCGAACAAATGGAGAATAATAGAAACTTAGACTAAAAACGAGTCGCTTTGACTAGGGAGGGTATCGGGAGACCAGTCTTCGGTCTTACTCCACACAGAGAGCGGTTGACTTCTCGGTCGTAATTCCACATGATATGCGGGTGGGACCCTCCCTTACTTTCTAACCCAATTCTGCTCCCCCTAAGCCATTGAGATTCACTTTGACTCTTCCTCAATCAGATGGACTTGCTTGACACGGTCCAACTCCAGTGTTAGGGTGAACACAAGCGGAGTCGAATTCGAGTTCAGTCAGCTCAAACTCAGTTTAACTAATGAAACCTTGAGCTCGTGAATAGCTCGAGATTAACTTGGCAGTTACGTGTTGAGCTCAAGCTTGACTCGTTTGAATAGAATTGATATTCATTGTTGCCTGTTGAACTTGAGCTCGTGCTCTATTAAGGCTCGACAAACTTGTTTGAATAGAATTTGATATTTGTTGTTATGTGTTGAGCTCGAGCTTGACTCGATTAAGGCTCGACAAACTTATAAGCTCGTGTGAATATATCGACTTGATTAAGGGTTGATAAACTCGATTGAGGCTCCAGCTCGATTCGGCAGTTACGTGTTGAGCTCGAACTAAACTCGATTATTTGAACGAGTCGACTCATGAACTCGAGCTCGACTCATTAAGTAAATGACTCGGCTCGAACGCATTCACAAGCCAAGCTTTAACAAGTTGAGCTCAAATAGCTCGACTCGTTGTTTACCCCTAACCACTAGGGTCACAACCCAACCCCTCTAAATGGAGATCGGCACATGAGATCACTCTGGTATGGTGGGGTTTTTTAGTTCAAAACAGACCTTCAATGTACCATCGAACTCGTAAATTTGCACTATGCCTTTCCTTTTGTTTTTAAATGAAAATAAAAGTTTCGCTCAATATTCAATTTGAATTAGTCCGGTGATTAGATTTGGACTTTGACTCAGATTTGAACTTTATTTCTTGAAATTGGATTTGGGATTATCCAAATATTTGTATCAATTGAGTTGGGTTTTTATCTGATCTTCGTGGGACATTAGACTCGAACTTGGAATTGGTGATCAAACTGCAGAACAGTTTTCTTTTAAGAAATGTGGCTAAATGGATTTGAAATCATATGGATAATTGTCTTGAACGTTCACAATGGAAAAGGCCGAGTTCCTTGAACATGTTGAACGTCCTGTTTATTCGTGAAAGTGTGGTGAAAATGGTCTTCGATCGGCTTGGAACGGTTCTGTATTGTCCTTCAATTGAGTGAACCGTATGGATTGAATTGTTTTCTTTTTTGTCATTGTAAAATGTTTAAATCTTTTAATTGCCTGGATCCAAAAACTATTCAGATTCATTTCCATTTGGCTGATTTTTTTAATGTTTTCGGAAAAGATTTGGTCCAAAAAACTATTCGGATCCATTTCCATTTGACTGATGTTTCTAATGTTTTTGGAAAAGATTTGGTGGCTCGTGTGCAGTGAAGCCATTCCCTCTCCCGCCCTCTAAGATCTAAGGCTGCTTCATGACCTGGTGGTCTTATAGTACACCTTTCAATTCGAGTGTCGTACATGCAACCTTTTGCAATACAAAAGAGTAGCACCTAAGAGAATCCAATTTGAGTATGTGACATGTCGACGAGACAGTATGATTTTTTTCTCCTGTGTAAAGTTATTAGAGCTTAAACAAATATTTAATTTTGAAAAGTTATATTAATCGTTCACGGCATTAAATTTTCAGACTGTCTTATCTTTGACTACCAAATGATCCTCTCATTTGTTGGGTTTGAACAAAAGTTGCGTCGAACATTTTTTTTTATTATTAAACTCTAAAAGGGTGTGTGATTAAAGGAACATTCTTACTCCTGGAACACATGTTTTTAAGAGCATCGTGTTCTGTTTTTGAGCACTCGTGTGTTATTTCTAGATCTGACAATCAAACATGAGACATAATCATATTATGCTTTCTAAAACAACAACACCGTGTATCCCGTGAACATGTCAGTTTAACTTTATGTTGGTGGTAAGAGCCACTAGAGACAAGTTATTCTCACCTTCAAACAAGCTCAAAACTGCCCTTGTTCTAGCAACCCTAAATTAATTGGAGAACCACAAATTGAAGATTCTCATTCTGCTTTAGATTCGTCATTCATAGATCTAAAATCAGACTGGACTTGGTATTCATAAATTGTACAATGCAACCATTACAAGTTCACAATAAGCAGGGGGAGAGCCATAAATTTTTTTTCATGAATTTGTTTTCATGCATGGGACACTAAATACATAGTTAACAATCACGTCCACTCAAATTCATGAGAAAATGACTCGGATCTTATAGGGTTGTCCCATATAACTAGACCCAGGTCAACTAAATTCAACTATTAAGATTTTAAAATTCGAAAATTCTTAAAATTCTTTGTCACAAACAAAAGATCTAAAATCTTGATCCGTAAGATCTCAAAATCTCATGTCACATCGGATATGAGATGTGAGATAGGAAGCATACAAAAGCCCCTAAGAATCTTCCAACTTTGAAAGCATAAGCCAACCAACTTACAACTGAATGCGCCTTGGAGGCTGAGTCTTCTTGTTTTCCGTCCACACCTGCCTAGGGTTTGGACTCAAACACCTTCTTAGTTAGTCCAAAGTCACACTGAGCCTCCTCCCTTGGCTTGATTTGCTGGCTGTCTGCCTAATGCCAGCTTATTTAGCCATACTTAAATGAATAGATATAAGTAAACAAAATGACAAATTAAAGGAAACACAATTATAGGCAACAATCAAGTTATGTATTCTTTTGCTTGAGACAGGTTTGGATCCTGATGCAGAGCCTACTTTGTAGATCTAAATCTTTGCTTTTTGGATCCGCTGCTCATTTGGACAGGTCGGCCGCCATTTTTTTTTTTTTTTTTTTGCTAAAAATGAAATTGGATTGGGTTCGACACAAGGGTTTGTTGCAAACTTTTTATTAATGTTTGTTTCGGGGAAGCCATCTTCCGTTTTAAACTTTCAAGGTCATACCTTTTGTCTTCAGAGGTTCGGCTTGTTTCAGAGCTTAGAGTGGACCTACAATACATCCTTCAACTTGGGTGCCGGTGTTTGTCTCTGTTTGCAACACATACGAATAACACCAATCATGGGATTCGAACCTCTGACAGTCGGACCCCTTGAGTGTAAGCCGCCTTGCCAATTGTGCTACAGATACAAATCTGACTTGGGCTGGCCGGAACCTGAGTTAGGTTCATATATCTATTGACATGGGCCATCCGTCCCTTGAGCCTATCGGCAGCTCAGAACATATCCGTCTAAGGGCCTAACAAATCAGACCGGACTGAGCTGGGTGGACCCTAATTTGCACTGACACCTTTTTGAAACCTTTGTCTACTTTTAATTATTGTGTTCCAAGTGGGCCGGATAGTATTTTGGCACTCTTTTTTAGCTTTAGTGAGTTGGATCCTCACCGACCATACATGTATTTACATGCATCGGATCCGAACCAGCGGCAGAGCCAGAAAAAATTTCTAGAAGAAGCACTCTTCACAGATTTTTATATTTTAAGTGTCACTCGCATACATACCAAACAAATAGTTAAGAATATTAATTGAAGATAAACAAATCTGGAGGGGACCGAACCATTTGTAACCTTCTGAGTTTCATTTTCCTCGTGTTAACTTGAAAACACAGTGGAAGTGGAAGACTTTTTTCATAACCACTAGCAGCAGAAAACCTTGAGCTTATTGTACCCTGTTTATACAACAAATAAGTTCGGTCTATTCCTTTGGATATATTTGAAATATATATATATATATATATATATTCAAAAACCTCCTGACCCATTGTTTATTGTCATTAATAAAGACTGTGCATCAGGCCAAACCCAAGTTAGAAAGTCAACTCTCAGACCAATTCAAACTCTGGTGGGCCAATCTACTTACGTAATAGGCACGGTTGATCTCAGTGTTATATATATATATATATATATATATATATATGTATATGTATGTTTGTGTGTGTTAGTATCACATGTGTCTCTGTGTGCGTGCGAGAAAGAGAGAAACTTGTATATGACTGGGCCCCGGCCTATCTTTATTAGCCCTGAGCATGGGCCCAAGTCAGGCTAGTCGGACTTTTCAACCCGGCTCGGCCCAATGTCCAACCTTGGTTGCGGAGTCAGCATTTGGACTGAAAAAATAAAGAGAAGGAGTCAAATGGTAGAAGGAGAGTGGAATATTCAAACTTCCTCCCGCGTATGGAATGAGGGGGAGAATCTGAGTTGGCATCATGATTGGGATGCTGATGTCATCAAACCCATTGCATGACATCAGCAACACAAAATCACATCAAAATCTCACCGTCCACGGGCCGCGTATGTGGACCGACAAGGTGGACTGTGGGCCGTACATCTTCGAAGTCCATGAGTCGTACCGAGGGTAGAGGTGTTAGGCGTGTCAGCGGATTCGGGTCTACCTTATTATGGATTTGGATCTTGGATTTGTAACGATCTGGAGTTCGATGCAATCACTCTTTCGAGGTGTTTGAATGAGTGGAACATAGACTCTTGTTAGGGGCTGTTTGGCATTAGTAACATATTGTCAAAAGGAATGGAGTATTTCATGAATTTATCATATCTTATGAGGCAAATTCATGGGACAGTAAAACCAAACAGCCCCTTGCAAACATGTTCCATTTCATGCCCAAAAAATTGATTGAAAAACCAAAAGTATCCCACAGTTTTGTCATTGAGTTCTTTGTTTTAATGTTTGATTGAGCGTTGCGAGACTGAGATATATGGGGCGTCCAAACATGCCCTCGAGAAGAAGGTGTCACAGGTGTCCTTAATTATGCATAAAACAATAAAGGTCCCACCGTTTGTGGGAACAGTGTGTTCCTTGACGTGAGACGCTGTGCAGTCTGAGCATGTTTTAGGTGGTGTCTTATAGCCACATGTCGCTTATCTGACCTTAAATCTGCTGAATCAGTAGAAAGCTATTGTGTGATTGGAGTGACACTGCCCACCCCAACTCTGAAATCTTGAATTGATATTAAGTTGGAATTAAGTACAATTAGGTCCAGCCGCATGTGGTGCCCATACCAGACTTAAGTCAATGTCCTGCAAGCACTCATTGTCCTAAGCGAGAGATCGGTTAATACCCATCAACCAAAATTTTCCGACTCGCCCCAGCGTTGAGCGGCATGAAGTTCTATCAAATAAAGAATCTGAAATTCATATATTTGATATCTGAGAGAGGCTACATTAAATCTTTTGTTTCAACTCATAATGAGGGGTGAGGGGGGAGAGAGAGAGAGAGAGAGAGAGAGAGAGAGAGAGAGAGAGAGAGAGAGAGAGAGAGAAGAAGAAGAAGAAGAAGAGGGTGAGGGGGAGAGAGAGAGAGAGAGGAAAGAGAAAACCCTCAACGATGGCTGTTGAGGGTTTTAGAATGAGTGACAGAGTGAGTCTTAAAAAGCCATAGAAGTAGAAACAACTCCCCGAGTGAAAAGAGATGGAGCGAGAAATAAAGAAAAAAGAAGAAAAAACAAAGCCCTGAGCCATGGCTGTTGAGGGTTTTAGAATGCCTTCAAAAACCATAGAAATAGATAGAAACGCAGGATTCAAAGCCCTCTACACCAACTCGTTGAAAACGAAGCCCATTAGCCATGGCTGCCGATGGATTTGAGACACAGAAAGAAGGCGACTTGCTCTAGGTTAGATATGAAGCCCTTTGTACTAAAATGGGCGAAAATAATTTTTTGCCTCATACCTTGGCTCTAGGTTAAAAAAAAAATTACCCAAAAAAAAAAAAAAACCCAAGTTCAGCCTTTGAATTGGTAACAAACTTAACTGCTTAAAATCACACACAAATGATTCGAATCAGAAGTTTAACACGTTCTCGTTATAACATCGAAAGTTGGGAATTAAAAAATTTTTAGAAATCTTTATATTTGTATCTAAGTTGAGTCCAAATCGGACCCTTTCTTCCATTTGGTCAGATTCAACGGAGAGATTAACCAGTCTGGTTAGATTAAGGTAAAAATAGCTAGCTGTAGTTCCTAGAAACATAATAACATCAGCCAAAAATAGAGAAATGTTTAAAAAAAACTCTTTCCTAGAAACTTAAAGTCTTCTAATTTAACAATTCTCAAGTGAAGCCCCCCTCTCTCTCTCCCTCTCTCTGAAATGAGGAAGATGCATATTTCAGAATATCAAGAGAAGACTCCTTCTATGTTTCTACAAGATTAATTACGGACGTGGGGTTATCATTTAAAAAGAAATGGCATGACTATTATGAATTTCAATATGGGTATAAAGGCACTCATAACATATGATGTCTCGAAGTGTGACAACCGGCTCACACGGGGACGTGAAGATGTTTCCCATCAACCCAATTGCAAAGTTACTTGAAGTAATCGAACAATTCAATACATAAATCATATCTTCAAATTTGAGTTCATTCAATGGCATTCTATTTGTTGGCTTAAAGTCGGAAAGCACTTTTGGTTGTCATAGTTATACATCATAGTTGAAGGATGTGTGTGTGTATGTGTGTGACTGTGCACGTGCACCAAATATGTACGAGTTAGTCGCCTAATAAGAGAAAAATAGATTGAATGTATCTTACAATAACCTTCTGGAAGCAATGGCTCAAAAAAAACTTACTTGATGTTCATGAGAGAAAACAATGAAAGGGCCATTTTTCAAAGGTAAGAACTTCACGATATAATTAGTGGTGGTTGCGTACTGATGTATCCATGACTTGGAGTGGCATTTGGTAGCCACCAAATTGACAGATGAAATTCATGAGTACCTAAGAACCAGGTGGAACCTTCGCAAGTGCATGTCTACCCAAGTGCGTGATTGAATGCATTCTACAGTTCTAATAAGAAAAGGTCCACTGGCCCCCCTCGTCCATTATCAGGTAGCAAAAAATACTTCGTATCTGGAAAAGAAAAAAAATTTGGCTTGATCTTCATACTCTGATTCCAAGCATGCTCTAAGACTGCAGAGGGTTAAGGACCCAGGTATAAAGAGAAGAAAAGAACTCAAAAAACAACAAAAATTTGCATTCATATGATCAGATGACATGCGCTAACACAAATTTGCACGCAATGAAGCTACAACAATCATTGGAACTGGAAGTGATTGCACATATACTAAAACTTCTATGGCTACAAAGTGATTGACATCCAGGTCAAGTGAAAGAGATTAACTAACCCTCATATTATAGTTCTTCCTTCAGATAAGTAGGACCAGGCTTGAAAGGGTCAGTTTCCATGTATGCCTCTGGCCGGTAAAACCCAGCCTCATTCATACGGTTACTCAGAACATGGAATATGGCTTTCTTTGATCCACCGTATTCGTCGCGATTCCTTTCAACATACATCTTTGCTTCATGTGCTACCTCATTCACAAAATCAAATCTGTTCTCTTCCCGTAGCATCAGCCTATCAATGTCCAATGTCATAAGCTTTCCAGTTTCCCTGATCTTCCTCACCTGTTCTTCCAAAAAAGGAATCCGGTCCAGCTTATAAGTCAACATATCATCCTTCTTCGTCTGCAAGAACACACAGCACATTACCATATTAGAAAAAGCTGACAAAAGCTGTTTCATTTATTTTTATTTTTGTTCTCTTCTCCGGACCAATCTAGGTTAGAAAATAAGATCGAATATCAAGATGCAGTCATCTCTCTTGGTATGTAGAGAAAATTTATCTTTGTTGGCATTCCTCATTGTCAGCCAAGGATAAATTTTTGTTCCAATTCAACTTGGTTAAAAACCATGAGCCCAAGACTCCCAAGAATTTGGCCCTTGCATTATACAACCAAGGTTAAGCATGAAACGAGAAATTACAAATGCATGAGCAAATGGGGAAAAAAAATGGATTCTTTTTTTCCCCTTTCATCAATTATACAATTACCGATCAGCAGGAGGCATTCAAAGATAATTATTACTCTAATGCAGCACAGCCACAGCCACAGCCACAGCCTACAGGCGTACAAATTTTAACTATATGTAGAATGAACTAATTTTGATGGTACAGTCCACGCTTTTGTAGAGCTTCACGTCTCACATAACAGTTGTCATTAGAAAAATTCAAGGATGGCCTTAGTTGCTGGCTTAATTAACACATTTGGTATATGTAAACATAATTGCATCTACCAAACTAAACAAGAATGTCATACAAATTTCTCATTATGAATAAATCAGTCAGGTTTTAAAACATTTTCCTCCAGATGATGATGTGTCATGCAGTAATGGGCCTAGTTACTTGGTGTACTAGCCATTCCTCCAGATGATGAGGGAAAAAAATATATATAATTCACCTTCCTGAAGAATATCATGAAGAGAGAACAAGGTGTTGGATTTCACCGGTTGTTAAGTGGGAAGGTGAAAGGTCATCGTGAATGTAAGCCTTACAATGTTGAGTTACTATAAGCTGGATAGTACTACTGAACTTCTTACCTCTATGAAAGAGTAGTTTCTCGTAGTGTTCGTAATAAACATTCAGAATTTGTTCCACATAGTTGACCATGTCGTTTGTCTGCTAGAACATTCAAAATGGAGGTTTGGCGATGGCATTGAAATTCCAAAACTTCACCAATCTTTGTGCTATTCTTAGACATGCACATTTATGCTGCCTATATATACGAATTATAATGCTTGTTGATGGATAAAGATGCACTTGAAGGTAAACTCTTCTGTTAATCAGCATACATGTCAAGCAGAATGACTGCTGTTATGCACTGTAGCCTGTAGGTCTCCATCAATATCGATCTCCAAGGCAGTATTAGTATTAATAACTTTCTGTAATGATGATCTAAACACTGAACCTGTCTGTAGGGTGTTGGTATTTTATACTCCCAATGACATGCATACTATCTGGAATAATGCCCAAAACATGCTAAAGATTTGGGAATAGTACTCAAATAATGGAATATTAGTAACTAGTTTAAACTTAAGATACAAAGTTCAGTCAGCAAACTAACAAGTTCCTACAGAGCAGGCATGCATGTTCACTCTTTCACAGTCTAAGATTAATAATCTGGTTAACTATTCTAGCCTCCAACCTTATGGAGGTGGGAATGTAAATATTGTTCAGGATGCAGCAATCGGCAGATTAATGACAAATAAAAATGAAGTGATTTTTAGCTTTTCAACATAGTGCTGTAGGGATATTAATTGTATCCAACATCCGAAGAAGGAAATCAATCATGGCCACAGTAGTTACACGCAAGCATCCACTAGAAAATTTTGCAATTGCTGATGAAAATACTAAGAAAGACAAGGTGCCTGCTGAAAATCTATAATGGTGATTCTCCTGTTGTAGGTTCTAATGATGGAAACTTGCTCAATCAGGATGTGTCCCAATTGGTAAAGAACACAACATGGGGCACAGGTTACTGACAAGCCTCCCAAGTCAAATTAAATTGGCCGTCAACTAGAATTCGATTCATTTTGGCAAAATAAGCTAGATGATACTTATATTGATGACATTGGAATTGGCAATTTAGTTCTGAAGATGGCTGCTAAGAATAACGGTAATACGTAATATTGAAATGACCACATTTAGGACGGAATTAACAGAAGGCAGAAGCCTAAATCATGGTCAGGTTAGCATAAGGGGCATAGGAAATGGGGAAGCAGTTTCGTAACAGAATTGAGAAGGTACTTCAAAAGTTTAGATGCTCCAGGGATGCAAAAGAAGAGTAGGAAGCAGCACATGGTATTATTTCGGAAGTGTTAGTTGGAAATTTAAAATTCTAACAATTTGATGCAAATTCAGAAGTTTTAGGGAAAAAAAAACACAATGTAAGAACGAAAGTAACATGGAAATAGAGGTTCCCATTATTGTTTGGTAATTGACTAATTGGGATTCCTGATTCCCTACTTATTCCAAGTAATTCCGGTAACTGTGGTGTACATAAGCTTACTAGCAAAAGGTCACCATGCCATCCGTAGACCGTAGGTTAGATGGCAACAAGAGAACAAGACTTGGCTCCATTCCAAAACTATCGAGTTTATCTTTTCAACCAAAGTCCAAGACTCGCTCCTCGATATGCCGCATCCTGAGTCAAATGAGCACAATCACAAGGAAACTACACAATCTCCTTAGATATTTCATTTGAAACAAGTCTAAGCAGAATTTTTCTGTCATCACCCTGCTTGCCTACTGAAAAAGAAAACAGGTTACTCCTATAAAAGAGAAGCAACCACTGAATTACGCAACCGCCTGCTGCCAGATTTAGCCCTTTGCTTTAAGAAATAGATACCCCAAAAGAGGTGTCGACATTGAGGGATAGAGAGAGAGAGAGAGAGAGCCGTTCTAGAGGATTGAGGAGAATCAACAATTTGAAAGCTCATTTCCTCGTCATGCTATCTTAAACTAAAATATGGAAGGGGAGATGAATTACCAACTTCCTCCTCCTCCATATTCTGCGAGAGCTGTGTTTTTGTGATGGTTGTTCATCACTGACCTGAGAAAAGCAAAAAAAGGAAAAGGATTACAGTTCCGTCTTACTTCGCCTCCTGATAAAGAAAGGAGAAGAAAAAAACATGAAAGGGAAGAAAAGAGCTCCACAAGCATGCTTACCTTAGCGGAGACGCAGGAAGAAGAGAAGCTGCAATTCCTTATTCCACCAAAAGCCCCTCTGCCGAAGGGGACCTGAAGAAGAGAAAAAGACGACGAGAAAATAACAATGGGAGCCACGAAAACCCACCTATCAGAGTCAGAGCGAACCGTAAAGATGAAGAAAGCCTCACGAAGAAGCGGAGATTAGACTTACCGTCGATGTGGTGGTAGGATGAAAGACGCCGGCGAGAGAAGGCAAAGCTGCCATTACATTCCCTCTCTCTCTCCCTCCCTCGTTTCCTGGAAATTTATCGATCAACAGCAAGCAACCACCTTCGCCTTCCGAGGCAGATAAGGTATTCGGTTCGAGAGTATCGCTCAAAACAAGGCGAGAGGGTTAGTCAGACTCAGAGAGCATCCCACCCCAACGTCAGTATCACTCGGACAAGCGACGTCGCTTACAATAGTCGTTTGAGGGCAAGAGACTTCTTAGATCATCTTCTCTCGCCTCCGACTATTCCATTTGCCTTTCCCCACAAGGAAGAGGGACCTACACCACTATGGCCCTTTCTATTTCAGTCAGCGATCGGAAGGGGAAAAACAAGAGAAAAGCACAAGATGGAACCAACTTTTACTTCAAAATGCAGTCACATGAGTCCACCCTATTGGAGTTACTTAGACTTCACCTTCTTTCTTGACAGTACTCCCATTGACCACTCGGGTCCTTTAATGAATCGTTAGCAATAGAAACAGTAATAAACTATTTCATAAATTTGTTTCAAGAATTGAGATAAATTCATGAAACATAGTACTCAATGAATTCATTTCAATCTTTATAAAATTATAATAGCTTCATGGAACAATTCGTTACTGTTCACATTACCAATGACCCTAAAGATCCCACCTTATTAGATGAAGTTGATTTGAGCTTCAAACTCATTACAAGCATGCAAAAATATGGTTATGCAATAACCAAGTTTAAGAGCTTCTAAAAAGTTGTAAACTGATTGACACATCTAAACCCTTAGAACCTGTTTGTTTCGTGCAGTAGGCAGGAAAAAAAAAAATCAATGTTGAAAAGCACTTGTTTTATTGGCAAATTGACCTACTTTGATATCAAAGCGTGCAAAACAATGTGAGGCCTTAGAACCTCGCAACCTTGTGACAAGTTTTCTTAGGTTATTCATGGACATTCAATGAGTGTAAGACACAACTATTTAAGTTTGGCCCGTACTTCTCCTCGTAGTGTTCATAAGAAGTAGATTTTCTCATATTCAAACCAGTAATTAGCTGTCTATACCTGCTATGGAGGTCAAACTGAGTTGCATCAATTAATGAGCTGGAAAATAGTCAGCATACAAGCGATTTTGGAATTTTAGTTGTCTCCATCTCTTTCTCCCATTACACTTTTATCTCCAAATTTTCAGATCTATTTCCTTAGCTTCTTCTTCTTTTAACAGCCACAATTTGCCTAGTACACTAACTTCTACTTCCGCCATCTTACTCAACAGCCTCACCTCATTCATTACATTTTCCTAGTTCATGTTCGTTAACTTTATATCGGAGCTTAGCTATGAGTACCATTTTTTGATGTTTTGTATATTTATTTTGAATCGCTGCCCTCTGATGGTGTGTTGATGTTTTTAAAAACTGAGGTCCAGACAATATCATACTACCATTATGTGATTATATATATCTTCCTCTTTCCCTTGTACGTATTTGTGCAGCAGAAGAGAGAGAAATTGAAGATGGCTACTTTGATGGCCCAATTTGTCAACGCGCCCGGCCCCTTACTTTGCAACAGTGACAAGCCTTCCACTGCTGTTGCGTGCTTGACCGCCATCCCTTCACGCCTCAGCGCCTTTCCTCCTCGCATTGGCCGGAGCTCGGCCGCTTCTCGCGACGGTGGCTTGGATGCGGCAGGGGACGAGAAGTTCTACCGTGGACTGAGGTGGCACGGTCGTCCCGGCGAGGGGAGTGGAAGTAGGAGGAGTCGGAAGATGCTGGCGCTGGGCGGCGGAGAGGGGGCCGTTGCGTCGATGGTGGACTTGCTGCTGCAGCGGCCACCAACATGGGTATCCGCTCTCCTGAGCAACTTGGTAATCTTCGTGGTAGGCTCTCCTCCTGGTGAGCGGCCTCTCTATATCCGGTATCGCTTCCGCTTTCCTCTTGGGCATCTTGACCTGGAGGTCGTTCGGCCCTCCCGGGTTCCTCCTCGTGGCCACTTACTTTGTCATCGTGAGTCTCTCTCTCTTTCTCTCTCTCTCCCTCTGTGTGTGTGTGTGTGTGTGCAAGATCCGCGGTATTGAAAGATATGCCAGAGAAATTTGGTGCATAAGGGTTTGTTGATCCCACAATGAGAAATCCCAGTGCCTATGCGATTCCTCTCTTCGAGCTTCTCGTGGTTGTTTGCTTGTAACTTGCTTCGTTCTAGTGTTCTGCTGTGTGCCCATGTTTTGGTTTCTTTTTTTGTTGGAAATTCGTGGTCAGTAAGAATGCCCATTAACTTATGTTAGATTTAGGCGCAATTTTGTTAAACACATATTTCCGTAGTGTAATTATCTGGTATTAACCTCTAACAGTATGTTAATTAACCTGGTGTTTTATCGTCATTGGTGATAACGCATCGTTCTTCCACTAGATCAACAGGATCTACATTTAGTTCCTCAGACTATTTCAGGAATTAAAAGCATAACAAGGTTAGTTACACAACCTCTCGTCTCTTGTGAAATCACAGTGATCAAGAAGATTCATCCTGCTAGCTTAGAACTAGTATCGTTCTAAGCGTAATTGGACTGTTTGTGCTTTAAAGGGCTCTCTTTCTCTCCAGTTGAAGTAGGAGTTCGATTGTTTTGGTTGGTAGTTCTTCTTCCTACATGAAGTATCGGTTCCATTTCTTTTTGTTTGTTTACAGTGTGTGGCATGAGTAAGGTTTTCTTTGTTAACGAATGGAATGTTGACACGGGAAGCAAACAGGGAACTGCTGTAACGAAGCTGAAGATTGCCCAAAAGGAAGCCCAAGGTGTTGCTGAAAAGCGCAGGGGAAGAAGAGGGCCGGGAAGTGTTATTGGATCCAGTGCTGCTGGATGCCTTTGTGCATTTCTGTCAATCTTTCAGATTGGTGGGAAATCATTCGCGGGACTGTGGCAACTTGGGTTTGTGGCGAGCTTTTGTACAAAGCTGAGCGATACAGTTTCGAGTGAGATTGGCAAGGCGTATGGAAAGACGACGTGAGTCCTCTAGATCCTTGTAACTGGCTTTCTTACTTCGCTTTATGCTACTACTTTTTCGTAGAGCCAACCATTGCCTGTATGTCAGGTGATATCTTCACTTATCTTTAAAGATATATGCTAGGCATTTTCTCAGATTGGTGTGTATCTGTCACTGTCTAATTGGTTTAACTGGTCACAGCTTAGGAATGTCGAGGAAACATTGTTTGACCATGTATTTCCTTTGTGTCTCTAATCTTTATTGTTATCATACATGTTTTGCCTCTGGTTCTTGTTGTTGTGCTTTTTGGTATGGGTCTCTAACAGATGCCAATACTTTCAGTGACCTTATCTACTAGTCTGCTGAGGTTTCTTTACTTTGTCTTCAAAAATTTTAATTGCTCTTGCCATCACATGTGATTTTTTTCTGAAAGTGATCTATTGCCTCGTTCTGCTGCCTCTCTTGTACATTATAATGGATAGAACATGTTCTTATAATAGGTATCTCATTACAACATTCAAAATAGTCCCTAGGGGAACTGAAGGAGCCGTGAGCATAGAGGGGACATTTGCTGGGCTTTTAGCTTCAATCATCTTTGTGAGCATCGGTACTTCCTTGGGTTTGGTACGTCATCTGTTACTTTGCATGTCTCACATGCATATTTTATCTGTTACTTTGCTTGTCTCACATGCATATTTTATTCTTAGGATATCTTTTCAGGAAGTCTTGAAGCATAGGCATCAACTTTCTTTTATCAACAAAATCTGAAATTTGTTGGCCTTTACAATTTCCACTTCGAAAGCAAAGCAACTTATTGTAGCTTAAAACATCTGCTGAGTGGTCCATTGCTTGTTGTGAATGTGCTTTACCAATTTAATAAGTGCACTTGTTCCACTAATCATGCGGTGCAGTGCCTGTACAACGTATGCGTGTTCTTTTCAAGGTGTTAAGAGTATGGAACACTAAGCTGAATTGCTTGATAGGCAGAGTTTTTCTTTACATTTCTACGTGTTAGCTATAGCTGTTTTATCACTTTATGTGTGTCTGTTCGTTTTAGAGCTGACATGCATTTGCAAAGGCTGGCAATGAAATTTCTGGTGAATCTGATTTTGTTCACACCTATGATGTTCATCTTCGAGAAAAATTATCCTTTTTGTCTGTTTCATGATTGAATCTTTTTGGCTATGTTTGATAGCCTCGTATCTCCTACCACAGATTTTGAAACCATGGATCTGTGGTCAGACGACTCAGACCCCTGCCCCCTCAGACCACAAATCCATGATCTTGACAAGGTAACACAGATTTGAGATCCCCAATTGAGAAGTCCACTGTTTGTTTAATCTGTGGATTAACCTAACATGGATTTAAAATCAGCCTCGGATCTGAGAGATCCGAGGCTATCCAACATAGCCTTTGTGTGTGTGTGTGTGTGTTAAAGAGCCAGACTGGAGCTTAGGTGTCATGAGAATGTTTGCTAAGTAGATGAATCATTAGTTCTTGCAAACTATATGTGCCTATGTATTTTCAGTGATAGGTTTTCTTTTTCCTTGAAGCAGATTAGTTTCGGTGAAGCTGTTCTGTGTGTGATTGCATCCCAGGTTGCAAATTTTGGGGAGAGTTTAGTTGGTGCTACATTCCAAGGGAAAGATGGATTCAGATGGGTAAGTAGTAGTACTACAACTACTTCATCTTTACCTTCTCCATGATATGCAGTTATCCATGTCAGCAGTCTCATGTAGCACATGCATTTGGTCATGAACCTTAAGAGGTTAAAACAGAAAGAATGCATTCCGTTTGGGTGACACCCTCATTTGACCCAGTTTTGTGGAAACTTGGTTATGTGAAAATCAAGTTTTTTCAATGAGTTCTGATTGAACCTGGTTTGTGTGCTGGGGTGGCATACCCAAAACTCAATTTTTTGTGAATAACATGAGGATATCATGCTTTGCACTCCATTTTAAAACCCAGGTTTTGTCAAAACTGAGTTTTTCTCAAACCCAGTTTTGATGTCATCTAAGACTCCAAAAATGCTGTTTGGATGCAAAACCAAGTTTCACCTCCAAAACAGCATATTCGAGTGTCATCCAAGTGTCCTATAGCTTAGCTTTCATTGCAACTGAACATGTAGATGTTGAAACTTGTTCTTGTTCCATTGGGATATGATGCAAACCAGGCTGAGAAACTCAATTTTCCATATATCTGGATTTTCAATTATAACTACGGCATAATGGATGGCCAGAGAAAGGTCGTTGTTCTCCTGCACAAGATCTTGCTACAAGCCCCTCCACAAGCTGCTGTATGGTGATATTCCTGAGTCCTGTTCGTAGCCGGAACTACAAGTCCAGCTTGAATTCGACTCGACTCGTGTAGCGTGGCTTGAGTTTGATTTGACTCATGTATTGTTTGGCTCGAATTCAACTTGAGCTTTATAAGATCAGCTTGACTTGGTATACTGTGTCAGAGCTCGAACCTGACTCCTTTAAGCTCTTAAATTGAAACTTAACTGAGATAGGCTTAATAACAATCTAACGTCCCTACTTATACATGAGTCTAACCGAGTTTAATCAAGTTAAGCTCATGTAGTCCAAACTCGACTAGCTTACAAACTCAAGTTTTAACTTAAGCTCGAGCTTGAATGTGTCGCTTGTAATATACAAAAAACTTCCGTGCTTGTGCCCACAAGGTGGCATCTGATTGCTCCGATTTAAGATACTCAAGATTTGATCACCGTGGATTTACGATTAGATTCTCGTTCATCCCACTAACGGAGCTACATATAAGCTGGAAGCAACATTTTTTTTACATAGATTTTTTATAATTATTTACTTATTTATTTATATATATTGTGCCCCTTTGAAAATGAGATTTTTTATAAGAGTACACTATAACAAAAACTTTTGGCTCTGCCACTGGTTCATCCTATTTTAAATTGAACATTTTATCAATGTAAAAAGATAAAATAATGATTTAAGCTTAGATTTTAGGTCTGATCTACATTCATTAGCTTGATAAACCATAAATTTTATAAATATATTTTTTACATTAATAAAAACATGTCACGTAGATCCATATAGTTGCCACTTCATCCTAAGTCTTCAAACTGTTCCATGTATCAAATAATTTTAAATGTTTTAAAAGTTAACTACTGGGGATTTTGAAATTAAGCCAAAAGAAGGGACTCAGCAGAAAACATCGCCCGTGACGGCGCGGGACAGGAAGTGCCAGGGCGGGAGCGGGAAACCAGAGGAGACGAAGGGTCGTGGGGGCCAAAATCTGTCGTCCGTCCCCCTCATTTTCTCTGTCACTCTCGAACTCTCTCTCGCGCCATGGAGCGAACCCGATCATCGAAGAGACAACGCGTTGAGGAATCTCCCGAGGAAGGGGGGGATGGGTTGGAAGTGAACCGGGATAGTGGCGAGAGTCAGATACCGGCGGTAGTTCATGACCAAGACGTTGCCACTCGTTCCCCTGTCCTTGTCTTTGCTCATGGAGCCGGAGCTCCTTCTACCTCTGAATGGATGCCTAGGTCTCTCTCTCTCTCTTTCTCTCTTTCTCTCTTACGGAAACATGTTCCTTTTTGTTTTGTGGTTGCCCTTTGGTGTTTCCTTTCCCCACTCGGTGATATAAGACTTGCTGAAAGGTCTTCTTCCATTTTCACGGCTGTCCTCGCTTGGTGATCTGAAACTCGTTTGAGGGGATTCAGGTGAAAATTTATCGTCGCTAATGATGTCAAATGGTCCCTTTCTTGCGTCGCCACGGTTGTTATCTTGTTTGAGAACCCTTCTATCTCCCTCCAGGGATGGTCGTGAATCTTGCAAGCAACATAAGAGAGAAAACGCCGTAAGGAACTTTCCTTTCTATCGGAAAAGCTGGTGCTGTGAAATGATAGAAGAACGGCAGATGATGGAAACTATTGGGTATTCGTTTCGTTGAGCGAGGTCTTTAATCTCATTTCCATTTGAGTGTAGTGAAGAGAGAATTTTATAAGTTTGGAGGAGCGTGCGTTCCTTGGGATCGTTAATCCTTTTTCTATTGGGAGGGGTTGTTTGGTCTTTTACTTTCTTTGCGGTTCGTTCTTTCCTTTGCCACTGAACTAGTCGGTGGTTTCTCCTCCATAAAAGCAGTTTCTTTCGTGGGGTTCAACGTTTAACCGTTGATGGTTGGTAAGGATTCACAAAAGGTTTTCTTGCCATTCTGTATTTGTTGGTAATATCGATGAGGAAATCCGGTGTCAGATTGCTTTCTAAATAGTTTTAGACAGGGTACGACTTAGGACAGTTGTTGCTCTCTTCTCGGTTAAAGGATTTCAAGTTAGAAACGGTTGCTAGTCGGTGCCCCAGCGCGGGAGATAAAGAGAGAAGATTCCACATCTGCTTCTATTGAGTCATTTGCTCTATAGAATCAGAACAAATCTTCCACTTCAAGAGCGTCGACCCGCTTTACAATTAGACAAATATTCCACTTTGCAGTTTCTTGAAGTTCTAGACACTCTTCGCTGCTCCTAATACTAGTTTTATTTCTTGAGGGCTACATGGGGTTCCAGGTATGTGTTTGATTTCTTCTACATCTACGCTCGTAAATCATGTGACACCAAATCATGTGACACCAAGGCCCCGTTTGATGCACAGAGATTTTACTGTGCATCAGGGGGAAAATCCCCCCGGATAAAAGGTTCGATTCAGGGTAATTTTGGTCTAGAGACAACTTTTTTGCCCGTTAAGGGGCGTTTGATGCGCCGAAAAAATACTATTCACTTGAAAAAAAATTCAAATATTCAAAATTTTTCGGGCGCATCAAACGCGGAAAAAAAAATTTCGACCGTTAAGGTCGAATTCTGGAAATTTTTTCCGGAAAAAAATCTCCGTCTGAGAGACGGAGAAATTTATCCGGAAAAATTTCTTTTTGCCCGTTAGGGCACGCGAGCGCGTCTTCGCGTTCTTCTTTTCCTTGCTGTGCCGCAGCCGCTGTTCCCTCTTCTTTCTCGTCGACACACCCAGCAGAAGCCTCCCTCGCGTGTGCCTCCTCTCCCTCTCCGCATCAGAGCTCCACGCCTCCACGCCTCCTCTCAGTGCAGCCGCTATCCTCTCGTCCCTCTTTTTTTCGCAAGGTATTGTCTCCCTCTCTCTCTCTCATTCTCTCATTCCCTTCGTAAGAATCCAATCCCCTTTTCTTTTCAGTGTCTTCTTCTGTTTTGGTTCCTGGGAATTAGGATTTCAATGGTTGGTGTTCTTTTTCGTTTCTTATTAGCGTCTGTTGTTCGGTGCTTTTATCTGCATCTTAGGGCCGCTTGAAACATCTGTGTAGATTTTTTGTATATTCCTCTTTCTGTGTTGCTGCGCTTTATTATATGAAAAACAGAGTCGTTTGATCAAGCTGATTGGTGGTTGCAAGGACGCTTGAAGAGCAGACACCGTTTCGGGTGTTTTTCCTGCAGGTTCTATGGGGTTTTTCCTTTTTGGGATTGAACAAATTCTGTGACTTTCTTCTTTTCAGAAGATTCCTGTGTTTTTCAGAAAATTTTGTGTTAAATCTTCTGTCTTTANTGTTCAGGTTATACCCCAAAGAGTTCGGAATTCTGTGTATGACAGATCCATCCTCTCTCATTTTTGTGGTTTGATTAGCACCCCTACAGCCTACAGCCAATGTTTTCTTTGACTTTAGGCATGGATGAATTCTATATGGCTTTGGTTTTGTGGACAAAAAGGTGATAACCATGACACAAGGGGTGTATCATGTTCCAGCCAGTCAATGTGTTTCTCATGTTTGCACTTGATGTTAACTGTAGAGATTTATTCAGGACTTCAATGTTAAATTTCGTCTTGCTAAATGGTTGATTTTCATGTTATTGAAACATATTATTGAAACATATCACCATAGTAATGAATGTCTCAGTTGCTCTACTATATTTGTTGCTAGACATTGTTTTTGTTCCTATCTTGGGGTTTGCATTTACTTGTATGTGGTTTGTTTAGTACTTTATCACTGATGGGAACAATGATATGATCCTTTTTTATGTATGTGGTTTCTGTGGTCTTTATTCGCTTTGGCAACATGTGCCATGTATTTTGAAGTTGGCTTTCTATTGAACGTTGAAGCAATGTATGTGCTTTTCCTGTGTGCAGTTGATGCTTCATTAATCTGAATTTCAATTGCCAAGAATAGGAATACATGATTTTTGATTTCGTGTGATGATATGGGCAAAGTGTTGAAATTGTGATGTAGTTGACGCCAGACTGATTCAAATTTTTTAATCATGTTGTTGGTGGTTGGTCTGATGTCAACTACAATTGATTGTGTGGGCGAGTATATCCGGTACCTATAAGTCCATACACGCTTGTTGCCATATTTTTGTAAATTTGGATAAATGTTTCCTTATTATCAAACTAAGAATTAAATTTCTGGAAATATATTTCTGTACTATCAAACTTAGAAATATAGAATTGGAAATATATTTCTGAGTCATCACACACACACCCAAATTGGAATCGGAAAAATTTTTCCCATTCCATTTTTCCATTTCCTATATTTCCAGCAATATATTTCCAGAATTTTTTTTCCAAGCCATCAAACGGCCCCTAAGGGCTTCCTCATTTCTTCGTTCCTGCTTCCAGCCATCGCCCGCTCACCGTGTGCTCTCCACCACCGCCGCTGCACTGGCGGCAATCGTCGTCCGCTCACCGTCCTCTCCACCGCCGCCACTGCTCTGCCTCCAGCCGTCGTCATATTTCGAAGAAGTTGAGGTACGCTTTCATTTCCTCTCTCTTTTCGTCCGATTTAGGCAAAATGCTCCTCCTGTCTTGCTTTCCATGTGCTCCTCTCATCCAAGTTCTCCATCGGAGGCCTTTTGGGCTCTCTCTCTCTCTCTTGCTGAATATATGTTGTTCTCTTTTGTCAGTGGCACCTGCTCCCTCTACATCAAGAACGAGCTGCAGTGCCTCTGCGACGTCTATAGGCGTCCCAGCATCTTCCGAAGCTTCAACATCAACGCTACTCGGGCTCTCGAGATCCCCGGGCTGTGCGGCGTCTCTCTGGCGACCTAAGCCGTTGCAAGTCCTGTATGGTGTCAAAACCCCAATCTTCCCCAAGTGTGTTTTCTTCTCTCCCTTCTTTTTGAGGTTTTACTGCAGAAGATGAAGATTCTCTCCCTCCATCTCTCTCTCTCTTGCTGAGACATATGCTGTTCTCTTTTGTCAGTGGCACCTGCTCCCTCTCCATCATCTTCTGCGGCACCAAATCCAGCTTCAGGTTCTGTTTCTCTCTCACACACACTCTCAGTCTCTCTTATGGCCTGAATTTTTAGTCCGAACTTATGAAACATGATGGACAACCTTTGTTTTTTCTTCTTTACTTGAGATTTGTTACAAATATGTCTGTATTGTATGGTTGATTTACCTGATTTTTTTTCTTAACAATTATTGTTTTATTTTGTCGGCTTTTTGGTGATCGGGGTTGCAGTACTCTTCGGTTGTTCTGTTGTTGTCTTCTTTTCTTCTTGTTTCTAGCTGTTGATATTGTTTTGCCATTATCGGTTTGGATACATCTTTTGTGAATTTTCATTTTCAAGTCCATAACCCAAGAATTGGATGTCTGAAAAATGAATTTTCATTTTGCCATTATCGGTTTCCTTTTGTGTGCTTTTGAAGGTTTGAGTTGCATTAATTGCAACTCTGTTGATGTTTCTCCATTGCACTAATTGATTTTGCTTAACCAATGTATGGGGCCTAATCCCCGGCGTGCTATTTCAGCATTTGATTCTTTAATCTGTTTTATTGTGGCTGGTCACTGTTGTAAACTCCCTTTAGGAATCAATTGATTTGTTTTGTACTTCAATCAGCATTGAATCTTCTTTTTATTAAGCTGCAGCCAGCGTGAATTGAGATCATTTAGCTCACGCTTGCTGTTGATTAAAAGAAGCTAGCAATTATAATTTTTCAACATTTGTCCTTCATACACATTTGAAAATTGCAACATTCCTCTACAATTATAATTTTTCAACCATTAAGGCCCCGTTTGATGGCTGAATTGCAATGGTGTGTAGGTGGTGCACGGTCCGTGGCAGTTTTTGGCCATGAAAAGAAAAGGTCAAAAAAAATTTTCTTGAAAAAATTTTCCTGCCTATCAAACTAGGCATTTTTTTTCCTTCAAAAAAGTTCCAAACCATCAAACATGGCCTGAAACAAGAAGAAGGGAATTTTACCCTTCTGTCAGTTTACCATGGATATTTTACCATTGAAAAAATTTCCCCTCAAAAAAATCCAAGCCATCAAACGGGGCCTTAATGTCAAAACAGGGCTACGAGTTTTTTGAAAACCTAGTAGCTCTCTTCTCACCATCTTCAGTACATGATATTTTATTGTCAAAACAGGGTTACGAGATTTCTGAAAACCTAGTAGCTCTCTTCTCACCATCTTCACCATCGCATCTCCCCATTATGAACCTGGCTGCTCGATTCGGCCACCGTCTCTCGAATGCTCTGAGCAGTTCGTCGAGACCCATTTTCCCCAGATTGGTGCAGCAGTTTTCCTCCCTCCCTGCCAAGGACAATGATGAAGAAGAAGAGGTCTACGATCAGAGGAAGCTCCCGGCTGACTATGACCCTGCGACCTTCGACACCACCGAGCACCGGAGCCCTCCAACCGACAGAGTCTTCTGCCTGGTCGACGAGGTATCCTCGCTAACCCTCCTCGAAGTCGCCGAGCTGTCGGACATCATAATGGCTAAGCTCGGAATGAAGGAGAAGCCTGTCATCGCCGTGATGAAAGCGGGGACGACCGCCCCGTCGATGGCAGCGGTGAAGGGGGTGGGCGCCGCTGTGGAGGAGAAGAAGACGGTATTCGAAGTGAGGCTGGACGGGTATGACGCGGCTGCGAAGATCAAGATTATTAAAGAGGTTCGGAGTTTTACCGAATTGGGGTTGAAGGAAGCCAAGGATTTGGTGGAGAAGACGCCAACAGTAATCAAGAAGGGAGTGTCCAAGGAGGAAGGGGAGCAAATTGTGGAGAAATTGAAGGCGTTGGGGGCAAAAGTCGCCATGGAATAAGGTAAGCTTTCTTGTGTAGTCATGTAATTCCGCTTTTCCTCGAATTTTTTCTGTCCGTCTTTTTAGTTCTCTTCCCTTTTCTCCCATGAAGATGCATCAGTCTGATGTAGTTTACCAAATTTGTTGAAATTTCCAACTGCCATCTTGATCTTTTTGTTTCGTTCTATATATGAATTATGAACTTACAGTCTATTGAAGGCAGAAGCGGTATTTTTTGCTGTATAAACTTTTAGAAAAATGACTGGTACATGAGCTTATGACACAAAATGAGTTTGGGTAGAAGGCCTAAAAGTTTTTACTTAATGTTCAAGGAGAACTCGCATTGTTGAAATCACAGATTTTTTATCATTTAGATTACGATTTGGCACCTTTGAGGAACATGAAATGATCTGATTTTTGGTGAAATGGAACACGGTACAAGTGAGATAATGGCATTTTTCATGGCCAATATCAAGACCAGGGTATATACTTACACTGAGAGAATGCAGAACTATTGGTGGATTGGATTAACATGGAATTTACAGCATTTCCAGGAAGTATTGGTTGTGTTGGTTGCACTATGTACAACAGTAGCATAGTTTAGAAAAGCTGGAAGCTTTACCAAATCATAGCTGTAAAGAACATGGCTTGTTGGGAGGTTGCATGGGGAACTGATATTAAGAAGGGAAGTTAATGAATAAAGCCAATAAAAAATATTCATATTTGTATTATTTTTATAGCAACAGACTCATTGAAGGTCATGGATGTCAAGCACTGAACTTCTAGTGAACAGATTGTTGAGATTTTGTGCAGATTATAAGGCAACTCTTTAAATTTGTTAGCAAAATGGTTCATTCTATAGCTCACCAGCTCACCAAAATGGTGCCAGCTGGGATACTTTTTTGTTGACGGCAAATCTCCTCCATGGAAGCCTTACAACTGATTGTAGGCCTGTACATTCTGTTCTTTTTCTGATGAAATAAGCTAGTAGGACAGTAAAAGTCGGCTAAACCCTCGCTTGCCTATTGAAAAACAACAGTATGAGTGTGTACCTGCATGTTTCTAGTGTGAAAGCCATACAACTGATTGTAGGCTTGTACATTCTGTTCTTTTTCTGATGAAATAAGCTGATGGGACAGTAAAAGTCTGCCGAACCCTCGCTTGCCTATTGAAAAGCAACAAGATATGAGTGTACCTGCATGTTCCTAGTATGAAGAATGCCCCAGTTAGAACTAGGTGCAAGTATCCTAACCCTCTGCCTCTCTGGTACCAAATTAGTTGTTACTTTTTCTTATTGTCTCATAAGCATTCAGGTTTCACTGAGAACTGGTTTTCCATATAATTGTTCTCATATCATCATGAAAATGATTTGAAGTATCATTAAAATTGTCTACATTTTTTTGGATAAAGAGAAATTAAGATTGTTTAATTGTTGGTCTATCACTAAAATAATCTAACTTCTTTTTTAGGTAAACAGAGATCAAGATTGTTTAGTTGTTGGTCTTTTCAGTTGAACTTAGTTTGTATTCATTCTCAAAGTTGTGTTTGCGATGTGTGCGATGTAACCTAACTTGCTACTATCACTCTTCTTTATGCTTTCTCTGGGCCTTTTTTTTTTTAGCTGTATCCGATAAAAATGAGAATTTTCATCAATGTATTCTTGCATTTTGCTTGCTAATGTCTAATATATCCGCAGGTAAAGCCTTTCAAGCAGCACCGGCCATTAACTTTTAGTTGGCCACTGCCTAAAATATCTCAGAGCTATCTAACTTCACCATGTTCAGCCAAGGTCTCAACCACAGAGCAGTTTGGTGAGTCTAGAAAGGCCAAATGTGATACAAGAAAGCCATCAATGAAGCTTTTGGAGTTTCTTTTTGAACCTGTTAAAGATTTCCATTGGAAGAAAGCAGGAACTGCTTTGCGAAAGACTGCAAATTCTTTTGGATTGAAGACACTGAAGTGGTCCTTGGTTATTTTCTTTGTAATCAGCTTTGTGTCTGATATCTCTGTTTCCATTCTTAGAAATAGAGAATTGATCATGCCGGTTGGTCTATTTATTGGGTGCATGTTGGCTGAATTCTTGAGGGCAATGTCAAGTGAGCTGGTGAAAATCAAAGAGGTAATAGCACTTTAATTATCCTTTTTCCCTGGATGTGGCTTTACTTCTGCCATGGGCCTTTTCCTTTTTTGTCTTAACAAACCTGTGACTCTCCTTAGCTCTTAATATTTATATATGATTAGGTTGCAGAGACAAGCCGTGGCAACTTGCTTTTCTCGCTGGTTTTTTCCTTGTAGTTAGGCTTTGCTTCCAGGGTAACCTGTTTCTTTCGCATGTCTGCAATGGTGGACTGATGCAAATCCTATGGTGGGGTAAGAAGCTGCAGGTAGTAAATGCTGAAGAGGAGCAACATTGTAATGCTTCTGTCGTTGGAGATGAGAAAATCCCCGAGAACTGATAAATGAATCAAGAACTTGTATAGGCTGAGAGTGTCATGAATTTTGTGTTCTATTTGTTGATCATGGGAATGTACCGTTAATAGAGGTTCTTTTAGTGGTATGATTATGCTGTGATTTTAAGCTTTCCATTGTACAAGCATGTCTCTTTTATAAATTGGCGAGATGGATTTGGCACAGGTGTACCCAGAGTATGACAATGTTACATCAAATAGGAAAGCCTACTAGCCTCTCTTAATCCAAAGGTGTTAACTGGACCGGTAGACCCACGTAACCAAGTATATGGCTGTCGCTGGGCTAGGCGAGCCCTCGATAGTTCACCCGCTGCTCGGGCATGTTAGTGCAGCTGATGCTTTGAATGATAAACTAGATTCCTCTAAAAATTCATGTGATTATAGACTAAATTTGAGTTGAAAACCGCTGTTCCTTCAACTAAGGTCACTTGCTTGGGCGCCATATTTTCTCTCTCAAGCTTTCTTTCTGTTTGAATGAGCTTTTAAAAGGTCATGTGGCAGATTGCGCTGACCTGTATGAGGTTTTAAAGTTTCGTTGCAAAGAGAAAGCTTTGATTCTTACGTGATCTTAGCATATGAACATGTTACTGAGTTGTGAAAAATGCCATACCAAGCTCAAGTTCCAGAATTTTCTAATTGTTTAAAAATGAAACTACCTACCTTGGTTGAGGCAAATGGCATCAGTCTGCTCGAATTGTTCTTCGAGATCTTATTAAGAGTTTGCCCGTCATTAACTCCATCAGGACGACAACTTGTATCAGCGCTTCAGGTTCAGTTTTAAGGGTCTGGATTCAAAGCATTATCTGCATCAGGATGTAAATGGTTGGTCGCATTCCAAGCTGTCAAGTTCTTCTACAAAGAGATAAGGCTTTGAATCTTTGATCTTCACTAGATTTCTTTAGCTACTTCTATTTCGTCTGGTCTACCTCTGCTGCAATAGTGGCTAAGTACATTTCCTTCTTCATTTGAATGCACAAACACCTGAGCCGCTCAGATCAAGTACTGATTTGACAAGGCAAAGAATAATATTTTGCAGTTTGAATCGATCACCATCATTGGTGTTCATCAGCACCAACTCAGGTGGAGTCACAAGTTGTAGTTTTATAGGATTTGTAGAATGATATGCAACTAGTTGGGTGCTCAAATCAAGTGTCATTTTGACGAGAAAGAAGGGATGTTTAACTTAGTTGGAAATCACAATTATTGGCAGTTTTCATGAGTACCACCATTGAAAGTGGAGACCCAGAGGAAAGTACTTTTTGACGACGGCGGTAGGGACAGATTTCAATCAATGACATAGTACTTCTAGGAATGTAAATGAGTCAGATACATCTGATCACTAATTCAATTTGAAATGCATATAATTAGATTTGATAAAAAAATTACTAATTGGATTAGAATTCGGTATGTTGGATCTGATAAAAATCTCACCAGATTACATATAAATGTTGGATCTTATGCTGCGAAGTTGCTCTTGTAGATTCTCTCAGTCAAAGAATTTGTTTGATTTTGGAACCTCAGCAGCCTAAGTAGGATCCTAATTGGTTTCATGCGGAGAACCAAACTGAACTAAATCAATAGAAGAAGAGTAATCCAGATATGACATTGTCCGTTGGATGTAAACCAGAAAAATAATCCTTGTCAAAATTTTGAAACTAGAATTCCCCTCCCTCATGAAAAAATCCTGGCTCCCCCTACTAATAATATACATGGAATTCATTCAAGATTTATGAACCCTGAATTACATGTCCACCGGCTAACTTTTATGCCAATTAATGAGCTTCCTATCAATGAATATGAGGTATGGAACGGACATTCAAGATCTCATTGGCCCTATCAGCAGAAGGATAGGTCGTATGCAGCTTGAACAGTTGGTAAAATTTACGTTCTAATTACTTTTGTGATTGAGATCGTCACTTTATTCCCTTGTGTTGTTCTGTGATAAATTCATTCATTGATGATTTTTCACATTTTCGCTCTCTTTGTTATCCGTGGAGCAAGCAAGCAAATGCTGCCCCGTCAAATTATAATGAAAAAATTACAAAAAAAGACTCATAATGTTCAGGTCATAACAAATAACTGCTCAACTTTCAAAAGTTAATAAATATATGTTTAACTTTTGAAATAAAATTCTCAAAGAGCTGCTCATTACATCCAATATAAATTGATAAAAAGTATGAGCAGGATACCCATCAAATAGAGTGTCGTGTATCTATGGTCGTTGGCTTGCCAACTAAGTTCCTTGAGATAGAAAGGTTGTTGAAAGAGTGAAAAGGTCTATAGAATCTGAAGTTGTAATCACATGATGGGCGGCCATGTGGAGGTGAATGAGGATTCGGAGGAAAAAGAACCAAGTCAAGATGATATGGATCAACCAATTTTCATTTTTTGTGCCGAAGATCTTACCATTTCCAAACGAACTGGAACTTTGGTTATGACCAAAGCATGGGGGGCGAAAAGGGCCTTCAATTTTTTTTTATTTTTTAAAAATTATATGTAAATTTTAAAAATTTTCATGTATCGTCTATAAAAATTTTGAAAAATCTTATTTCGATTCCTGTTAAAAGTTTGAAACTATAATTTGATCCCTCTCATGAAAAATTTTTACCTAGGAAGAACATTCTTATGGTTCGTCAAAGAAGTGGGTAGATAAGGCTTCATCTCAATCAGTGCTTCAAAAAATGCTGATGGAGAAAGAAATGTTCAAAAAAGGGTTCGCCACAAACGACCACTTAATATTTGATGCATATCCACCGGTGGACCAACATGTGATGCATATCGACCTCTCTGCATCAATAATTTAGTTTAAATTAAAATAATTTAAATGGACATAGATTCTGATATTGACTACACTGGTGTGAATCCATTCTACTTGAAAACCGTTGTTTGAGAATCTATTTGGTAGCTTTCAATGATTTGTAAAATGTTAAAGATTTGGCAGTCATCCATGAATATGACAAAAAGGTTGGGGGCATGCTGTGTAAATTTTTCTGCAA
The DNA here is from genome assembly GCA_011799765.1 of Nymphaea thermarum. Lineage (NCBI taxonomy): Eukaryota > Viridiplantae > Streptophyta > Magnoliopsida > Nymphaeales > Nymphaeaceae > Nymphaea > Nymphaea thermarum. The sequence continues at coordinate 82,992 of JAANDH010000602.1, read as the reverse complement.
CGAAAATTGAGGGGAAAATTTGACCAAAAAAAAAAAACGAAAGCAATAAAACCGGAAATTGAGGCAACGTCCCTTTCTCGCTCGCTGTGTCTTCTCTCCCTAGTAAAAGGTGAAAGTCGAGCGCCACCGGAAGAACGTTAACTGAAGCGGAAGAAGGGAAGGCGAGGAGAAGAAGATGGCCGCCGCTGCCGCAGCGCTACCAGGGGTACAGCAGGTCCCGCAGTTGGCGGGGAGGCCTGGGCGACGACTTCGCTTGCCGGTTATGTCCGCCGCTCGATGCAGCATTGGCGGCGGAACACTTGCCCTCCCCATGTTGGATGAGCTCCGGAGGAACTGCGCTACGCCACTTCCCCTCCTCCGCCGCGTCGCCGGCGCGATGGTTGACGACATGCGCGCGGGACTCGCTTGCGATGGCGGGAGCGACCTCCCAATGATCCTTAGCTACATCGACTCTCTCCCCACCGGGTATGCGTTCATCACCGACGCCATCGTGGTTCTTTATTTTTATTTTCATTTGGTACTTCCAACCGGCGAATGGAGATTTTTCTCGTCTAGTTTGGAATGAGAATCTCCAAGTTTCTGTCCTTTGGATCCTTCCTCGTAAAAAAGTTACTTTTTTACCGTGAACTTCTCCTTCGCATCTTCTTTCAGATCCTCGGGTTCCTTTTTCTTTTTCTGAGCTTCTTAAGATGGGTGGTTGGAGAACTTTGTTTTGAAATGATAAAAGTTACACTTCCCTTTTTTAGTTTCCTTTTCTGGGATTACCTGCAAGCCTAGCATCATCAAGGTTCTCGATTTTCTTTTTCTTTCTTGGTCTTCAAAATGGTGGTTGGAGATGGCCTATTGATTAGATTAGCTTTGATCTAGAATTTTGTAAGCTGGTACTTTCTCATTTTATTTTACTAGTACAATGTTGATGCTCTGCGGGACACTTCCGCGCAGATGAAGACCTGGCGGAAGAAAATTTTTAAACATTTAAAGCCTTTCGAATGTTATGTTTCTAGGAGTTCTCTTGAGATATGATCTTTTTGAGAAGGTTGCTATTTAGTTTTTGTGTCCCGCCACCACCACCACCTCCACCCACCCCCAAAATCGTTTATTCAAAATGAACAGATTGGAGGCAGTCCATTGTCATGGAAAGATATATAGACATTTGCGCACTGAACTTGTTGAGCAAAATGCAACATCCTAATTTATTCTGCTTCTCTATATTAGTCCTCATTTCAGATAATCCCGAACTTTTTGTACCTGTTTTATCAAATGCTAGTTTTTCTTTTAAATCCTAAGAAGTTAAGGGCTCAATTTTACAGTCTGTCAGTGGGAATACTGGAAGCTTATTTTCTGGTCGACTGTGTTATGTTCGCAAAGTGGTATGCTAGAGTTTGGGTTCAACGAATTCATGTAGCTGATACTGCGCAGATGGATGTAAAATCCTTAGTGTTCCTAGACTGAATTGGAAGGAAGCGAGGGTTCATAAAAACTTACCTGATGGTGAATCGTTTCATGATCAGGGGAATGTGGCTGTTCAGCTAGAGACGGCCTTTTTTTTTTCCTTTTTCCTTCCCTTTTTATTGGGTTGAATCTTGTGATTCTAGTTCTGTTGGACGCATTAGACATGAGTAATTTGTAGAATTTGCAGTGTAATCAGCCCCTTGTGGACGAGACAACTATGTTTATTTTTTGCAATTTAGTAACTGGCTTCTGATGCTGCAAACTATTAAAGAGAATTACGTCAACAAGTTTGTGCATTGAGGCATGGCTTTTCACATCAAGCTTTTGTTCTTGCAATTTTCTTTCTTAGGAGAGAACCAGGACACAACTGCAGTAGCTGGGTATTCGATAATTTTTCCATGTTTGGTTTTTTCTTAACTGACTTGAACCTGGTTTAGCAGATTTATTCCTCTTAAGCCTTAAGTTTGGATTTTGTTCCTTGTTCTCTAATTCTGTCGCTCCTTGGTCCGTGAAAGTAATGAGGAAGGCCTGTATTATGCTCTTGATCTTGGTGGTACAAACTTTCGGGTCCTACGGGTGCAACTGGGAGGGAAGGCTGACAGAATCATAAAAACAGAGTCTGAGCAAGTATCCATTCCACAGGAGTTGATGTTTGGTACCTCTGAGGTTCAGTGTTACTCCTTGCTCAGATTACTCTTTCATATGTCAAATAATTTTGTGTTTTTTTATTTTTCTTTGTCATTGTCATTACCATCTTGTTAATGGAGCTCTTATTTACATTTAATTTTAAGCAGGAACTGTTTGAGTTCATTGCATCTATGCTTGGGAGATTTGTGGAAACAGAAGGTGGAAGGTTTCACTTTCCTCCAGGGAGGAAGCGAGAGATTGGTTTCACATTTTCTTTCCCTGTGAGGCAGACTTCCATTGATTCTGGTATATTGATCAAGTGGACCAAGGGTTTTGCAGTTTCTGGAACGGTAAGTAGGAAAATTTACTTGAGTTGACTTTCCATGGTACTGGGATGTAATGCTGCAACAAAGTACAAACAATAATTAATTTAATTGTTCTTACAAATAGAAACTCCTGTGCCTTGGAAATGATGCATGCTAGGAAGTGATGCATAATAAAGAATACTGGTATATTCTTTTCCAGTTCATTCATCATTGTATCTGGAGATGCCAAGACATTTGTTGATTTAATTGATTTGCAGAAAAACATGCCTAAACCTGCTTTTTTGCGGATGTTCAGATAGGAATATGTTGAATGAATTTGAAAAGTATGTGTCACTCAAGAATGGTAACGTCTTCCACGTTCTTTAAGACTATAGGTGTTCCTTTGCAATTTATCGTAGAAACCTGGATGCTATTCTGATCCAGTTTTGGCAATCGGGTTATTTGCTTTCTCAATATGATAATAAATTTCAGTTCTGCAGTTGAGTTAATCTTTAAGAGTATGCTGCGTAGAAGAAGCAGTGGGATATGGCTGATAACAGTATCTTATGGTTCAGACCAGCATAAATTGAGGCCAACTTTATGACTTCAGTTTCTGAAATATAAGCTACCATTCATCAAGTTTCATTTTTTCATTTGTGTTAATCCCTAGGAAAATTTTTGAGTTTTGATGACTGGAAATAAGCTTAAGCATTCTCATATAGTAAGCAGGTTCTTGTTTTGGGCTTTAGTCATTGTACTGTTTTCATTTTGAGTTCATTGGTGAAAAGTTTGGCTGGTTTAACAGTAAGCTTTTGGTTACAGGCAGGGAAGGATGTAGTTGCTTGTCTGAATCAAGCTTTGGAAAGAAAAGGTTTAGATCTGAGAGTCTCTGCCTTGGTAGGTTTCACAGTTTGATTCCTTTGGTTAGTAAACTTCTTATTAGTTTGCATGGCAAAGTATTTGAAATACATTGTTATGTTCTTGCTTTTGGATATTATCTTTTTCCCGACAAGTGATTTTTATGGTGACTGGATAGTCGGATGACAGAGAAGAAAAATATTTTGTTTAGATTCATCAATATGTTTTCTGCATTCTTTCTCACTGAGGCAGTACATTACTTGTTTTCTATTTCATAGGTTAATGATACTGTTGGGACTTTAGCTGGTGCACGCTATTGGGACAAAGATGCAATGGTTGCTGTAATTTTAGGAACTGGAACAAATGCTTGCTATGTTGAAAGTGTGGACGCCATTCCAAAACTAAAAGGTGTTCTGCCTGCATCTGGGAAAATGGTTGGCAATGATCCCCCTTAGAATATTCTGTACAATAATTAGGATGCAAGTCTCTATTGAAATGACACTTTCACCCTTTATGTAGATAATCAACATGGAATGGGGAGCATTTTCAACTGGACTTCCTTTAACTGAGTTTGATGAAGCCCTTGATGCTGCAAGCATAAACCCTGGTGAGCAGGTTAGTATGTTTGATCATGCATATCAACAGAACTCAGAGAATAAATTCAATTTGTGCAAACAGCATTTTCACAATAATGGCACCACACTGGTTTGACGGGTCGCCAAGTTGTGGCTCTCATCATGCAGCATCGTTTGAAGGTCCCACAGTTTATTTGACTTTTGCTATGCTGATGTTAGATATTAGAGAAGACAATCTCAGGCATGTACCTGGGAGAAATTGCAAGAAGAGCTCTACATAAGATGGCTGAAACAGGTGATCTATTTGGTGGTTCTGTCCCAGACAAGCTTGCTGCACCATTTATATTGAGGCAAGTTGTTTGCAGATCGACCTATTATCTAGTCATTTTCATCTTCTGCCTGGGATGGTTATGTGCTATTGTAAATACTGAAAGGCACAGTCAGTATATGGTAGTGAACATACCCAAGAAAATTGTCAAAATGGAAAATAAAGTACGGAATCTCGTGGACTGCAGTTGCCTTCAAGGGTCCTACATATTGTTGAAAGATTCTGCACAACATATTATGAGAATCAAATTTTAAAATTCCTAAAGGTGATTGCTTTGGTGCCCCTGGCTTCTGCTCTCCACTTTTCTGTCATGTGGTAACAGTTACATGAATTACCTAAAATGACACTCAACACTTTTAACATTTTTGAGGCCAAGTAATGGAATTTTTTGCATGATGACATTCAATGGCCATTTGATCCTTGACAGTCTTTTGTTGATGTCAATATATTTGTAGATGTCACTGTATTCTTTGATGATCATGCTGCAACATTCATTTACCTCCTTTTCAGGACTCCCGATCTCTGTGCTATGCAGCAGGATGCATCATCAGACCTTGAAGTCGTCAACTCAATCTTGAATACTGTCACTGGGGTAAATTGAGTTCCTTTTTATATTTAACTTGAGCTTCGTGCAACCCAACTGAAAAGTTAGCAAGCTTTGTTTATTGATGAGAGCTGTCAAGGTAGTTTAATTTTGACAGGGACTGCAAGTCAAAATTTTCAACTCACTTTGTCTTGTTGAATGAGTACGTTTTTATTCTAATGGGAATTAAACAACTAAAATGTGCCTGACAGGTTACTGGTTCCTCATTAAGTGCTAGGAAGATTGTCACCGAGGTGTGTGATACAATTGTGAAGCGTGGAGGGCGATTGGCTGGTGCAGGCATTGTAGGGGTCCTGCAGAAAATGGAAGAAGATTCAGAAGGCCTAATATTTGGCCAAAGAACTGTTGTAGCCCTGGACGGAGGCTTGTATGAGCATTATCCCCAATATCAAAAGTACATGAAGGAAGCTATCTCTGAATTGCTTGGACCAGAGATGTCAAGACATGTGGTCATAAAACACTCAAAGGATGGCTCTGGAATTGGTGCAGCATTATTAGCAGCTGCAAACTCGAAGTATGTGCAGTAGTTACTTGTCTAAGGCAGGTTTTTCTTTTTTATGTTTTTCCCATTCAAATTTTTTTGACCATGCAAAACCCTGAGGAACTACTGGCCGAGAGAAGGAGAGAAATGTTGTGTTCTCTACAGCCGTAATAATCTTGTACCATATAACATAATTCAAGATTGGAGATCTCATGCATTTGGGAGGTGATGGCAGACTACGACTCTGGAGCATCAGGGTTTCTTTATCAGCTGTCACGTAAATTGTAATTGCTCTTGCACTTTGTAAACTTTTGGCATGCTCTGCATGTGCCATCACTAATAAGGATTCCTAGTATTTTTTGTCATGGAGATCTCTGTCTCTAATCATTTTGAGTGAAGGTGACTCCTCGCCCTTTTTCTTTTTCATCAGTCGACTGTGCCTTCCTGCCACTAAGGAGTAAGGAGGCTTCAGGAAACAGTACAGTCATACAAGTTTAGTTTAGCTGGTTTTCCTCCTGCCAAGTGATACCTCCATCATATGGATCGTGTCCATGCTCGACTGGGATCTTCTAATACTGAGCCGAACAACCAGTCGGACATCTCATTAAGTCACACGACAATGGAAGAAAAGGATAAAACCCTGCAGGCTGCGGTGTGGAGAATAGCTGCCGCCTGATTCCCTGATGGTTGTGTAACTTAATCTTATGAAAAGAGTTGCTAAAATGTTAGTTTGGGGATGAAGTTGCAACATAATGGAATCTATTGGCGACGCTAATGCTTCCAAGGAGTGCAGTGTTGTGGGAACTAGAATGCAGCACATGCTGCATTATAACATTGGGTTTTAACAAGGATGTTGGTAATTTCGGAATAGGCTTTTAGAAGCTACAATTTACAAAATGGAAATGTAAAATCTATAAAATTTTGATTGGAGTAGATTGTGGAGCTCTTTAATCTACCAAGTACTTGAGGGAGATAACCCGCGTGATTTAAAACACATTCAAGTATTGGCCTTTGATATCATAATAATGCGCATATATGCATAAAAATGTAAATAAAATAAATTTCACTTAAATTAGTTGCATGCATGAACAACATGATCTGGGTGGTCGAGAGGCTTATGACCCACAGCCTGGGGAGAGCCCGAAGCATCCCAACCCCCCACCCGCACAGAAGGCCTTACACATCAAATTATCTTCACCAAACTTGTCATAGTAGGAACTGTTTTCAGATGTAAGAATAAAATTTAGCACATAGCGAAATCAAAGGAAAGGAGACCACAACATTCCCGCGCGTTGATGTGCCGATGATCTTACGCCTCCACGCTGCGCGCATCCGTCGCGCCTCTTTCTTTTCCCGATGGTTGTCGGTATCATCTCCTCCTTCTCCTGACAATGAGTTCCCTTGGACAATCGGTGCTTTATGCGAGGACAGGAAGCTGAGAGAAGCCGTCGAGTGCCACCTCCACCAGGTGGAGGTGGTTGGCGTCCGGAAACGCTTCCAGGTCTACGCTCGCCTCCTGGAAGCGTGCGTGGAGCTCAAGGCCCCTTCAGAGGGCAAGTTGGTACACAACCACATGAGGAAATCAGGATTTGTTCCTTGCCTTCTCTTGAACAATCGCCTACTCGACTTGTATGTGAAATCTGGGTGCCTGGACGATGCGTGCCAGTTGTTCGAAGAAATGCCTCAACGAGATTGCTATAGTTGGAACACCATGATTTCCGGCCATGTGAACCACGGCAGCTTAGTAGTCGCTTGCAGAATGTTTCAAGAGATGCCTGAACCAAATCCTGTTTCGTGGGCAGTTGTTATCGGCGGGTGCGTCCGAAACAGCCTTTTCTCTAAGGCGTTTCTTCTGTTTCGGCAGATGGGTCTATCTGATTCCCGTCCAGATTCTGTTGTCTACACTGAGGTTCTACGTGGGGCAGCTGCTGGTGAGGTTCTGGAATATGGGATTCAGGTGCACTCTATGGTTATCAAGGTGGGGGTCTATATGAAGGAATTGGTAAGGAATACAGCGCTTGATATGTATGCTAAATGTGGTGATATGGTCTCCGCTAGGCGATTGTTTGATGAAATGCCTGAACCCGACGATGTGTCGTTTAATTCTTTGATTGCAGGATATGCAAGAGATGGTGAGGGGAGGACTGCCATGTTGCTCTATCGACGGTTCGTTGGAACTGGGTTGAGGATCTCGCAGTTCTCTTTTGCGTCCGTGCTGAGTGGTTGTGCCGGTGATTCTTTATTGCGGGAAGGCGAGCAGGTCCATGCTCATGTCGTTAAGACTGGCTTTGCATCAAATGTTTTCACAGGAAATGCGATTTTAGATATGTACATGAAGTGCAGGTGCCTTGATAATGCCAGTAAAATTTTCTCCTTGATGTCACTGCGTGATGGCATCTCATGGAATGGCATGATTAGTGGCTACAGCAGAGAAGGCTACGCTGAAGAAGCTTTTAACTCCTTCAAAGAGATGTTGAAAAATGGTGTTTCTCCTTCTCAATTTACATTCTCTAGCGTACTAAGCTCTTGTGCTACTACTTCCTTTGCCAACTTTGGCCTTCAAGTTCATTGCCACACAATCAAAGCTGGTTTTGATTCCCAAGAATTTGTTGGTAATGCCCTCGTAGATATGTATGCAAAATGTGGCTTACTGGGTGCCGCAAGATTTATATTTGAGAACAGTGGGAAGTGTAACACCGTATCCTGGACAGTTCTGATTGCTGGTTATGCCCAGAATGGATGTAATGAAGAAGCTTTGCATTTCTACATTCAGATGCAAAGATGGGGCTTTAGTCCAGATCATGCTACAGCTGCAGCTGTTTTAAAAGCATGTGCATGCTTGACTGCGCTGAATTGTGGTAAACAGGTCCATGCCCATACAACCAAAGCTGGCCTTGGCTCAAATGTGTTTACTGGGAGTGCGATAGTGGGCATGTATGCGAAATGTGGGAACATGGATAGTGCAATGAAATTCTTCATGGAAATGCCGTCCTGGAACTCTGTTACGTGGAATGGAATAATTGCTGGTTATGCGCAGAATGGTGAAGGCAGAAAAGCTCTTGATTTCTTCCTTAGGATGGTAGAGGATGGCGCCAAGCCTGACAATGTGACTTTCGTTAGTGTTTTACATGCTTGCAGTCATGCTGGTATTGTAGATGAAGGCTTTAGAATTTTTGACTCAATGTCCAAAATTCATGGCATCAGTCCAAGAGCTGACCACTATGCCTGCATGGTTGACCTTCTTGGACGTTGTGGGCACCTAGAAGAGGCTGAAAGGTTCATAGATGAGATGCCATTTGCAGCAGACTCAGTTGTTTGGCTGGCATTACTTGGTTCCTGTCGGATTCACAAGAACGTCAGACTAGCTGAACGTGCTGCTAATAAAGTGTTTGAGCTAGAGACTGGCAATGCAGCTCCTTATGTTCTGTTATGCAACATTTATTCATCAGCTGGCCTGTGGGATGAAGTTCCAAGAGTGCGGAAGCTAATGAAGGAAAGAGGAGTGAAGAAATTAACTGGTTGTAGCTGGATTGAAGCACATTCTTCCATTCATGTTTTTGTTTCTAATGACAGGATGCATCTGCAGCTGAAGAAAATTCATGCTAAGATTGATGAGCTGATGGTTGAATTGAAAAAAGTGGGGTACGTCCCTGATAAGAATTATATCTTGCAAGTTCTAGAGGATGATGAAAAGGAGACATCTTTAGCCTATCACAGTGAGAAGTTGGCAGTCGCTTTTGGACTTATCAACGTAGTTCCTCCTGAACCGATTCGGGTGATGAAAAACCTTCGTGTATGTGGTGACTGTCATAATGCAATTAAATTAATATCTAAGATCTCTGAGAGGGTGGTAATTCTTAGGGACTCAAACAGGTTCCACCATTTCGCCAATGGAATATGTTCTTGTGGAGATTACTGGTGAAGATAGGCATGCTTTCCCCTCTTTTCTTTCTATTAAAGCCTGAAAAGCTAATACTTAATCTATGGATGTTGAAATGGCATAACCCTTAAGAAGAGTTTGGATCCGAAGGTCATTTCTCTTTAGAAGAACGTTCCTTTTTTTCCATCTTTGAGTGGGTAAGCCTGTTCAAGTGAGTGTCATCGAGCAGATGTTGAAGGCCATGTGTCTATGACAAGGCGCCCCGTGCTTGATGGCACACTTTCTTTCACTGGCTGCTTGACTCAAGTCTATGTTTTAGCTGGTAGTCCTCTATCCTCTTTCCGACTTCAATAAGATTCAAAATGGACAGATCTCTAAGGAACATCGAGATAGAAACGGCGTTGACAGTTGGGATCGGGACTTGACTTCATGGGATTCGGGAAGCTTGAGTATGAGACAGTTGAGTTTCTTTAACTAGACCCTTCTTGGCAGGTGAGTATGATCTCTTTGTGGAGGAAGAAGCAGCTTATTAGAAGTGATTTCATGCTTGAGGGTCAGGTTAGAGAATGGAGGCATACACCGGCGGCGGAATGGTTTGTTATTTGATGGGCTGACTAGAGGCTCTTGAACTCCACAATACTTTGCAGAACTTGGTCAGTCCAACTGAATGAGCTCAGAAACAATTACTGGGGAAGGAGATAGGTGTGTTAGACTTAAGCTGAACTAATACATTTCAATGTAATGCATAAAAAACGGAACACCACGACTCATGGGGCAACTGACAACCCACATTAGCATGCTAGAGTATGATGGTGGGTGCAGTCAATAACGAAGTAATGAATGACGTGAATCAAATTTTTGGGAGAGAGATGCAACGAAACAAGGCTAGACTGCATGTCAACCAGACGCCAAATTACAAGCGAATAGAACCTATCAGGATCCTCAATTGAAGCATGTGCAATGTGAGGAGAGCACATGCCAACAAGTGCTATTGTAAGATCTGGACAATGGGAGATACGAAGGCTCAGTTTGCTTGCTTCCTACAAGACAAAGCAGAAGACGAACGGCTGAAAGCCCTCATTGATCTTGGTGGAAAGAGAATGGCAGATTAAAAATATTTGGATGTCCTTCTGATTGCCTAAGTTGATTGGATCGTCTTGTTGGAAGAATACCAATTTTTATTTACAACTTTTCTCTCAAAGGCCAATCGAAGGACTAATTTCAGTCTCTTGATCTCAGAATCTATCTACCGAAAATTTGTTCACATTGCCCGGAGTAGAGTTGGGCAGTTGGACATTGTCATGGTACGGTCTTCAAAAAACGTGCCTTGAGATTTTGTTTCTGCTTTTAGCATTTAGTCTTAGCTTTCTAGTCAAGTCGCGGCTTTCGTAACATTTTGTTAAATAAAATACAATTTGCATTTGGATTCAATTATAAAAGAGATTGCAGATTTGAATTACTTGCAGACAAGGCTTGAGTAGAGAAGGCAGTCATGACTCATGAGATGCCTTTGCAGATTTGAATTACTCGCAGACACGGCTTGAGTAGAGAAGTCTGTCATGAGATACCTTTGAGTCGGTGGAATTGACATCTCAGATGTAATCTTGGGACTTCCAACTTAAACTGCACCTACAAGTAAAATACTGAACTAAATGTCTCCTTTATTTGGGAGTTGCCATTAAAATTTAGACTCGCATAAAATCTAAAATGGTTGAGGCTGATACTTGAGATCACAACCAAAAGGTTTTGTGGCATAAACATTCGAGTGCTTTCCTGCCATGTTTGCCCTATAAAAGTAAGTCCGTTTTTACAACCGTGGTGGAGATGTCTTTCAGCCAACTTGCATTAGTGGGATGTCGCCAAATATATAGCCGTATCATCAAACATGTGGTGGACCTCCTCCTCCCACCAAAATTTAATCAAATAGATGTGCGTGGATTCTATTGGAATCTTTCTATCGACTTGGGCTTGATGAAAATATTTGGGGTTTAATTGCTCATCATAATTCGGGTGAGCGAGAGGGTCAATCCTATCGCCCGAAGCGAACCCCGAAGGCGCTTCTGGAGTCCTGAGCTGCGTCGGTGTCAGTGATAGAACGGGACACCCTTCAACTTGGATGTCGCGCCTTACCACCTTAAGACACATGAACATAGTGCCCATGAGAATCGAATTAGAGACCTGCCTTTTTACAAGCCTCTAGCCCGACCAGTAACGCTATGCCCCTTGAGGTAATTATTCATCATAATTTATATTCGAATTTGATATGCAGCTTCATAATCAAATTCAAATATAATTTTTGAGATCTAACTCTGATTTAATAAAAGTCTAACCCAAGTATAAACCTCAGATCTATGCTTTCTTCGATTGAGATTTACGTTTTAAAAGAAATTTGAACCATCATATTCAGTATGAGTCCCACATTTTGGAACATGGAGGAGACAGGGAGAAAGCAGGTGCTCTTGATGCTATCATTGCTCCTTTTGTTGGCTGTGAGAAGATGAACTTAGTTGTGGTCCCAATGACTAGAAGTGGCTTATGGAAGGTCCTCACTCCCACCTTCCCAATTTGTGAACATCTTTAACTTTGCTCATAGAATTTCTATTCTCCTGTCCAACCATGGTGTTGATGTTGTTGCTACACTCCAAAAATTTGTAAATGGGGTTTGTTCTCTCTTGTTTGTATGGCAATTTTTGTTTCATTGTAATAAAGCGGTAGGCGGCTTATCCTTCAGCAGGGTTGGATTCGGAAAACCTTTCCCGGCTGCATACCGCCACTTTTGCCAAAAAAGCTGCAACAGATCATGTGGGTGAGCAGTGGAAACTAGTGATCATAACCCAAATAACTTGGTGCCACCACACGAGTAGCGGATTACGAACTTTCTAGGGGAGCGGAAAAAAAATCCGCATCACCCATCTCCAGGGTCAAGTTCTGTTTTTTGTGGTTCTACGTGTTATTATGTTTCAACTTGCATATCAATGATGTCTCAGTATTTTATAACACATAGGACTACACATAAGCTGACTTGAGCTCCAAAGAACAGGCTAGAGCTTGGATTCGACGATACAACATCGAGTTCAAGCTCCACAAAAACTTCGTAAAAGATTAATGATGATAAATGTGACTAAATTGAGTGGTTGAGATCATGCATTTCATGTGTGATCAGCACTAATCAGCAGTTGCAATAAGGTGCACCAAAAGATTAAAAGATGTCTTCTGCCATCTTGGAAGATTACTAACTTTTATTTTAGGAAGAAGGGAGTGAGAGCTTTCTAATCAAGAAAGTTTTTAGGTGTTAATAACTAAATTGAGTGTGTTGAGATCATGCATTTCATGTGTGACCACCAATATCAGCAGTTGCAATAAGGTGCACCACAAGATTAAAAGATGTAATCCGCCATTTTAGAAGTTTGCTACCTTCATTTTAGGAAGAAGGGTGTATGAGCTTTCTAATGGACATGTATAAACGCTAACACCCACATGGATCAAGTTTACTAATGAAATTGTACAGTAATTTTTGTAGCATGAATTTTCTTTTCTAAATCCTCTCCATATGAATGCGATGCAGTATATGGTTCAAACTAAACCTGCAAGTTCTATTTTAGAATGATTTTGAAACATGAAAGCTTCAAAACACGACTTTAATATTCAAATTTTGTACACATCTAGATAAGTACTTCATCCTAATCTTTCAAGATTAATGGTTTTTGGTGTCTTCTTGCCCGATTTTTGAACCTTACAACTAACCAAACTTCTTAAGAGATAATAGGTATGGTGTAAGAAGATCCGTATATATATATATCCTTTGCCAACATTAGAGGTATAATATTTGGCTATTTAACTTGATAAGGGAGCAACAGGATACTTGTAAATGCGGAACTTCAAAATTTACTTTTTAAGAGTCTTGTCTAGATCCTTATTACCATTTTTTTTTTCCATTAGAGGTGATTTGAAGAAATGAGAAACTAGCAGAACAGCCAAAATGGTAGAAGTCATAATTGCCAAAACTTGCTATTGCAATAAAATTAGGCGCATTTTTTGTCAACCTAACATCCATTGCTTCCCCTCTTACTACCAACCCATTGCTTATGATATATAAGCCTAGGTTCTATATATATATATATATATATATATATATATATATATATATATATATATATATATATATATATATATATATATATATATATATATATATATATATATATATATATATATAT
>JAANDH010000602.1:0-69565 GCA_011799765.1 Nymphaea thermarum | reverse complement strand
TCGTCTTAACAACATAAGATAGTTGATGAGGTAGGAGGGCACGTAGAAGTGACTTTCATATTAGTACTACTTTTTTAGTACTACTTTTGTAGTACTACTTTTCCGAACCGTAAAAAATGAGATTGCGACACTCAAGTTGAAAGACATTTAAGGTCCTCCAACCAAATTTATTAAACCGATATACGAGCCACTTTATAAGGTTGCGACCAAGGGAATGCATGGCTAAATTTTGGAAAAATCAATCCAAGTCTTCCACTTGCTTGCGCGGGTCCCTCGTTCAGACACACAAAGTCAGTACCAAAGGGACCGTCGGTTGGTGGAGAATTAACGCCCTGTACTTGGAAAGAATACATAATGACGGACGTGGAGTCAGGTTTGTGGAGGTTGTTTGACTGCCGAATCGGAACCATGTGTTCTTCACGCTCAAACGGCCCGGCAATAGGCCAGCCAGGCGTAGGCAGCAACAGAGGAGGCCTTGATTTCTAGACGCACCAGGTGGTCACTTAGAAACGGCGAGTAGAAGCGGGGGAAGTAGGTGGGAAGGGAAGGGCGGGTAGGAAACCACGCATGCTCCGTCTCGCTAACTACCTTCTCCCACCTTGCACGTGCCGCCCCACCTCCCCTCCTCTGCCCCTCCAACGACCACGAGCCCAAAGGAAGGTGGATCCAACCGCCACCATTGCTCCACGTCGGCTTCGCGTCCGCATCTCGTCCAACCAATCGTGGTTATGGCGATCACGGCCACCTCCAGCTGGCCTGCTCTCTATATGACCTCTCCCCCCCTCCCCCCCTCTTCCTACAGCTGCAGCCACACTTCTCTCCGTCCCTTCCTTCTCTGCTGCTGCTCGTCGCCCTCGCACGTGTCGGATTCCGGCATCTTGCACGTGCGAACCCCGCTCCGCCACCATGGTCGCCGGCATGGAGGTCGCCGTTAATGGTAACGCCGCCACCATTTCGCACGTCAGTAAGGGTCACCTGTGCGCCAACGGCGGAGCTCATTCCACCGACAGTAGCTTCGACGCCTTGAACTGGGCCGAGGCTGCCCGGGCGCTGCATGGACCCCACTTCGAGGACGTGAAGCGCATGGTCGAGCGGTTCGAGGGCTGCGCCTCAGTCACCATGAAGGGCGAGCTGCTGGAGGTCGCCGACGTCGTGGCCGTCGCCCGCCGGCAGGCCGACGTGTTCGTCCGCCTGGACGAAGCCGCCGCCAGGTCGAGGGTGGAGGAGAGCGCCGCCTGGGTCGCGACTCACATGTGCCGCGGGACGGACACCTACGGAGTGACCACCGGGTTCGGGGCGACGTCGCACCGGCGGACGGATCAGGGGTTAGAGCTCCAGAAGGAGCTGATCCGGTTCCTGAACGCCGGCGTGATCTCCGGGTCTGGGAACGAGCTGCCGGTGGACGTGACCCGGGCGTCGATGCTGGTCCGGACCAACACGCTCCTCCGGGGCTACTCCGGGATCCGGTGGGAGATCCTGGACGCCGTCAGGCAACTGCTGAACGCCCGGCTCACCCCGAAACTGCCGCTTCGGGGGACCGTCACGGCGTCCGGCGACCTCGTGCCGCTGTCCTACCTGGCCGGCGTGGTGACGGGGCGGCCCAACTCGAAAGTTCGGACGGCGACGGGGGAGGAGATATCTGGGACCGAGGCGCTGAGGCGGGTCGGGGTGGAGAGGCCGTTCGAGCTGCAGCCCAAGGAAGGGCTGGCCATCGTCAACGGCACGTCCGTCGGGGCGGCGATGGCGTGCCTGGTGTGCTACGACGCGAACGTGGTAGCGGTGCTGGCGGAGCTGCTGTCCGCCATGTTCTGCGAGGTGATGCAGGGGAAGCCGGAGTTCGCCGACCCGCTGACGCACCGGCTGAAGCACCACCCTGGTCAGATAGAGGCGGCGGCGCTCATGGAATACGTACTGGCGGGGAGCGACTACATGAAGCATGCGGCGAAGCTGCACGAGACCAACCCACTTCAGAAGCCGAAGCAGGACAGATACGCTCTTCGAACCTCTCCTCAGTGGCTCGGACCTCAGGTCAGTCCATCTCTCTCTCTCTCTCTCCGTTTCTTTCTCTACACACAGACACGCACAAGAAGTGTGCCACGAACGGCGTTCGTTTAAGAGAATTAAAAACTCACTGGCTCTTCGGGTTGAGGGCAAACGCATGTGACTGCTCTGCTCTGACAGCAAATTATGCTGAGCTTTATTTAAATACCAAATCTGTGTCAGCAGAGACGGAGGTGACGGCGGCAGCAGGGCACCCTCTGATTTCCAGAAAATAAAATTTTTATTATCAATTTAAAAAAATAGTTTAATTTATATAAAAGATTTTAAAAATTATATTTCGACCTTGATAAAAATTTTGAAACTAACAAAAAAATCCCTAGTTCTGCCCTACCTTTCTGCAGTTAACTCTTTTAAAATGTCTCAGTCGGCCAACTGATTTCTTGTGGAAGGTCGTATAGAAGTTTATAGTGTAGGAGAAATTGGTTTCCGTAGATCATTCATGCGGATTTTTCAAAGATCGCTAACTTTGGTCATCATTTTCTATGTTTACCATTCCCTTTCCGAGTTTGCTAAGCTCACTTTTCTTAACCATGATTGCCGAAATTGATGCTATAGATCATTCGACTGTCAGATTTTGACTGGAAAGATAGTCTTAATCTTGATCTGAGATCGGTTTTAGATGAACCGAAATGATTTTGAAATTTCAATTATAAAAGGTGTTTTTTCCCGAAACTAATTGCGCACATGCGATTTTCAGGTAGAAAACTGTAAGAATCAATGAGAAGAAACATGTTTTTTCGATATTTGATAAGACTTTTATGATGATTCAAGAATCAACAGTACTGACTTTTTCTTCTTTTTGAATTCTTCTTAATTTGTTGTACATCAAAAGAAGTCATTTCCTACAAGATTCCCAGGCTTACATCTGTGAGGCTAGTCTTATGCAAAATACTTAAAATTTGTAAAACTAGCTTTCACATCTATTGAGATACAACTAAGAGTGAACCGTCTTTCTTCCTACTGGCGAGACCTAAATTAACATCTAACTACAGGGTTATCTGATTCAAAGCAGAATATGAATTTGAAAAGCTTGAAAGGAATTTGAAAAATAGTGGACAAGAAAAGGAATATTTTGGAAAAACTCATCACAGGAATATCCAAAGCATATCAGCTTGATGAATTTAAAATACTTATTTTACTTAAATATTCTAAAAATACATTTATATTCATGCTTCTTTCAATGAAGAACCAAATAGAGGCTCAGGCCAAGTACCTGCTGATATTTGAAAACAGCAGCATCGTACCCTCTAATAGTTTTACTCACGTATAATGTCAATAATGGCAGCAGAGATTAGACTGCTGTACACAAGCTGAGAAAACCAGAAAAACCCAGCTCATAAAATGCCGTCTGCTTCACTTTTTGGTGCTTAAAAACCAGACAGGTCACGAGTAAAACACGCTTCTATCTTTCATGGGAATGGTTATATATATATATATATATATATATATATATATATATATATATATATATATATATATATATATATATATATAGAGAGAGAGTGAGAGAGAGAGAGAGTGGCGTTCGCGTGAGGGTCTCTATCAAGAAAAAGAAGAAAATGATCGCCTTGACAGTGATTTAAAAGTAGAAGCCAGCATTTTACTTTTATGAAAATTTAAAAGGACTTACTAAATTAAACTTAGAAAGGAATAACGCCGATGTTGGTAGAAAGATTTAACTTTCTCTGGCAGAAAAATTGTGCTTCTGGTTAATATTACTCCTGAAATCTGAAGCACCTTCATCACAACTGGGAAAACATGGCACTGAATCTCACGCAACTACATAATGTTTGTGAGCCCGCAAGGGCGGCCAACCTGCTCTTTTTTTACCCTCTCTTTCTCTGCAAGGTTGGATTTGGAAACGAAAACTTACGTCCTCACGTGCTCCTTCAATTGGGCAGACCTGTTCATCTGTCAAATTCTTTGAAAAATCAATCTTGCATCATCACCTTCATTCCCAACGCAAGTGATGAATGAAGTCCCACCAGAAGATACTCCATTAGTGCTAACAACGATGACCCTCGATCACCAAGAAAGATTTGTGGAGATTGCAGTCCTTTTTTTGAAAACACGATTTGAAAGATTACGTTAATTATCTGGTTACTGCTCAAACTTGGGTTTTCTCCATTAATTTCATTATGGGTGAGTGTTTGTCCGCCACATGAATTGATCTCAACCATCAGCTTTTTCTGGGAATCAATTATTTTTCTCATTCACCAGGCTGGAGTGGAAGTTCCGAAGGCTCTCAAGTCGACGGAAAAGAATCATCTAAGTCCATTGTGAGAAACAGAAAATTAAGAATAACAAATCAATTATACTGCAGTAATAGCAGTTGGTGCTTGGAACGCCATGAGGACGATGCCGTCGTTTTCTTCTTTCTCTCTGTGGGTCTTCCTGGTTTCTATACGCTAGGCGGTGTCGGTGTACCATACTTTTTTTAGGACGCTTCCTGATTAGATATCCTAACATTTTTAGGAAAGTGGTATCCAAAAGAAATCATAGTCTCATGGTAAATGTAATTTCTACTAACCAAATCCCTATCGTTTAGCTGCCAAGATATATCATATATGTTTTTTTTTCTCTTCCCCTTTATTTTGTGGCTATATTTTTTTATTTTCCTTCGATTCGTGGTGAAGAGTCATTTACCAACATACCTTTTTTCATTTTTGCTTTTTGCAAGTACGTCATAATAAATCCTCCAACTAACTGACCACTTATAGTTAATATAGTTAATAGATCCTTCTAAAAGTTCTGGTTCGGTCTCAAATCAGCAACAAGCGCTTTCAATATATGAAAAAGGCAATCTTTAAAGGTGACAATATCGAGGCTTGATCTATTCAGGCCTGTGTCAACGGATACCTCATTGTCTCTCCAAATATGATATTCATCGGTTCAGTAAAAAGAAATAATTTTTAGTGCAAAATCCAAATCCAGTTGCTAACCAGATGTTAATATTCGTGTTATGTTACTTGGGTATCAATTTAAATTGAAAGTAAGATATTTAGTGACCACAAGACTCGATGAACTGAGTTGGTATGAATTATTGTTGCAGATTGAGGTGATCCGCGTTGCCACCCAGATGATCCAGCGGGAGATAAACTCCGTCAACGACAATCCCATCATCGATGTAGCCCGGGACAAGGCGCTTCACGGCGGTAACTTCCAAGGCACGCCGGTGGGCGTCGCCATGGACAACGTTCGTCTAGCTCTCGCCGCCATCGGCAAGCTAATGTTCGCTCAGTTCTCCGAGCTGGTCAACGACTATTACAATGGCGGCCTGCCTTCAAACCTGACGGGCGGCCCAGTGCCGAGCCTCGACTACGGGTACAAGGGAGCGGAGATAGCCATGGCATCCTACACCTCCGAGCTCCAGTTCCTAGCCAACCCCGTCACTTCCCACGTCCAGAGCGCCGAGCAGCACAACCAGGACGTCAACTCTCTCGGCTTGATCTCCGCCCGCAAGTCCGCCGAGTCGATCGAGATCCTCAAGCTCATGATGGCAACCTACGTGTCCGCCATCTGCCAGGCGATCGACCTCCGCCACCTGGAGGAGGTGAGCAAAGCGACGGTCAGGAACGTCGTGGCTCAGGTGGCCAAGAAGACGCTCAGCACTGGACCCAACGGCGAGCCGCTCCCCGGCCGGTTCGCGGAGAAGGACCTTCTCGGCGTGGTTGAGAACGAGAGCGTCTTCGCCTACATCGACGACCCCTGCCGGGCGGAGTACCCGCTGCTGCCCAGGCTCCGGCAGGTGCTCGTGGAGCACGCGCTGAAGAACGGCGAGTCGGAGGCGGAGCAGCCGCCCAAGTCCGGCGTGTTCAGCCGGATCAAGCGCTTCGAGTCCGAGCTCAAGACCCAGCTCGAGGCCCAGGTCAAGCTCGCGCGCGCCAACTTCGACAAGGGGGTCTCCAACGTGCCGAACCGTATATCAAGTTGCCGCTCGTACCCGATTTATCGATTCGTCCGATCCGAGATAGGGACCGAACTTCTCACGAATCCCAAGAACGTGACGCCAGGAGAGCAGATCGAGGCCATACACGTGGCTATATGCGACGGGAGGTTCGTGGGGCCCATAATGGAGTGCTTGAAAGGGTGGAGCTGTACACCTGGCGGCTGCTAATTGGCGTCATCCTGGAAAATAAAATTGGAAATGTTTTTTTCCCTTTTGTGCTTGTTGTGTATGGCATTGGGCTTTGTGAATGTAGAAAATAAATGGGTTTGAATATATTTCATAAAGCTCCTTTGAATTGGACTTGTCCGTGTACAAACACGGGAAATGCAGCTAAATATAACACTGGAGTTTAGAAAGCACCGTGAAGTAGGAAGCAAATCATATGTGAATAATTACTATGGCACGTAGGTTCATTTCTATGTCACAACAAGAAGGCATTTGGCTGACATATATATGTCCATATGTGAATTGAGTTCAAGCCGAAAGTGAACCAGCCCAGTCAAATGAGTTGAGATCAAGCTAAGTAGGCTCGACTTATTTAAGATCAACTATGTGTTGGTTTTGTAGAGTTGGCACAAAAAGTATTCTTGAGCCCCTCAACTATTATCTCTTTAGTTTTTTTAGGAAGAAGTATACAAATAAAAAATCATGACTTGGTTCCAAAAGGTGCAGCATAGCTGGTCGGGTTGATTGGCCAAATTATTTCATTGGATTACAAAAGGTAGCAGACTTCATTTTTTAACCGAAAGGAGTAATCGTAAGTTGCGGCAAGTCCCAAGAGAGTTTTGGACCCTAAGAGTAGGGAAAGAGGGGAGCTTTGGAACTATGACGAGGGTCTTGTAGAACTGTCCTATGTAAGTGGATCCAGATCCCTTTAAGTTCAACTACTAATTTAGGCTTCTGAGAAAGTTTGCCCCTTTGTTTGATTGCTCACATGTGAAAACTAAGGTGATTTGAGAATCATACATCTTAGGTCTACGGATTTGTCATTCAACCCTTCATTTAAATAATAGATTTGCAGTTTTTGCATTCAACCAGAGATCTAAAATCCGTCATTAATACACACGATTTGTTTGGGCATTTTAATATATAAATCAAGACCAAAGTTTTCTTTGAAGGGGAGTCTAATGGGTGAAACAAAAATTTTATTTCATTAAAACTTGTGGAGGCACTTCGTTGGAGGTAGAAAATGATTTTGCTTTCCAAAAAGGAAAAAAAAAATTGGTGAGCGTTTGGATGACCTAAAAATGACTTTTGCCATTGCTCATTTTTGGTAAAAACCATTTTCTAAAAAAGAACGCCTCCAAGTTATTAAAAAAAATGTGTGTTTTGTTTCCATTATCATCGCTTGAAAACTGATTAAAAATGATTTAAAAAAAAAAAACTAGTTTCCACAAAACCATTTTTTCTTAATGTGTCATTTAAATGCTAACTCATGTGCGGTAGTCTGTTAGGTCACTGGTAAAGTTTGGGTCAGTGAAGGCAAGTAGGTTTTTGAAATGAAGAAAGAAAATAGGTCCGCCTTAAGAATATTTTTCATCAAATGTACGCTCAAGGACGCCGGCTTTTTGGCAACGCATCAATAGTAAACAGGCGGTTCAGTCAAAATAACTGAAATTCCAACCTGTTTTTGTAGTATAGGCACAAGTTTGAGCGTGTCTATGAAATTTTTTCAAGCAATATAATACAAGAGAGCGTCGCCGTCGGCCCGTCGCCTCTTACAAGTCACACCCGGCAGCCCGCGCCCTCATCACCTGCCCGTCCCCAAGTTTCGCCGAGGTAATCTCTCTCTCTCACTCCCTCTCGTCGTTGGATTTTTAAAGTGTTTCTGATGAAGTTTGGGCCGAGTTGGACGATTCAGTAGGGAAGGGTAGGTTAGCCATGATTGCAGGACGCACCAAACAGTCTGATTCCGGAGATTTCCGTCTAAACTCACCGCCTTCCGCTTCACGCAATCAAACCGATTTGCTCGGGCGATGGGGCATGGCCTGTCCGCCATCGCTCAGTCTGCGATAGATGTTTGAAAGTTGTTTGCGATTGGTGTTATGGTTTATGTCATTACCTTTCCTTGGTGAATACGCTCAATTGGAAAATGCGGCTGCTTTTTATCTGGATGTTATGAATTATTTTTTGGAGAACTCAGATTGTACTTCAACCCTTTGTTGAAATGTTCTAAAGATACTGGAAGAACGTTTATAGTAATCAAATCTTGGCCTTGAAATATCTCCTCTTCCGGTGAAACTTGACAGCGAAGGAACAAATGAAACCCTTTATCTTTCATAACCTGACAAAAAAAAAGGGCTTCTTCCGTTAGAAACATCTGATATTCGACATTTATATTTAGATGAAAATCTTTGAAAAGAAGAAAAAGCGCCGTTTTGGAATCCATTGTTGACGGCGACTTCGTTTCTTGTCACAGCCTGGTTTTGTTTTTGATTCTCCAAAAGTACTAGCTTGCTTTCAATGAAATATATATCTAATATACATGTCCTTTTTTCAGAAATTTCGTTTGTAAAACTATAGCACTCAATGCCACGTCTAATATCCTTCGCTTAATTTTTTCGAATTATGCTTCTTGGTTTTTCCTTTTCGATATAGTGCATGCTTACTCGCTCATTCGTTCTTTGATTATTTTTGTTTTTCGTGCATCCCTAGCAATGCTAGTATGATAATGTTGTTCTCCAAATTTCCATGCAACCTTCATTGTTATATGTTGTTTCAATATCTATTTTCCTGTTCATTGTGTTCAACTGTTATTTTAACCATTTTCTGTTATATTATAGTGTCAACCTATGATTTTATCATTTTACTTTTCTTGTTTCCTAGTGTGCATTTAAAGATGTCGGGGGAGGAAGAGGAGAATGCTGCAGAGCTGAAGATTGGTGAAGGTGAGATATCATCTGCTTGATTAGGTTCCTGATACCTTCTGAGTTTCTTTTGGTGGTGCCTATTAAAATAAGGCTTTTGTTTTTGTCCACAAACATATCTGCTTTTGTAGTAAGGAAAGATTTAGCCTAGATGGCTTGGCCAAGACATGAGTTGGATAACTGTTTTTTTCCTACCATAAATTAAATTGCACAATTCTGTGCTGTTGGAAAACACTAAAAGAATATGGAATTGCATTACTAGCTCGCTATTTATATGAGGGCATTTCTATTGCTTTTTCTCAGGGTGTATCTAACGCTTTTAGTTTTATAAGTTCTTCTTCTGAAAAGTAAACCTGTCTCTACCTAAGCCTATGCTGTGGACTTCGTTGATTTAGTTTTCTGCTGTTTACGAATTTTCAGTCTCCATATTTCAATGAAAAATACATCAAACTTGATATTCCTAGATATGGGATGAATCGATGAAAGACTTATTGTTATATTGCAACATATTGTTGCATGTACCTCTAACTTCAATATTTTAAAAACATCTTGATATTGTGGCTTATCAGTGCCCATTGGCAATGCCAGTAGAATATGTCATTTTTTCAAAGTATTGTGATATCTAACCATAATAAGTCAATGGCTGATATTGCAGTTTTTTGTGATTTTTTTTTATGTACCATGAGTGCATTTTCCCTTTTTTTATATTTTTAAAAACTGCTCGATTCTTTATATTTCCTCATATGAAGCTCTTCAAAATGCTGGTGTCGTTGCTTTTCTATTGTTCTTCAATTCTTCTTCTTCATTTTCTTTTTTCAATTTTTAGAACTTATGATATTTTGCAAGAAACTATACTTAGGAAAAGCTTCTGAGAAAATGTTGGTTAGATGTAGCTAGTAACAATATTGTGAGTATGAGCTGAGCTTTCAATGTAAATCCAACAGTTCCAATGGGTTGCCTATCCAAACCATTGCTGAAAGCCTGCAACCTTTCATGAAAAGTGCGTGTATTTTAATTAAATACTGGTTAACCCAACTTATCTGCATTCCTATCTTTTGAAAGATTGAGTAACACTTCTGGGCTCTCTCTTGAATGGGGGATAGCTACTCAATTTGTAGTAAAAGGAGAAACAGTGGAAGTTTGACTTGTTCGAAGTCTTTGTAAATATATGTTCTCTGATCTTGTTAAGACGTAGAAAACTAAAAGATAATTTCCAAATGTCTGCTGATAAGATTGATTTTGATATGGACATGGTAAGATTGTGTTTGATCAAACTGATGGATGTTGATGTGATTGATTGTGATATGGAACTGATAAGTTTGATTAACTTGATTTTGATATGGACCAACCAATTGATGGGCCAGGAAATCAAGGGAAAAGGCAGTTATTATTATTGATAATAAATTAATGTGGCTTCAATTCCAACTTGTTCAGACTAAAACTTATAACCTCGTAATATGCAGTTGGATCATCCAAGCAAGTATATTTTGCTAGTCAAAATGCATAATCTAGCCTTTTTAAGACCTTTTGCTTCATGACTATGAAAAAAAAACAAAAGTATTGGGGTGATTATCTTGTCTTTGTTTATCAATATTACTTACAGTAGTGTCATTAATTCTGTTTTGCATTTAAAAGGGTTTCAACCTAGTGCTGGTTCTCATGTATTCTGTTCATCTATTCTGGTTCTTGCCCTTGATACTTTTGCGTTGGCAGAGTTTTTGAAGGCCAAATGTTTGATGAACTGTGAAGTGGCACTGATTTTGGATCACAAATATGAGCAGCTGCAGCAAACGGCCGAAGACCCTACAACTCAAATTTCTCAGTGAGTCCATTTAGAAGCAGCCTCATTTTGCACTTCTTTGATATTATGGGTGCCACATAGTTATAGATTTTCAGCATCTATTTGATTTCCTCCATTTCCTACTAAAGCTCTTTATAAATTTTTGTTTCCAGGGTATTTGAGAAGTCCTTGCAATATGTTAAACGTTTCAGTCGTTATAGAAATCCTGATGCTGTTAGGCAAGTTCGAGAGTATCCTTAAGCTTGGTTCTGCTGATATAAAAAATGTTTCTTTTCTGTTCTAATCATTTGTTTCTAAAGACGTGAAACTTTTCTGAAATTAATTGTGAACATGCGGTCAAAATTTATTATCCTCTTGAATGAACTGGTTTGGTTTGCTAGACCATTTTATCTCTATTTTCTCTCTGAAATTTTGGTTTTCATTGGTTACCTTTTACCGGTTCTTTCTAGTTCCCCTTGTAGTCTCTAGTAACCCTCAATTGACCGGTCACTCTGTAGCATGTCTGCTTTCTTTACCATCCTCTTCAAGATTCATTCAATAAGGATTTGAATCTCAATCTCAACCTCTTTCGGTTAGATGGATGGCATGAAGAAACACATGTTCGCTGTTTTTTTGTTTGCTAATTTCTTGCCAAGGAAGTATCACCTTTCCACACGTGTCTTAGACAAGTCTTCAGCCATTCATGTACAGCGATCTGAACATGGAGTGCTAATTTCTTACCAAGCAAGTATAAGTTAACACCTCTACAAATGTATGTTGCATTGGGCATTCAAATAGAATGGTCTGAGTGTATTTCTTTTTTCTATCTTCTCAGTTTTATTGTTAGAGTGGCTGAGTGACTCCTTTGCATTTAGTTTCATCGAGATCCTTTCATCCTCGAGCAACAGCAGAGCAACCTCTGCAGATTATTCTATCTTCATCCTTAGCTATGTTCTGTTGTCAGTTATCACCAGGGTTTCGGCATCATGTAATGACACTGGATGTCAGGCTGGATCCAGTATTATTTATAACTCATGCTACTGATGCGTATAAGCATTTAAGTTATTGATTGTCAGTGAACTTGACAACTTATCATGCCTGATATCCATGACCTTGACTGTGATGGAGAAAAAATAGATTTCCATTCTTGGACTGCTTGTGTGCCCACAACACTAATTTTATTTTTCTTTTCATGTTAGTTGTTAAGGTACCCACAAAATACTTATCACTGGTGCTACGTTCTTCAAAATCTCATTTTTATTAGCTGGTTTTTGTCTTGGCAACTGATTCATCCTAAACTACAACCTGTTTGTGCTATGCCAGCTGAACTTAGAGTGATCTCAGTCATTGCCCTATGTAATAAATTTTGCTGCGAATGAATTGAATTAACAATAACAATTGAATTTGAGATATCTATCTTTTCATTAAGTTTGTCACTGGATCAGCATTCTACTTTTGACTTCTTAACTGGAGAATCAGAATCCTCAGTAGGTACCAATTAGCTGAGTTCGAGGTATGTTTCCTAGTGTCTCAACTTTGAAATCACCTTGCAAGATTTATGTATACCTAATAGTTTGTTCTGGTTTTCAGCTTTGTGTTCTTGGCAACCTTTGCCCTGAAACGGTAGAGGAAGCTATAGCAATGGTCCCTTCAATCAAGGTTGGAATCTTTCCTTGTTTAAGTTAAAATGTATGTTCTATTTTGCTTTTATAGTATGGTTTTATGTCATCAGACAGTCTACTGGATCAATGAGGCGATTTAGCTCTTCTCATTTTAGGCTTTTTAGTTACCCAGAAATATAGTATGGTTCTGTTTGCATTTTTCTTCTAGCTGCAGCCTGTAGTACTGTGGCATTGCAGTAGTTTGATATAAGAAAAATGACACTATCTGAATATTGTTGGCATCTGAATGCTTTGGTGGGTTGTTTGCTGAGAATCCAAGTATGCTTCAGCATTCATGCTAGCTTATGGGACTTTAAAGACTCGGTAAAATGATGGATTTTGCATTTTTCTTGAACTGGAACCTGATCTTACATCTAAATATGGACTCCTCCTCTATGGGTCTAGGGATACCTAGAGTTTACACCTTTCAATTTGACGATTTATTCCTAAGATATCTCCAAAAAAACAACAATACATTTACTATTTATTCCTCGTATCTCCGGAAAACAACACTAATACATTCAGAAATTTCGTCATATTCCCCATTGCTATGGGGCATGGATAAAACCAATCTCCTGCTGAAAAGGGAGGAACTCAATACCTGTAGTTTTATCTGAAATGATAGCTTAGGGTCAGATGTCTCTGTTTCCTTGAAGCTTCTCTGTGGTTATGGTTTGTTGTTGTGATACTTAAGAGAGTTATGTGAGAGAGAATACATGTGAAAGCATGGAAAGCTACATACCTGAATGATGAGATCTTCGTCATTGGGGGACATGTATTGAACTAAGGATGCGTAGACAGGTTACTGAAGAAATCTAAATGACCATGGATAATCTGCCAACTCCATATTTTATTATTTTTACCTCAAAGTGTTATAAAGCATGTTTGTTAGTAAACACATAAAAGCAAACACATTTCTGAAGTCTGGGTGAAAATGCCTGCAAGTTTGATCACCATAAAATCTTTTTGTCTGTCTCTAGGAGTTCTTATGGATGTTCGCATGGTGTCAACATTACCAGTTAGTCCTGACTCCTGAGCCTCAACCTTTATACGTATTCAACATAGTCTAAAGCTGCAAATCGACCTTTCTTTTTGTGCATGTCTGAAGATAAACAGCTAAAAAATTGATGAAAATCTTCTGTTTCAAACCTTGTAAAATCCTATGGCATGATGAATTAAGATGGTTAAATATTTGATTCTGATGAAATCAAATATGTGGATCGTGTCCATGCGATACACTGACAAAAACAGGTACGTATGTGCGTGGGTGTTTTGGGGGTGGGGTCGTCAATTAGTATCCTGTATCATGAGAGTAGAAGTAGAGTGAAGTATTAGCATATATCCCTATATTTGATTGTTTAATGAACTGTGAAATATAGCTAAGTCAATATAAAGACACACGTATTTTTTTATGGGATTGCCATGCTAAACCATGAGAATGTGAGAAGTATATTTAAACATGGAAAAAGTGAACTTAGATCTACATCTGGGGTAAGCTTTCCAGTATACTAAATTAGATTGGTAGATTGCTGTCAGATGTGGATATATGTGATTGACTGGTACCAGTGTCTGGATGAAACGGGTTCCTGTAAATGTGGCCAAACTATCCTGGATCAGCGATCTAAATTTCTGAGCTGTTGCATAATGAAACTTCTTAACACCGATTGCAACATACCATTCAACCTTTGTTTGTCTTCATCATTCATATTATCTAGTGCTCGTGATTAAGATAGCATGCCATATTTCTGATGAGTTTGTGAAGGTAGGTTCTCTTGACCTCACTTATTCTTGGTTTTTCATGTTTAATTGCAGACAAAGGGTCGAACTCATGATGATGATGCAATTGAGAAGATGTTGAATGATCTTGCTTTGATCAAGAAATTTGAATGATGGCTGAAATCCTGATCTGAAAGTGGGACGTTTCCATCCTGTGCTTCCAAAATGATACCTTGCTAGTGGTGCAATAGCTGTAGTGTAAATGCTATATCCTCTAAGGTTTTCTAAAAGTGAACGTATTTTAGAAGGATTAATGTACCAGTGAACACCCCTTGTATCTCAAGGTGATGATTTCAGGGGAATTTCTGAGTCTCAACCTCAAGTTTGCGTGATTTCTGAAGCCCTCCACATTGTTTTGTTCCGAAAAGTTGAGAACGGCTACCTTTCTCGGTTAAAAATAGGTGAAATAACTTATTTAGTTATGAAGATGCAACTTAGTCTCGTTTCCATTTATGACTAAGTGGGGCATCGAGCTTTCTGGACCTGCTGCACTTGTTGATGCAGGAAATGGAACCTCGCTATAAGAAGTTGTGTTATCCTCTTTTATCCACCAGGAAAAATTTACTTGGTCATTCAGCCTTGTGAGAAAGTCAAGGATGTAAACCTTGAGTTCTGGTAAAGAAAAGTCTCTCTCCCTGCTTCGGCAAAGGTGTGTTGTTTTACAAATGACGAATGCTTAAATTTCAGGGGACCATGTAGCTTTCTTTGTGTGGTCACCCAAAATCGTGTTGCAGTAAAAAAACAAACAGTCGAAGTGTGCTCCCTGTTCAAGATCGGAAGTGGAGTTGATCAAATGAAGCCAACTTTCATTCTTATATCGATGGCTGTTTTGCGAATCAAGGGTGCTCCAATTCTGCCTACTGAAATCATTTCATAAGATGGGATAAACTCTTTCTAGGCTCTCTGAAAATTAGCTTAGCAGTTGCTGTAATGGGGAATGGAGAAATGGGATATTCAAGAAGAAATCAGAAAGGTGCTCTTCTTGTGCGGACAGTTCTTGTTTCAAAGGTTCCTTGAGAAGGAGACTAAAGTAAGAACATTGGTGGGCCCTTTGGACAACCATGGCGAAGTTATTTTTGAGACGTACAGGTCCGACGGTGCTCAAACCATGATTAATTTGCATGTAAGGTAGAGGAAATATGTGCAGCTCTAGAAGGATCAAAGTGAGACCTTCAAAAGTTCAGCAGAATAGCCATCCGATGTAGGAAAGGGCGTAAGATTTCTTTGGTTCAACCTCTCTGTCTATTTCCTCTAGTAACTCCAGAAATCAACTAGGATAAACCTCTCAAATGGAGCCCTCCTTAATCCCAGATCAAGCCTGCAGCCAAACATCCTTGTCATAAGCTAAGGGCCTGCTTGCCATAAGCTAAGGTCTTTGACTGTTTTCCTTTAGAACAAACTGGCAGTGATGACCAGCCAAACTCCATCACCATCCGAAAAAGAAAAACAAACATTTGAAATTCAAGTAACCCGCTTTGTTATAGGACAGGAGATGGTGGGTTATAGGACCAAACCATTGAAGTCTGAAGGTTCAATGACCTCACTTTCCATTTTTCCAGCCACCGATCGACCAGAACTGGGGATCCCTCAGTCCGGTGACGAAGATGAGCGAAATAGACGGAAATTAAATTTATTGGCACCAATGCAACCCAAACTGCAAGTCTAGACGAACAAATTCGCCAAAAACCAAGATTAAGATAAACCTGGTTGGAATTGATTAGCAAGTTTTGCTTAACCACCACGGGTCTGGTCCTTCTTTGCCGATCCATTCACAACAATCTTCTCCGCTCCCTCCTTAGCCTCACTGCCTCGCTGAGGCGCTGTGCTCTTCCACTCCACCACCCACCCCCGCCCTCTCTTCCTCTCTCCCTCTCTCTCTCTCTCTCTCACTGAGGGGAGATGGCTCTATTCTCCCCAACCATACTACCTCTTGTCTTCCTCAAGTCCGACTGCACACATAGCCTTTTGAAATCGACTAAAACCCACCTGCGCGGTACCTCCATCATTTGCAGGGGCTCCCTTCCCCCGTCTTCGAAGCCCCAACCGTCTTTGGTCATGCCTCTTGTAGCCCCCTCGCGAAACCCTTTTTGTTCCTCCCATTCGTCGTCCTCATGTTCATCGTCTTCTTCTACGTCCTCCTCTTTCTTGGTAGAGGAATTCGACTTCGATTCCGAAACGGGAGCAGAGCTACCAGATGGCGGGATTGACGTGGAGGGCTCGCTGTGGGAGGGGGCAGTTGTGTACCGGAGGGACCCTTCCGTCACCCATCTGGAGTACTGCACCACGCTGGAGAGGCTGGGGCTTGGCAGGTACTCGAGTGACGCCTCCCGGTCTAAGGCGTCGTCCGTGGGCATCAGGGTCACGAGGGCCGTCAAGGAGTTCACAGACGGCACTGCCGTCCAGGTTTCCGTGGACGTCTCCCGGAGTGATAAGAAGAAGGGAAAGCTCCGGCTTGACGGCATTGTCCGCACCGTCATCACTCTCCCCTGCAACAGGTTCGCTTCTATGGTTTAATTCTTCCTTTTTCCACCCTCTAACTGCTACATTACGAGTAGAGATCAGGCTGCCACCCTTTTCATATTACTAAGTCGCCTAGCAACAACAGCATGTCATCTAGTTGTGAGTGCGTATGAGTACTGTCATCAGTACAGCATTCTCACAGAACCAGATGTGTGGTTCAAGTTGCTGGTCGACACATACAGGTAGTGACCAGATGTCAATTACTGTATACCGGCTTGGAAGTTTGTTTCTTTTTAAATTTTACTTGGATTTTCTTCATGCTTTTGATTTTAAATGCGTACACGTAGAAGGTATCATCATGTTGACTGCGTTTGCACCGGTAGTTGTGTTGACTGCGTTGCATATTCTTTAGCGGTTCTCGCTAGCTTGACACATAATTTCTTTCACCCTTTTGGGGGTTCTCTTTGTTTTAGTAGTTTTCTTCTTCATCGTTTGCCATCTTCTAGCTTAGAATGGCTCTAAATTGGCTGGAGATTTCTGTAGCTGTAAATTAGCTGAATGAGCTTGAGCTGTATGCGGATTGTTTGTGCTCTTGGTTTTGAACTCCGTCGACAGCTTTTATGGTCTTCTCTAGTCCTAACAAATTGCTAAAAACTCTGAAAATTTTATGGCGCGGGTAGCGAGTGAACCAGCTTCGGTATTAAGAGAATTTGAGGCAATGGTAGGTCGTCAAGTTTGACGATGGCGATATTGTGCTGACCTATTCATGCTGGTATTAGGGATCGATTCTCACTCACAAGTAGCCATTTTGGTTCACGCACAGACACATACACAAGAGAGAGACGGCATCGCTAGCTTTGGTGGTCACGAAAATTATATAGGGTATGTGGGATCTAATGTTCAATAGTTTGCTGATGTTAAGGTTTCCGTACCAAGGCCAAAACTTATCAAACTAAGGGTCTAAGGTTGGACCTGAGATTTACACTTATGATCCACACTTACTACTTTAAATTGTCAAAGGGCTATCTTAACACCAGAAGGAGAAGGTCCTTGACTTAAATCCATTGATCTGAAAAATCTTAGGGTCTTGAAAGCAGCTGAGATCTGAGGCAATTAAAATGTCCTCATCAATGTTTGGTCTTTTTTTATTAAAGGAAATAGTATTGACCTACAAACTTTGTATCTCCTTGTCAGGCAAGATGATCGGGAACAGATGAGTGGGAAATTGCTTTGAGAACTTTCAATTTGCACCTAAAGTTCGTAATCCATCACAAAATCAATTTGGAAAAGCTATTGTTTCTTTTGTTTAACGAAAGGGAAAAATAAAAGTAGTATAGCCATCAATCTTGATGTGCATTGAAGAACTAAATAGTTCCATTTTAAGAGTACATAACATTAGTGATTTAAGATGGACTCAGAGGCTCGGTTTCAGATTTCGATTGAGGAGTTAATACAAATTTTGGTTTATCTAGTGCTAGTTAACTGATCTAAGTATGTTGATGGAGAGTTGACTCATCTGTTTCATTTTCCAAAACTGCTGACATTTGGTCTTCTTCAATCCAAGTTACTTGTAGCCTGAAGTTGATGGTTACCAGTCTATCCCACAAAACAAAAGGGAAAAGGGCAAGGTTGCTGGTCAGGGGCCATGTAATAAGACTATATTCGTTTTTGATGAATTAAAAGTTAGGTTGGGGATAATGGTTGTCGCTGCTGATCTGCAAGGTTTCATGCATAACCTCATTTAATCATTTAATGGACTTCCCTCACCTTGAGCCCAGCTGTCATTTATAGAGCATTTTAGAGTTTCTTTTGGCATAACACTGGATCTAGCAAGCAGTGTTGGGATCTTCTGTGCTTCTGTATAACGTGCTTCTCATGTTGAGCATACCAAGGTTACTGAACATTTTGTGAGATTCATTTCGCTTCCTACAAAATCATCCTCTGCATAGAGCAATTTGCAGACAGACAGTCGTGCTTGCATTTAGCAGATATTATTTCAAAATTTTTTACAGTTGTACTTGACCTTACATGCAATTGGCTAATATTTGCTTTTTCTTTTTTGGATCAAAGATGTGCTGAACCTGCCGCTGAGTGCATATTTTCCAACTTCTCACTTTCTCTGACAGAAGAGCCCATACAAGAGCACGAGGCAAACAACTGGTTGATTATTGGACAGGGTAATTCCAAAACGTTTGATGGCAATGGTGAAGACGATGAGGAAGATGCTTTTGACTTGGATGACGTGCTTCACTTTCCTATTGAAGATAGCGAAATTGATATATCCAAACAAATTAGAGATACAATTCATGTAGAGATTAAAATTACTGCTTTATGTGATCCTTCTTGCAAAGGGTTGTGCCTCAAGTGCGGCACAAACCTAAACAGGAGTACTTGCTCCTGTGGTGCACAGGACGAGCAGGAATCTGGTCCCCTTAGGGATTTGAGAAGTAGGGTTGAGAATCAACAAGGGTAGCTGGTTACTTGATTGTATTCTTGCTGCTTTTTCTTCACATTTTACTGCTATATGAGAGTCCGGATCTTGTATCTTTTAAACGATTCTTCAGCAAAGGAACTCATATGTTCATATTAATGGGTCCCGAGTTCCTTTCAGTTTTGTGGCTCTTGTTCTGACAAAAGTTCAGTATATTTATAGTGATACTGATATCAATTCTTTGAGCACTCTAGATTTACGTGATGTATATATGTGTCATGTCGTATGTGGCAAAATTTACCAATCATAGCCTCAATCATACCCTGAGGCTGGTCCCTCGCCTTCAGGGTTTATGTCTACTTTGGTTTACACGGGGGGTTGATGCCCACAGAAGTCGAAACAAGTGGCCGGCCTCCAACCAGCTGTGGTCGGCTCCTTCCAGCCGCTAGACCAACCATGGCAAACCCTTTTGGCAGAAGCAAGAAAGATGAAGGAAATTAGTGAAACACTACTTTACATCAAAGTTTCTAATTGGATAAACCAAAGTCTGTAATCGGATAATCGTTGATTATGTTTACCTATTAGGAGAAAAACATTTAGCAATGATTCAAGGGGTTTCTGATCTTGGTGTTAATAGAGAAAAGAACTCCTCAGGACTCCCTGCCCTTTCTTCGTTCACCAGGAAAGTGCCTTAGGGCTTGTCATCTACCAAGGTACATGCCTCTCAATACTGAAATTACAATTTTTCTTTTTACTTATTTAATCATTTCTTTTGTCAATATGTATCAAGCAATTGAGGGAGTTCATTGCAATTTAATTGTTCTGACATGAAACAAGGAGGCAATGTCAGCAAAATATAATATTCACCAGTTTCTCGTAACCAAACTTGCTCGCTAAAATCAATGAAGGTGGGCTGCAGCTTATAAGATATTTCAATGTTGTAAAAGGTTTAAAAGGTTTGACGTATACGCCGTATCGTAAAGTAGCACAGTGCATAGTAAAATTAATTTTTAATTCAACAAATTAGAAAAATTGAGAAAAAAACATTAAGGGTGGGGCAACAGGCTCGGTACCCGATGGGTAGTCGGGTACCTGGTCTAGGCCGGACTTGGGCTGGCTATTAGACATTCGGGTTGGACTGGCCCGAGCAGGGTACTAGGGGCTCGACTCGGCCCAATATATGTATTTAAAAATCATTTATTTATTTTTTTATTTTGCTTTGTATTTCTCTCTCTCTCTCTCTCTCTCTTCTTCTATGCCAATTACTGCTTTGTATTTAAAAAATGAAATGTTAAGAGTTTCAAAGAGGTGTGCCCAACACGACAACTAAGCGGGCTGCGCTTGGGCTGCCGCCAAAAGCTTTGAGCCAACCCCGAGCCCAACTTTGGCGAGCCTTGTGCCGGCCCAACCCGACCCAATGCCCAGCCTTAATTGGCATAGAAGAGGGGGATGAACGTTATAAAAGCTGGTAGGAAAGCTGACATGTGTCATGCGTCATTTTCGTGATCTTTTATGTCTGTTGATTTCTTAAATAGATAATAATACTTTCTGTTGAGTTAAGAACCTTTTCTGCAGAATTTAATTTTTTTTTTTTAATCAGCACCCGACAGATGCAACTCAAATTCTGATTTTTATGACACAAGGCAAGAATGATCGTCGTACAAATTGTCATGGTTTTATGCTAATAAGCATCACCATTTGCGCTACAAAAGTAGAAACTTGTGCAGACAAGGACTTTGAAATGTGAGAAAGGAATAAAAGCTGAAATCAACAGGAGAGAGAGAGAGAGATTGTAATTGACGCTCCCAATTGATGATACTACCATATCGATCCGTTGACAACATGAGCAGCCAAAGGTGATGAAAACTTGAGGGGGTTGGTGCAGTGGAAGGGGCTCTAGCTACCACATGAGCTGCTGGAGTTCAAATGTCACAGAGACCACCTCTCGTAAAAGCTAGAAACTGAGAGTACCTTTCAGAAGCAAGGAGTACCTCCTGAAGTCAGGGCAGACCAACAAGGGGTGTTTGATTGCTTCATATTTGAAATTCATAGATTCGATATGGCATATTTTTACTGATGTATCAAAAGATTTAACCATCAAAAGATCCATAGTTAAATTCATGGTTCATCAAACTAGACCTGAGATCCATTCTTGAAATCTTTGTTTGGTCATTTTGTATAGCGAAACTATCGGATTTAAGATCAAGGAGGAAGGGCCTGATTTTGAATCTACTGTTTTCAAATCCTGAAGATTTTATATAAAGGGCAATCAAATGCTTCCCATATGTTTCCTCACCGCTGTTCCAATGAAAATTTAAGACACGACTTCTCATAAACTTTTCCTTAACAACAATGAAAAAAGATCCAAAGGTAAACCATGTACGTACTGATAATATAATAAAACTCAAAGGTGCATTGAGCAGGGGCTGCCGCAAAAAGGAGGTGGAGAACAGTGCTTAATCCAATTCTCTAGACTTTAACATGGAATTTTTGCAAAAAATGTTGCACAAACCAAGTTGCACGCTACGAATTTAAAAACAAAAGGTATGCAATAAATATGTCAAAGATATGTAACTATTTATTAGATGATTGGATAGAAACAAAAGTATAGGGAACAACAACGGATCAGAAAGTGTCAAAACCGTTCAAAACAAAAAGGCCAAGGAGTAATGTCGATGCGATTCGAGGACGATAAAAATACCCATATGGAATAAACTTCTCTTCTCCAAAATTAAACGTAAAAAAGCATCCCTTCATTCTTTTGACAAGGCATCTAGTTAGCAACAAACAAGAACCGACTTACCAGCAATTGAATCACCTAAATGTATATGTTCACAAGTACGTGTACCAATAATTTTCCACACAAATTACATCGATTGTGCCAACATCAAAAGGAAACGAAGGCTCCATCCAACAATTCCAGTAACCAGTATTCAGTATCCAGCTGAAGAGAGGAGTAAACAACCATCCAACAATGCATATACCTATAATGTGCAGAAAACACTCAAAACCTCTTATCAAAAAGAATAATCTCAACTTTGAATCCAGTTCAACTCTTCCATCTTTAATCACTGGGCTATGGTGCAGTCTCTCTCTCTCTCTCTCTCTCACACACACACACACACACAAAAGAACCAGTACACAATACTTGAAGATTCAAATAATGCCCATAAAAATTTGATTTATGATGCATATATTATGGTCAGAGATAATTCTTTAAATATCAGATTTGCCATGTAATACAATTAAAATTTCCAAGGAAACATGTCAAACAGTTGTGCAATCGAAGCAACTTGTTTGCTTGCCTCTATGGTTGCGCCGCAAGCCTCCGAGCAGTTACGATACAAGAAACACCTCTTCTGCCATATATATATCACTAAAAACTCTCCACATTCAGAAACTTCTGTGGACATTCCAACACAAACACATCGCAGCTCCTGGGTTATGCAACTTTGCCATATCAATTAGCTTATGAGAACATAACACCTAACTTTCTTGCAAAGTCATCCCCGTCCTCATCATCCTCATATTCATCTTCTCCATCAGGATTTTCTTCAATTCCTGCATCTTCTGATTCTCTGTCCCTTTCTGGGTTCCCCACAACTTGGTCTTCAGAGTCCAACATCAAAGCATCTTCTTCCTGGGCATTATAATCTGCTTCGGTAGGTGATTCATCATTTCCAAAAGGGTGGACTTCATCTGTCAACTCCAATTTATCTTGATCAGTTCCAGCACTTATGGGACTGTGGCTACTGCCAGCAGTAGCTTCTTTTTTCGGCTCTGCAGGCTCAGCCACTGGCATCTGCAAATCTGTAATATCAGAGTTGCCATGTGTTTTCTCCATCTGGCTTTCTTCTTTTTTTAGGTCACCGCTGTGTCCAGAACTTGTTTCTCTCTTTTTCTTGAGTATTTCGCTAAGGGGTTTTGGGCCCTCAAATGAAATTGAAGCATTTAAGTCTTGGATTATACACTTCCTCAGCTCCACACCCTTCTCTCCTTCACCTTGGACAACTTGACTCTTCAATGCTTGTCTGCTTGCTGAAGCAACAACATTCCGTTCCTCTTGACTCTCAGAAACTTTTCCACTCTTCAGCTCTGCAAGGCTCTTTGGTCCAGCAAAATCCAGAGAATCTGCTTTCCTCTCCTCGCTTCTAGCAGCTTGACCTCTAAAACTGCTCCCCTCAGTAGCAATATCCTCATTTGTCCTTCCTCTTACCTTCTCACGGTTTCTTCCCAGATGCAAGCCTGCCCTGCTTGGAGATGATCTTCCCCTCATTTTTCTTTGTTCCAATTCCATATCAGAATGTGGTTCAGAAGACGATTCGGGAGAGGGTCTTCCAGGGAATTTTATTCTGCCATGAAGACGCTTGCTCAAGGAGCTTTCAGTGCTAGAATGCTGCAAGTTTTCTTGACGAGAATGCCTACGATAACGATCCTCAACAAAATGATCATCTTTCCTATATAGATCTCCATGATGATTTGAACTGGTAATAGCTCTTGGTTCGTTAACCCGCCTTCGCTTTGAAAGCCGATGACGCAAATCCCGTCCCTCTCTCTGAACAGGGCTTTCTTCTCTTGAGGACAGCCTTCGCTCTGACATGGATGGTCTTTCAAGAACTCTCTCCATGGGAGCCTGACTTTGCTCCCACCCAAATTGATCCTGCTTCCGCCCATATACATCATAAGGCCCTAATTCTCCATGCTCCTCATCAAACTCACCAAGAGTATCCGTACCAGATCCCATGCGATCAAACTCCCGCTGGGAATTCAAATGCCTGCCACCATGACCTGGAGCTCTTTCCATGTCGGAATCAAAATACTCTTCTTCCAGATCATCATCTACAAGAACATCAAAGCCAGGAGAAGATTCACCTAAGCATTCATCAACATCTTTACCATTTTGAAATCGTTCATCTTGTGACTGGGACTGGCGAAGTCGAGGCTTAACTGAAGTACTTCCACTGGGTACCATTGTGGCAGCTTGTGTGGATCTAATCAGTTTGTCATCAACATTTGCAGGTGTCTTATTCTTTTGAACTACGTTTCCAACAGAAGGCAAGACTCCTCTTTTTCCATCAGCTTTTATTATTGGAGCTACCTCAACAGCACGCAGTGCAAATGCTTGAGGAGGATTCCTTTGCAGCGAAGTTGGATTCTCAGTTCCATTCACTGTTTTCTTAGCAAATTGAGGATCTGAAACAGGAGCAGTTTTTGAAGTCTGAGGCAATGTGGAATCACCTGCAGGCTGTGAACCATGCATAAATGGGCACTTGTCACCCTTCAAACAAAGCCCTTTCTGGAAATAATAGCAAGGGACCTTTTGCTTGTTAGACGTGTAAGAAGCAGGGTGATAAGGAGCAGATGTATAATGAGGGGCTTGTGCTGGCATTGCAGGTTGCAAAGAGGGCTGAGATGGGCCTGAAGAGGCATTTGTTGAAACTCCGCGAAATCCATCAAGTGGCTGGATGGACGTTAGAAGAGCCAAGAAATAAATATGCAATCTCATTTATCCAGAACAAGTACACAAAGAATAACAAAGAGGTGCGTGAGAAACACCATATATAATACAACCACAAATCAGAATCAGAGAAAAAGAAAAACAAAAAGGTGTTCTCCTGTAGTTTAAAGATGTGACAACCAGAACCGCCAGAGGGCAGGTCGGGGGTGACAATCTCACTTTACCTGCCTAAACCATACATCTGTTAATGCATAACTAAACCAACTTGACAGAAGAAGGATAGATAAAAAATATCCTGACGTCATCCAGAACAAAAGCTCTAGGTAAACTAATTCAGGCAAGAAGATGGCCATAAGCAAAGTGCCCAGGTAATCATATCTTAAATTTTCATATAGATGCACTTGCACGAACATCCAAGCATATGCAAATTGTTAGCACTTAACACCAATACAGCAGTAATTGCAGGGCATAGCATGCAAGATGAAAAAATTGGAAACAATGAACACAAACATGACTGGATAGACAACTACAGGAATTCGCATGCCAGAAGATGGGAAGCTGAACTTACAGGATGTCTAAAGGAACATTTTGGATTCAAACAATTGCCGTTCAGCCAGAACCAGCAATCTCTTGGGTTAATTCTTGCACTTTCACTATGGCGATACTCACAATCAGCTCCCTGGAGAAAAACGAAAAAAGAATAACCTCAGGAACCTTTCTAGTGAACAAGAAAGGCCAAACCCATGTCTTTAGGTCCAGCTATTATTATGAAGAATAGAAGCACAAGAGAATTTTTTCATACAAGAGAACAGTAAATGGAAAATTAATGATGTAAATAATTGGAGACCATGAAAGCAGGATAAATTGCTAAAACCATATACGAATAGACCCCAAAGAAAGTTTAGTCGCAGAGTGTCACAAAATAACTTGCTCTTATTGCTTGCAAAAGGACAAGAGATGCCTGAATGACTAATATATCACATTAAATCAAATACTTATAGACTTTTGCACCATAGCCATCATTATGGGGTCTTCTGTGCTTTTCAGTTTTTGACTCTGTGAGAACTGCAATTATCACATAGATCCAGGTTATTAAGGTCACTCAGACACATTTTGGAAAAGTTATATCCAGCTTCGATTAAGTCTTAAGGACTATTTAACCAACATCATTGAATTAGTATGCTCGGAAAAAAAAAAAAAAAGACACCAATGACCTCAACTTCTATTCCCACGAGATCACCAACAAGAATTTTCAGGATATGATTTACATTTAGAACAAACGCCTCTTAGCTTATACAAGAGCTTATCTCCAGTTAGCCAAACAATGATTAACAATGTCATTCAAGATATACAGATACTATCCAGTTTTCCAATGCTAGCAGCACTGAAAACACAAGCACATCTCATACAAAAGCTCAATACTAAAAGGGTTCCTGTCTGGTTCATTTATTTTTAATCTAATAATGGAAAGAGCGGACAAGCAGGAGCTGGAAAAGTATGGTTTCCTGACCCTCCTCCCTAAGG
The DNA here is from genome assembly GCA_011799765.1 of Nymphaea thermarum. Lineage (NCBI taxonomy): Eukaryota > Viridiplantae > Streptophyta > Magnoliopsida > Nymphaeales > Nymphaeaceae > Nymphaea > Nymphaea thermarum. The sequence goes on along the minus strand of JAANDH010000602.1, from coordinate 43,598 downwards.
CCCAAATAATCTGCACCAAGAGAGGGAGCCTTCAACTCTAAAATTGGCTGAGTTATAATAGCTTCCAAAAGAGAGCAAAGCAAGGAAAATCAGGTGAAAAGAAAAACAAACTCGTATCAAGGAATAAAAACTAAAAAGAAATCATTTCCATCACTATAAAAGGTTGGACATCAGAAGACTCTCACCTGATAAAGTGCACATAAATATAACAACCATTTAAACCACAAAAGTGTCTCCCCGCGCTCCCCACCCCCCCTAACCAAACCCCGGCCCTCCAAAAAAAAAAAGAAAAAAGCAGCTATGCTTACTCATTTGACCAATACTTAGCAGGGAAAATGGTTCAAACTTCAAAAAGAAGGTTGCTCATATGGAGATTGCATCCGTATATGTGTGGAATCTTTACCAGCATAAGCTTGAGAACCATTTTATGCTGGTTTCAGAAATTTCTGTAGAATATCAATAGCTTCCTCCACATATCCGACACTTTACAAAAATGGTTCGAGAATATACATGATTATCACTAAGTAATTTGTCATTCCCTAGCTAGAAAGTATTCCAATTCTGAAGGCTAAACTTTACCACAACAGCACCTAAGTGACATATAAAAAAAACGCTTCTCGCTAAAACCTCGACTAAAGCAGGAGTCGCGAACTAGACAATAATACAGGCGATGCTTCGAAAACCTGAACTGTCGCTGACCATGACAAGGAAGGACAACATGGGTCAAAATAATCTCGTTACCGGGATAAGCAATGGACGCAAATTCAACCCATCTTATGAGAAGGGATCTATTCGATTACCACTGCAGCTCAAGCTTATAACCAGACAACCAATAGAAGGAACCAGACAAAAGGATAAGAAACAACCAGGATACCCACAGGAATATGTTATGAGGAAGGCAACAGATACACAGATCTCCACCAAGGTCCATAAACAGTAAAACCAAAATCAGAAAGGCCTGCCCAATGAGCAAAACGGGACAGACTTCTACACGAGTACAGCAAATAAGCAAAAGGGAATCCGTCAAACCAAAATAAGATAGGAGAAAACAACGAAAGTGAATGAAATTAATACCTTGATGCACGTTAGCGGAGATGCAAGGAAGTAGACGCAATCCGTGTTGCTCTTATTCGCCTCGTCCTCCGAGGTGGTTTGCGGGTTCGAGTCGCGGGAACCTCCATCCATGATCGGATAGGCCTCTCCCTCCATTTCTTTCTCTCTCTCTCTCTCTCTCTCTCTCTCTCTCTCTCTCTCTCTCTCTCTCTCTCTCTCTCTCTCTCTCTCAGAGAAGGGGAAAGAAGACAAACTCACGTGAACAGGAGGAACTTGGGTAGGGAAGGGGAGAGGTGGAGATGGGGATGCTAGGGCAAAGAGGTCATCTGATATGGATCGGCTTCCATCTGGAGCAGATCGGACGGCGGAAGCGAGGTGGGGAAGAGACTCGCAAATCCTGGGAAGATGGGGAAGACGAGGAATGAGGATAGAAGAGTGGGGAAGTAGCTCTTGGACGGTTCGACCTAAAGGGCTTGCTGGTTATATATATCTATATATATACATATATATATAAGAGAGAGAGAGAGAGATGCCATTCAAATTTCAATCGTGCGTGTATTCGGCTTCTTGGCACTCAAGCATGTAAACTATTTAAACTTCAACGTTCTAAAAAACTAATCAAAACTAAATGCATAAATCAAATTGTACAAAATTTCTAACAGCCTTACGCTTTTTCTAGCTTATAATATCTAATTTAGACGTCTTCTTTTATAAATCTTCTATTTATACAAAACTTGAACCATTAAAAGGCAAGTTTGGGGAAGAATATATATATATATATATATCCACACTAAAAGCGTTTCATCGTCTTATAAACCATTTTAATTTATTTATTTTAATGTGATTTAAACTGCACCTCTTGAAATTTCACATATTGAAGAACCATCTAATTCAATATATCTGTATATATCATTAATTATATACATTTAGTTGTTTGAAAATTACCTAGGCCTTTAATAATGTTTTTTTAAGACAAAAAGGTGGAACCTAAAAAAAGGATGTTAAAGGAGGTATTGGCTAACAGAATGCTACATTCCTTGAAACAAGTATCAAACGAACGTATCCCAATTCTATCCATGATACATGTTTATACGATAAAGTAGATCCTACTTTTACAATTAAAGTGAAGCATGTTCTTCAAATTCCTAGCATTCAATGTAGAGAAATAAACGCCTTAACAATATCACATGTGGTTATGACATAACAGGAGAGGGTATAGAATTGCTCCCTCCCCACTAACAATGGAGCAATGAACTGAAATAAACAAAATTTTCTCACGTTCCACAAAAAAGCCAACATTTAACTATAATATATAAATACTCACACATCCATATATGTAAGACATTTGTTGTCAAATATTTTCAAATCACATTAATTTGGTACCGACAAAAAACAAATTTGCAATTGAAACAAATTTATGGTAAGCTTGTTTTGGTTGGACACTAAGCCTACTGATTCAGATGTAAATACATGACTAGACCTCCTTATACAATTTGAGCTGGTTTAAATACACGATATGTTGGCCTCCTTAAACTCCAGAAATGGTTCCAGATCTGAATAGCACCGTATCCAGCAATGGCACGGATCTCAGGTCACACAACCCATAACTGGATCTGATTTCATTACTAAACCCAAATAGCAAAGCCCAACTTCCTAAGGAAACCAATCGTTAGAGTTGCTTTCGTCGATCGGCAGAGAACAATATTAACTCTTCAAGGGGAGACAGTATTGCTTTGCCACTGGAAAACGGGTTTTAGCTCCAAACAGAGGCGGAGGGAGGTGCGGGCAACTGCCCATATGGAACCCAATCATTTTCTTAATTTTTATTGATATTTCTGAATAATTTTTTCCCTTACATGTTTGTGCCCCTTAAAATTTTATATTTAGTGGCCCTTAGCCAGAATTTTCTAGCTGCAAACCCGAGGATTAGCCCATCCTTTGGTTGCATTAGTTCAACTTAGCCTACCATTCCAAAGGAAGTAGAAAATTCGTTAACAGATACGTGTGAATGTGTGCGACCATGCACCCTGACTTTGAGCTTTCTTGTCTCTCGGACGGCTGAAGTACGTCGAAAGGCCTGTGCCTGCATCTCATCACTTGAGAAAGAGAAGGAGATGAAGAAGCAACCGAGGAGGCATCGAGAGATGAAGGGAAAAGATGCTTCATTTCTAGAATTACACCTACTACATTCGGCGGTTACATGATACTGGACGGGAGCCTCAACAGCACCAGCCAGAGCAGGAAAAAGACGACGGTATCCTACCAGTCCTCCGGATATATTCAGCCTTCTGTGCAGATTTCGCAGCCTGGTGGTTTCTTTTGGCCTCGGCGGCTGCAAGCTTTTCTTCCGCTTTCTGCCTAGTCGCAGCGAGCTTGTTCATTAGCTTCTCATGTGCATGGTCTCGCATCCTTTCAATCTCTACCTGTAGCGCGAAGAGCCAGAGAACGGGGTCAGATTTGGAGGAAGCAAATGCAGCTTGTAGATTACAAGTCACCTAGTTATCAAATAAAAGAAAATAAAGTTGAGTGCGGTAGACATAAATTAGGGATGTCAAACGCTTCATACGTAGGTAAACCTGAGAACCCATGAAGAACCAATAAATGCCATTGTACTTGCAGGCATTCCAGTGTTGACAGCAACACCTTGCCCGAAGAAAACATAGCCTGCAATGATTATGTCTCATTACATCTGATCCAGAAATAGACCAGCAAAGAGTACTCCCGATCCCACAATCTCAATTTGCCGAGAACACAGAATAGGCGTTCAATCATGGGGGACTAAGAAGATGCTTATTTATGATTAAAGCAAGACCGATCACTATCTTCTTTGTATTAGATAGTGATCCCCCCAAAATCCTTCGATAGCAATTCTATATTGTCCCTTTTGTTTGCCAACTGCAGCGCACAGCTATTAACCGGCGGCAAATTAGTAATGACTTGCATTGGCCGTAGGCTGGGTGTCGATTATAGTATAATATGAAATATAATAGCATAATTGCTGATCACAAATTTTGAACAATGATTTTTGTATAGAACATTCTCAAGCGAGACACGTGACAGTCTGAAGTTCTGCATGTTTCACTACAGTCAAGAAAGATGCTACATTTTGTAATCCACAACCACAAGATCACGACAAAATCCAAGAAACACAAAAAGTTGCAATTTGCAAATGGCTTCTTCATACGCGGTCAACTCATTTAAGACTAAGCAAATAAAAGCACGAGCACCATGGTAGAAGTGATTTTAGTGAAAGGAAAAACAGAATGAATATGTCCACTAGACAGCACCAGGGCGCCAGTGCCATATAAATTCAACAAAGTTCCTCGGTCATGCATGAAACGCGAGGGATACTGAAATTATGAGAAAAGGAGGAAACTCGGAAAACTTAAAGGATAATAAAAAACAATAAACTTCTTAGAGTTCATTAGCCCATAACAAGCAAGTAAACAACAAACATAAAAAAGGAAACTATAGCTAATGAAAATAGGCAAACTGTGTATCAATGCGTGCAGTTAACAAACTGGTTGTAATTTATTGACATAAATAGAGATAGAGAACTGAGGTACTTTAAAGTTTAAACTTTGAAGTGAACAGTTTGTTATTTCATGGAGCTTCACCTGCAACGCAGATAGAGTAATGCTCATCCAGGGGTTGGTGTGATCCTTATATAGTAACTCATTGCATGATAGATTAGGGGTTGGTGTGATCCTTATATAGTAACTCATTGCATGAGAGATTAGGGGTTGGTGTGATCCTTATATAGTAACTCATTGCATGAGAGATTAGGGGTTGGTGTGATCCTTATATAGTGACTCATTGCATGAGAGATTAGGGGTTGGTGTGATCCTTATATAGTGACTCATTACATGAGAGATTAGGGGGTTGATGTGATCCTTATATAGTAACTCATTGCATGAGAAAGATAAAGACTTTTGCATGTGAATTGCATTTGCATGATAAGAGTTAAAACTCAATGCATGAGAAAATCAAAGTTTTGCACGCAAACACTATGATGAGACCTAGAGCAACATACGTTAACAAGGAAGTCACAGAAAAAGTCATTGTAAATGGCAGGATGTACAGGACTCATTCAGACAAAGTGAAATATTCTTGGCAGAAAGGATTCAATGTGAAAACCAAATTTATGCAGTTGGATGAACTGGGTGGAAAGTTCGTCCCGGCAAGAACCATGATATGGAATTACCATTATGCTGAGCTTTTCAAACTAGACAAATTTAGCACTCCTGAATGGAATTTAGAGCTGGATATACTTGTATCCTTTACAATGGCCCTGTCTAACCAGTTCATGCACATCAAGCAGATAGGGCTTATTCTCTAAGTGTTTACTTGGATAAATCAGAATTTGGCTATAAAAAGGGTTTTTCAAATAATGAGGCTTTGTGAAAAATCTACATCATATGAATAAGCGAGGTTATTGCACATATTGAAGTACAACAACATCAAGAACAGCAGCATACAATAAATACAAATGACAAACAAGTGTTCTGATGAGGCAAATGACAAACAAGTGTTCTGATGAGGTGAAGGGAGGACGGACATCTTCAAGCAAATTCCAGAAATAAACACATGCTAAAACAGGGGATTTACTTTAGATGAGAGGGTCAAAACAAATACCTCTATTCTTCTCATTTCTGCTTCTGCCTTTGCTTTTTGGTGGTTTTCCCATGCTTGTATCCTAATCTCTTCACGCTTATACCTGAATAGAGTGAATGGAATTTTCAGTAAATCAGATAAAGTAGCGTCCTTAGGTGATACAGCTTGTGCCCATTATTCATTAACACTAGGGAATTAACAAGAATCACAATACCAAGAAAAAGACAAGCATATGCACAAAACAGACAAGTTGCTCGCTTCAGTTGAAACTAGCATAAAAGTATAGACCAGTTACGAACTTCTTTAAGCTGAGAAAAAGAACACTGCTGTGAGTCTGTGAAGAAACCAGTCCTCTCCCTTCCATTTTCCTTCACCAAGTAGAAATAAACAATAGGGGCCACGAGGAATGTAGATGTGAAACAAAAAAAAGAAAAAAAATCTCCCATATTTTTTCCTGTTATTCAAGAAGGCAGAATGAAATTGAAGCTTTAATATAAACCTTCTTCCTAGGGTTCCACCCATAGCTACATTCTGTCCACATGAGTACATATGTTATGTTCTGATAATTTGCAGCATCAGAAAATTGTTTAGTCATGTTTTGTGTGACAACTGGCCATATTTTTCTTTTGCCGTTTATATTCATCCAATCAAACTAATTCATATCAAAGTGAATTTCAAGTTTCCTGTCTATAGTTTAGTATCTGCAGTTGTTCAAGCACACTTCCTTTCGAAATCTGTGATAGAGTAAACATTTTCTTCTATCCAAGCAACAGCATAATAACTAGTGATTAAGCATTATTCCTTTACCCCAGTACGGGCAAAATAACTAGTCAAATTGATGAGCTAACGGCATAATAATCCACAGCAATAAAGCTTGTTCCTCGAATTTACATGGCAAGAGAGAATCTCGGAAAGAAAATTTATGTATCACCTGCCGAATAATCTTCACTAAATTGCACAATTTCAGGTAAAAAATTTCAAATCTAGAAATAGAGAAAAAGTACAAAATCAAATTCGCTGAATTTCAAATGTAAAGCACCAATATGACGGTCAGAAAGTCAAGAAATTTTCAAAATTTTATAAGTTCCAAGGTCTCAAAATCCATACCAATTGCTATGGGCATATGCAATTGCTTGATCAATTTTTCTTTTGCATAACAAACGTGCAATGCAATAACCAAACAACTGCATGGTTCCAAAAGGTTGAATAAAAATAACCTGGCCATAAATTTAGCTTTCTCTGCTTCTTCCCACGCGGCAGCACGTGTCTGCATAACATTTTTAGGTGTCTGCTCAATGTGAGTGGTCTTAAGAGAGGTAGATGCATCTTTCTCCTCTTCTTCCTTGCTAGCCCATGCAGCAATGTTCATCTTACCAAGTTGTGCACCAAGAGCTGCTATCTCCTTCCTGGTTTTCATTTGCATTTCTTTCTCAGAAAGTTCTTTCTTTGGTAGTTCAATCTGCTGGCCTGAAACACTACTAGCCGCTTTTGTGAGAGATGATGCAGGTGCAACACGTCCAGGAGTCGAAGACCTAGATGAAACAGGACTTCTAGTCGGTGTTGTTGCTCTGACCGGTGTTCCAGTCCTTGAAGGTTCTTGACTAGCAATAGGAGTCATCTCGGTGCCCATGTCCCTCATGGAGATAGACCTTACTGTTGATGGTGGAGGAATCAAAGTTGTAGAACCATTGATGGAAACAGTTGAGTCATGTCTGCTAAAATTTACTACAAAATCAACCGACGCTCAGTACTTTTATACAAGAAAAGAACATGAAAAAAAAAACCCTGGATTTTTCAAGGACAATGTACAGATACCCAATATATATATATATATATATATATATATATATATATATATATAACAGGGTGGTCCAAATGTTTGAAGAACAAATAATACTTCAATTACAAAAGGAATGCATGCTTACTTGTTGAATCTGAGACAGGAACCTCCGCAAGAACTGAAGGCTTAGAATATGAATCTCCAAACTCATCTACACATGGATAAGACTCGATTCCCCAATTCTCCGTCTTCTGAAGGGGACAGGACACAGCAGGACTAAAACAGAACTTAGGAATGTTCGTATCCTTCTTGGCATGACTCAAGTCAATCCGTTTAGTATCCACCTCCTCAGCCACAAAAGCTCTTCGCTCAGCAACTTCAGTAACAACTTTTGTTGATATACTGGAATGTCGACTTCCATGAGTAAATGCTGATTTCTTTGGCACCAAAGGAACAACCTGTGGCTGACAATTTCCAGTTTTATATTTATTCCTGATCTGATTATCACCAGGTGCAGCAGTTGGGATCCACTTCCCCGCATCATCCCATTTAGACGGCGCAGGCTTCGAAAATGGTGGTAAGATAACTCTATGCTGACTGGACCTCTGAAAGTCGAAACCTGACATACTGCCATTTTCCTGCTCACTGTCATGCGCAGGATAATAACCTTCTTCCTGAGATCTATTCTGATTTAAACCATTCAAATTTCTTCCATTGTCTTCATCCTGCCGGGGTGAAGGATTATGAACCATGAGAGTAGAATCGGGACATGTCACATCATTGGATGTTACCGTGGAAGTTTCAGGATCTATAACACCCACGTCTTTGCAGGAACTGTCATGCGCTGTTTATCCAGAAGTCAAAATTAGTATTCAAAGTTAAGCTAGATGCATTATTTCCCAATTGAGCAAACAATCAACAGATTGAAAGGAAGACTTGTAAAGCTCATCCTTTACCATGTATATTTGAAAGCTCAAAACAAGCATGACACGAAAAAACGCACCATAAGTAACATAAAAAAGTCATTCCCCACTCAAAGAAAGACAATTGTTTCTGAAAAAAGGTAACATAGGGATAACATGCAATATAAGTACATAACGCTTTGTCTTCCATGTATGAAAATAAGGAAATGAAGAACGAACATGCCAAGGGCCATGAAACCGCAGAAAACAAAGTTTCTAAAAATTTCGCCATTTTCTTGTCAGAAATAATCTTAAGGGTACAATGTACAAGTGATAACCTTGGTCATCCAACTCGCCTTTCTCATTACTGAATGACGAACACACGGTTTCTGTTTCTTCCCCTTCTTTCTTCTTTTTCTGAATGCGCAATAGTTTAAGCCTCAGCTTGTTAGGAGAGACACTTCCCTGCTAACGTTCCCAAGAAAACAAAGTCATAACTTCTTCAATTTAGCCTTGAACCTTCCACCATCAATTGCAACAAACAGCACAAGATAAATAAGACGTGACCTTGAACCGGCTAATACGTGAGTTGGAAAATAAGACATTACAGAAAAAAAAAAAAAAGAACACTCAATCCAAGTGGAACGAGCGAAAGATGAGCATCGTGAATCCGGGAAAAAGTAAACGTCCATTGAATAAGGACGATCGCATTGATATAAAAAGAAAATCCAAAGTCTTTACTTTATTCCGCCGAAAAAGGGGCTAAAAGTAAAGCAATACATGCATATTTTCTGGATTCCCAGTCACTTCCCAAACAAATTTTGTTATCTTTTCCTTTTTCAACTCCAAAAAGAATTAATAAATCAATTCAACATTACCTTCGTTCTTTAGACCGAATAACAAGTATCGATGACCTTCCATGCGAGCTGCGTCTAGGATTGTCAACGAAAACCGGAAAATAACTCAGGAGAGTAACAAATTTCCAAGTCGTTTCATCAACAACTAAGATTAATGAGTTCGAACTCAGTTCCAAACACCTTAGAATTTTTATAAGTCGTCATTTTTCGTTTAAATAATGTAAGACTATCAGGCTTCAATTTTAAAATGAAGCAAGTACGATAGAACGAGCTGCTGCTGCCTCTATAACAACGACGACGACAATGACAAGTGCACTATTGTACTACTTCTAAAGCATGACCCTATTTCCACCGTTATTACTGCTAGAACAGCTACTTCAACGAAGGCTACGATGATGAGTGATGAGTCATCCCGCTCCTACTGGTAAGAAGAAGATATAAGGTAGCTGAATCTCAGAAAACCGATTTTTAAGAAAAATTCAAACAAGTTCCTGTTTTTCGATCTAAGAAGCACCTCAACTTCGATCTTTCCCCACCACAACACCAAAAAGAAAAGAGGCGAGTAAGAATCTCTCAGCAATGCACCGTATGACAACCCTAGAATGATAAATCCCGCCCCGACTCCGCCAGAAATATACTCTAAGCAGCTTCTCCCATCTCCAAAGAACATATTCACCTTGGGCCGACGGACCGCATTCCCGATCTCCATCTCCGCAGGCGACCACAAGTGCTCGGAAGAACCACTAAAACGAGGCACGAGTCATCGACACGACTCCCCCGGTATTAGCAGAGACGCCGACGGCACGGAAGCCAGATTTGGACGGATCAAGCGCTCGGGCAGCAAAAAGCAAGCAAACGATCCAAACCTCGAGCGGATCGAGGCGAGATGAAATCATGAAATGAAAGGAATGAGAAAGAGAGAGAAAAAGTGTTTCGTACCTCGATCTTCTCTATTCTTTCGTATTCCATAGCGGTAGCGTATACTTGAAGCTAAGCTACAGAACGAGAGCTACAGAGAAGGGCGAGACGAAGAGGTGGGAGAGCGGAGCAGTAGCGCTCCTGCTCAGCAGTCATCACCGTGACTCACTTCCTCCACCAACACTACACCGCCACTGCTGCAACAGTGCAACTGTTACAGTACTGCTCACAGTCAGCTCTCTCTCTCCCCGCACCTGAAACACGAAACCGAAGCCAAACAAAAACGGAGGTCACATCTCCACGTTGCGTTTTATATCATACCCGCTTCCCAAGCTGCCCTCCCTGTTTCACCAAATTTACTGAAGCGATTATTTTACATTTTCTATTTTCACTTTTCTTTTCAAGATTTGACAGATTGTATCCGAAATAAACTTACTATTAAATCATCCTGTCCTACCACGCAAGTCCTTGCCGGAAATTCCTGAACACAGCACAGGACATATAATTCTCGAGAAATTTAAAAATATGTAATTAATAAAGATTAATATTTTTTTTTTCACAGTTCAATTTTGAATAAATTTTGAGGAGAAATGGGGGGAGGTACGGGGGTGGCAAGAGACGTAATTGACTGAAAGGTTGAGTGCTGTTTAAGGGGAGAAAGGTGATGCCCACGTCAGCGACAGTCAACGGTCAAAACGGGGCCCGAGGGATTCCCAAATATGGTGAACATCAAAGGGCGAGGCAACACCACGCTTCTCCTCTTTCGCGCCGCTCCAGCTGGCAGTTCCTTATTGGCTGCGCTTTGGGTTGGTCTTGGACGCATCGGCTGAGCTTTTATTTTTGCGGGCATCTCCTCCGGTGGGCCCCACTGCCACGGCGGCATTCGTCGGAGTCCATCGTTCAAGAAGCGGCGGATTCGCGTGCTAGATTGGATTTGAATGAGAGTGAAGCAGAGGCGGGGCCCGGCTTTGACTGCATTATGACGAGGGCGCGATCCGAAGACGGGTGATTCAGATCCAGATCCAATATGAAGTGGAGGGTGTCGAACCTGGATATGGATCTTATCTAAACCTTCACGTGAAGACCTCGAAATGTTTCATGATGCATATTTTTTTAAGTATGTAAGTTATTTAGCATCTTATTCAGTTGGAAGAACATTTGGCAACAAAATAAGATTTAGATTTAGACTCTGCAATTTATACCGTCATATGAAGCCCAACCTTGGTAGCTAGCAGGGAAGCAGCAAGCGATTTGGCTCGTCAGCAAGATCTATTTAGTGGCCCACATGCACCTATTGATCAGTTGACACCCATGTGCGGTGCAGCAGGAACTGGATGATTGAGAAGCTTCTGTCTCCTTTGAGACGTTTTCTTGGGAATTGGATCAGACCCGGATTCATCTTCAGTTTGCACCTGCAAGAATTTATGAGATAGAGAGAGAGAGTCTGAATTAAAGAGAGTCTTCAAGCGGTCAACTTTTTCAGTCTCAATCTTCATTTACAAGATTACAACGTAGTTTTAAAAGTCATCTTTTGAAATGTTTACCAAATCAGAAGTTGGGGCTATCTAGTTTAAGCAAATTGTCTGCAAATGAGTGAAATTTTTTTGATGTTAGCAGTTAAGTTGATGAAAACCACGAACACCTTTTTCTTTTTTGGATCCAATCTCTTGATACTTGGGGCTTTCTTTTTAACCTTTCGTTATCATAGAGGTAGCTAAAAGCTTTGGCTGCAAGATACAGGAGCGTTATTGTCTTGCCTGAATTCAGGGTTCAGCATTTGACTTGGAGGGCCTTTATTATATATGCAGCAACACGGGGCGTGTATGGAGATGGATGGATTTAATAAGGTAGGAAGATGCATCAGCAACATTATGCATTTAATACGACGCACTTACTTTTATGCAACTGGATGTGCCGAGGCTTGATTCAGCAAAGTGGGGGATTTAATTATCTTGGATCTATCATGAAATCTTATGATGCCAAAAATTATGGCTTGCATTGATGAAATCGGTACGAGGGAAAAACATAAAAAAAGGTTGGAAAAATCATTTTTGTTATCAACTTTACTGCATGAAAGATTTTTCTTTAAAAAAATTGTACGCGATCTTTACTTTCTCCCAAAATCAAGCTTTTAATCACTCATGCGAGTGTGTGGTACTTTTAATATCTCAAGGCAGACGGATATCTACCAATCAATGCGACTGAGAAACGTTAGACTCGAAAGACACGAAGCGAAGGAGAGAAATGGCGGTATCTCTTATTACGAATGCGTCAACAGATAGACTTCGAACCAGCTCACAGTTTTTTGGATATTCACATATTCAGATTTGAAAAAAAAAAAGATATTCAAATCTACAATCCAATTCCACGAACAGAATCCGATATTTACACTCATGTCTGAATCTCAATCTAACTTTCGAACCGAATCTCGTAGACTTTCAAAATGCAAAAGCACTGAATATAGGATATTTATTTAAAACTAAATCCAAACCCAAACCACCAGTCCGATATTTATTTATATCAGATTTGGATGTCTCATCTTTAATGTATTTTTTTTTACAAGTTCTTTACTTGCCCGCATCTTATGACAAATTTGAGATACTTTTGAAAGGAGAGACAATGAGGTAGAACAGTTTAAGTATAGATGAAGAGTGAGAGGTGGAAAGAAGTCATCAGCTTATCGAATAGCTAAAAGAAAGAAGGGAAGGTGCTTCTCAGAAATTCAAATTTCAACATGATATGATACAGATCAAATGCATAGCATGACTACTTTGAATCCAACTGAAGCTGAGCAGTTGTACTTGAGAAGGCTATCGATGACACACTAGAAGAATTTTATAGGGCGGCGCGATCAAGATTGAAGACTGTTCAATAAGGAAGAAACTGACGAACTATCTAAAAGAAAGTGGTAAATGATGGAGTGACTAGTAAGAACAAGGCTGATATCCATGAGCCAGATTCCAAAGACGCTTCAATGACACCTACTCCATATGCAAAAGTAATAGAGAGGGGCCAGCTGATGCAACTCGTAAATACTAGAATCATTGTAAACGGTTACTACCATGTCACACAGACATGAAACTTCCTTGTTTTTCTCTTAAGTAGCTTCGTTGAGGCTGCAAGGGGGCATCCTCTTTTGGGAAGCATGTATCTTTGCATACGCCTGCATAATCTGTCGTTATGAATCTTTGTATTTTATGTTGGAAGTTCTGACCCTAGCTAGGAACTATGCGTAGAAACCATGCTTTATAAAGAAGGACCTGCTGTAACATGCTTTGTTCATGATCTGATTTCCGTGTTTTTGAGTTTTTGATTCTCTGAACGAGTCACTGTGTAAATCCTTTAAGGCCAATAGGCTATTGTGGAAAAGAAGTACCCATTAGGCGAGGAGGCCGTTTAGGGGAAAAATAGTACACGAATGGTGATCCGGGAAAAATAGTACACAAACGGTGATCCCGCTGTTGCTTGTAGCCTTTGCGGTGCCAGTGGAGATTGCAAGGATGAACTAAGTTGAGAATATATAAGCATATACGTAAATAATCAAATGAACTAGATTGAACCAACATTAAGTTACTTGTCTTAAAACTAATAGCCAAGCTAAGTATAGCCGGACGCCTGTAAGTGTGGGACCCTCGAAATTTTCAAGTTGAAAGCCCAAGTCCAAACTTTGCCAAACGAAGATACAGGCCTGTTTGAGACCCTCCACACCAATACCGGCAGGCTAGCAGGTGGCTTAGCTACGGCGCAGAACCACGTAGATAGTAACGAACTGAACCAGAATCCCAAACGAACTGAATCACAATCTGAAATGTTTCATTTGTGGGTCAGGTCTGAGCTACAAACCTCTGGCTGAATACATACCTAACCCCACCTTCACTTTAGGCTCTAGGGTACTTCTGCTGTGTCCATTTAGTCAGTCTCATTTGGAGATGGCCCAAACACTATAATCTAATTACTATAAATCAAAACATATATATATATATATATATATATATATATATATATATATATATATATATATATATATATATATATATATATATATATATATATATATGCACTTGTTTGATGGTCACAGAATCGAGCCGTCCCTGAAATGATCGGCGCTTGACGATGTGATGACTATTGTCCCAGTTGGCTGTGCGTCCAGAACACAAACCAACTGATAGACTGACGCGTACTCCACTAGACTATAAGTGCCAGAAGTAGAAGAACTGGACTTGTAATTCACCGATTGTTGCGTTTAACGTTGGTGTCAAGGCATAGAAGAGACCAGCTTGGCGGAATGTCATGAGTGGGGTTGCACCGAACCAACCAACCTCTTATGGTCAGCTCATCTCCCGGGCCTGACCCCATCACTGATATTCTGTGGAAGACATCAATCGGCCAACGTCGTGCCGGATCAAGTCCACGATCTACATGTTATGACTGTCAAACCTACCAGTCCTTTGAGAGAACCTCCAAAAGGCAGAAACAAGCAACCAAAGTTAGCTGCAACTAATTTTCAATCAGACTGGTAGGTTTGTTGGAATATATCAACTCTTTTACACGCAAATCTTCTTCTGCCGATTCACAGAGCGCGAGAGACTCAGGCGGGAAACAAGCAAAAGGGTTCACAGGCAGGTACGCAACGCTTGCTGCTCTTTTCTTCCCTCACACAAGTTTTATGCATCGAATGTGCTTCTTGCCTGAATTCTCCCTTTAATTGCAATGCTTTGTTCCCTGTTGTGAGTCTGGTGCTTTCTACATGCGTGCCAAGCAACGCAAGTATTGCAGATCAAAAACCATGAGTGCTTTGAGTAAGCGATCAAAGTAACCTTAGGCCACTGTTTCTCTAGAATAACTCTCGAACCAAAGAAACTTCATAACACAAAATAGATGCTAACTACAACATCAAGGAGACAGGAAAGGTAAGAAACAACATCAAAAGGAACGCTAGGGTGACGGATGAGACTACAGAACTCACGATCAACACAGAGAAGAGGTTGGTCATGAGGTACAATGACCATAAGATTAAAGTTTTTCAGAGAAATAGATGTACGACCTTCTCGTAAACTTCTTTAGATATTTCACAACTTTACAGAGTCTGGAGACACGAGCGTGGGTGATCGCTGAGAAGCATGGCATGCAGGGTAACGATATAACCATGTTCCAGATCTCACACCAAGAGCGAACATTTTAAAGCTTACAAACATAAACTTGCCTCTTGGTCAAATTAGGTTGGCTGGCATCAAAGTTCCTCATAATCCCTCCTCTTTGATGGGTAATTGATGCATGAGACGCTGATTTCTGCCTATCTTCTCTAACGGATGGGGTGATACTGAGTAACACCACGCTTTGGCGGCAACTTCCTCAAAATGAAAAGTACCAGAGCAGATGGGACGATTTCCACAAGCTACATAAATCAAAAAATAGTATGAGAAGACAAACATCGACATGGGCTTATCACACCCTCAACCTTCAAAAATTAGATGAATATCTTCAAATCAAGAATACAGAAGGGTACCTACAGAGTCGCAGAACAAATTACAAGGGAAAGAGACTAAGAGAGAAACAAGTAATCACACCAAATGATAGATCGAGGTATCAACTTATGTTCAAGGAGAACTTTAAAGGTTCCAAGCTCATTATAGCCCTTGAGGTTCACTCTTAAACAACCAACCAGACTCGGGCCTAGTCCACTTTTGACCTCATGAAAGGTGTAACCAAGTACCCATCTTTCTTGTGAACTAAAATTAAAGGTGGGGGAAGGAGTCGTTGAGCCGTGACATTTTGTTGTTCACTGAACAAAAGATTTGTCACGACAATCAACCTTCTTTCTTTCAAGCAAAAGGTTAGTTGACTACCTTCTTTAGTATAAAATCAGAAAATAGGTTAAGGAACAGAAAAGGTTTCTCTCGCTCTAAAAAGAGAACTTCCCACCAAGGAATCCAATTAACGGAGCAATTGACAAGGAAAATGATGATGATGATGATGGATGTACCCTTGGTTTAGATGTCATTCCTTGAGCAATCCAGCATAAATTTTTTAAAGGTTGGGTTGGGTGCTGACACAGCAAACAGAGGGCAAGTGGTTTTTATCCTTTCATAAGTAGACCTGAAAACTCTGAATCCTTTGCTTATATGCTTGTTGAAGTCCACAAGCTGGTAGTTAGTTTCTATAAACCATTTATAAGTGCCAATTAATACAGGCCACTAAATGAAAGACGACATGCTTCAAATTGCCAAGAGAATGCACTCCCAGCCACAGATAATCAGGTTACCTGGGATATCCACCAGCCACTGTAAAATGAGAAGTTGACAGATTCTCATTACAATCAAAGACACAATACAACTTAGTATACGTTCAAGGTCACATGATGAATTGATCAACTAATCGAACATATGAGAAAAGAACGGTATCACACAGTGGCAGGTCGATGTAAACATTTTATTAAACATAGATTTCATATAAAAATGGGTGTGGCATATCATTCAAAGGCAAACTTGGCAATAGATTGGTGAAGCAAAATGTTAAAGCAATATCTCAGAAAACCTAGAAGCAGGTAGTCCTGCTTCTAGGCATTTGCCTAGTAATTTAGTAGTTAATTTAATCTTGGACTCCGGGATAATTATTATGTTTTGATGAGATAATGGGAAGAAACAGGCAACATCAAGGGAAAAGGAGAATAGAAAAGAACAAAAAGGCAAACTACTGTGAGATTCACCCACTGGCTATTTAATTTCAGTCTGTTCCCTTATTTATAAAAGAGACAATGCATATGTTCAGAAGCTTACCACATAATATATGAAATTCAGAACAGGATGGTTCAAAACGTCAAGGTTTGCAGCTTTTTCAAATGCACAGAAGCACATCTGCAGCAGAACAGACCGAAATAATTACAAAAAGACTGATGTCATCAGAAATTCATACAATGAACAAATACAAAAAAGCATGAAGAACATCCTTCAGACTACATATGTGGAAAGAGAACTTACCATGATACACCTAATCAAGAAACATGTGAAACATATGGTGGTAACATAGCCAACCTGTATATCGGACAGAAGCAAGAAAATCATATGCCAGTTTAACAGGAATACAATCATACATCCAAGAACATAGAAATATTGCAGGTGTACCTCCTGTAACTTTTTACGTCGCCCTTTTGATTCAACAGGAAATCGTTGCAGCATCAGGAAAAGCCTGTTGCATAGAAGCGACAGTGAACAAAGTGAAAATAAGTAAACCGACAAGGTACTTGAACATTCAACTGGGCCACATTTTACAATGTAACACATGCAACATGTGCTTGGACCATCATCACAGTAGTCAAGAGCATCTCAATCTTTCTTTTACATGTTTTCCTATTCCAGGTTAACTGCTGTTTTTATTTCTGCGACAATTCATTCATCAGTGTTAGTCCATCTGCATTTGTTAATAGTTTGTCATATGTTCAACTAAAGCATACTTATTATTTGAAAATTAGACAATTGCAATGCACAGTTATGTGTCCTTCAACTATACAGTATCTATCAGCATGTTTACCAATATTTTATTATTGCAAATGCACACTTATTTTTTTGCTTGATCTTTCATTTCAGTAACAGCATTGAAATTTTAAACCTTGACACCTGAAAATTTCTCTGTCCTCTGTATAGTATCCACTGGCATGGATAACAAGATTCTAGCTTAATGCAAAATGCATGTCATTTGCTGAATTTTTCACTTCGTAGTCAGCATTGAAGCCTTGAAATGACCGGTGACATGGCCCCACACCCCAGACTATGATTCCCTTCTTTGGAGGACAACGGTTAATCAGCATTGAAGCCTTGAAATAACCCGTGCCATATCTCCACATCCCAGACTCCATGATTCCCTTCTTTGGAGGACAAAGGTCCCCATCCTGAGGTACTGGGTACGTACTAGGTGAGCAGCTGAGGGTGAGATTGATTTGTTTTGAACCAACATTACAAACCACGCCCATAAAGCGCTCACAACGCGAGTAAGAGAACTTTGTTTGCCCATAAAGCGCTCACAAAGCGAGTAAGAGAACTTCATTCGTGATATTGCTTTGCTTATGAGTACTTTCTATGGGAAATCCCTGATCAAGGCACTCACAACCTGAAATTCCCGAGGGAAGAAGCCCTTGCAAAGCGAAGTGCCAGGGCTCTGCTTGTTCAAAGCATGCATTTGCTTTCATCTGACAAAAGATCCAGGCAAGTTGTAAAAATAGAGGAAGTCAAAAAGAGGACAGGGTGCTGGACCATGCAATCCATGGATGGAAAGCAGATTTCAAGTAGGTCAAAGGATTTTGAAAAAGGTTTACAATAGCACCAAAATGTTTACAGAGATAGACACACTATTGGACAGTAGCAACAATAGTCAGAAACTCACCTCCCGCCATAGAGAAGGAATCCGAGGGACGCAAACAATGACACCGCTGTCACAACATACAAGCAGACGAGGTGAATAGTTGACTTAAGGCTCAGGAATTCACAAAAGAAACCGGTCCTTTAACAACTATGATCTTTATAGCACATAAAATTAAAAAAAAAAAAAAGCCCATTAACACAAACCTGCAAAGAAAAGCTTGGAGAGGGTGACCACAAAATGAACAGGCTTCCACCACATAACCAACCACAGTGCTATCTGGCAGTAAGTAATGAAGTAAAAAGTGAAGATCACAAACCCAGGAAATGAAGGCGTTAAAACATAAACATGTAAAAACATGGATTGTCACTTAGAAAGGTTGACCATGTCATGTGATACTAATGAAGTATACAATGGAGCTAGGCACTACCAAGGTAAAGCCACACCAATATGAAGAGCACTCAAAACCTTTGGGAATCTTTTGTAATAAGATTTGGGATATGTAACTACACTTTGAATGGTACTCGGACATGAACGAGTTGCTGTACATAACCAGTTTTGCTTCTGGTATTA
This sequence comes from Nymphaea thermarum, assembly GCA_011799765.1. NCBI lineage: Eukaryota > Viridiplantae > Streptophyta > Magnoliopsida > Nymphaeales > Nymphaeaceae > Nymphaea > Nymphaea thermarum. The sequence goes on along the minus strand of JAANDH010000602.1, from coordinate 24,549 downwards.
GGTAGGTTCCTAGTACTAAATTATGAGACAAATCATCACAACCAAAAGCCAAACTCTAAAAAAAAAAAAAAAAGTGAAAAATAATTGAGTGGCTGAGACTCTTGAGTCTTGTTCAAGCTTGAAGGCATACATATCAAATTCAAAGGTGAACAAGTAGATGTTATACTGCTGGGGCAAACACCTCAAAGTTAAATCTGTTTTCTAGTAAAAACAAGTTATTCTCTCCTTTAACTGAATTATTGCATCTGCAGTGATTAAAAGCATACTGGAAGAGCTATTCTTGCAAGGTAATTTAGATTTCATCATCATCATCACCCCTTTCACTTTTTCCCCAGACTCTTTGCATTATGTGTTTCAACTTTCAAGCTGTTTGGATGCAACATAACATTCTTTGCTAGTTGCAAGCAACCAAGAAAATGCATTCATCAAGGAAGTATACAACTTAATAAGAAACAATGGACTAGATCTACTCTAAAATCAATTGATACAAAATAATTTTTGTTGTCACTCATAACACGGACACCACCTTCATCCTCAATTATGAATCCAATAACAAGACCAATGTTGTAAAAAGTGTATCGTAAGGCGTATCGGTCGGGCTTTAAGATACGCCGTATCGTAACGTATCGTAATGTATCGTAACCGTATCGTAAATTTTAAAAAATAATAATAATAAATCAGAAAAAATTTAAAAAAAATCGAAAATTTCATAAAAATATCAAAAAAAATTAAAAATAATAAATTCTTCATAGAAAACATGGTTTAGTCTTTTAGNGAAATCAGCCCGTATCGTACGATACGGGCCGTATCGCCCCGTATCGTACGATACGGGGGGCCGTATCGTACGTATCGTACGATATAGGTACGATACACCCCCATTTGCGATACAGGGGGTGTATCGTATCGTAATCTTCAAACGATACGATACGTATCGTACGATACGGCCCCGTATCGTACGATACGTACAACACTGAACAAGACTGTTTTGTAAGTAAAGGTAATATCGGAAAGAGAGGGAGACAATCAGATCAACGGCCATTATCAAATTATTCAAAGATCCCATGTTAGCAGGCAAAGCCATTCAATCCCCATTAATAACCAACACAATTTCCATAAGTTGCCCTACCAATGCTTTCACCTAAGACACTTTTCACAAAATAAGCTGAGCCATAAAAGCTCCAAATTCGGTAATGTGCTATTGCATAAAAGCTTGTGAAATTAATTTTATATTAGAATTTTGTACCTAAAATTTTCTCATCAAGTACAAAAACGCGGACATGTATCTATAGACTTTAAGTACCTGCCGATGTTTCAATATGTTCCCACGCAATTCTTGCTATGCAGCTAAAAGAGCTAGTTAGTATTTGGGCACGGACACACCTACAACTTCTAATCTGTCTGGGCAAGACTGATAACTTTTCAAAAATAACATGGAAAAAGGGTACAACATTAGCTTAAAGAATAAATATATAAAGGTTCAAGAGCGAATTACTATTATGTGAAGTGATGTATCATAAGAATCATAAACTTTGTGTAAAGAACTTTTTCTAATTTTAAAAAAATAGAAAAATAAGAACAAATCTAAAGAGCCTAATTGCATAATAAAATGGTATTAAGTACAAATGGAACTACCATTTACTCGTCGAACAACTCAATATTTGTGAACCTTCAAATATTAATGTCAGGTGCTATATATCAGCTCCTAGACCAAAAGACCATGGAAGCCTCATCCCTTCATGCTTGAGATGAGTCTCAAACCTTTTTCCATTAGATGTGTAAGTATACCTCTCTATGTAACCTTAGACCAGGAAAAATAAAATGTTTTGGTACTTTAGAAAAACCATGGAAGCCTCATCCCTTCATGCTTGAGATGAGTCTCAAACCTTTTTCCATTACATGTAACCATAGACCAGGAAAAATAAAATATTTTGGTACTTTTATGTTTTGAAGCTGTAACATCACATCACCCATCCTATGGAACCATAATGTACAATGAAAATTTCTAACACAAGTTACTCCTGAAACAAAAAAGTTAAATCTCTGACACAAGGGATTATCTTCTCTGTTCCCCTACAGTTTAAATATTTACAGTGGGTACGAGATAAGATGGATATACAGAGAAAATTAATTCATGCAACCAAGACTATCAAAACGGCATATGATTTGGTTTTTCAAAAATGTTTAAGAAAAAAAAAAAGGAAAACCTAGTTAGCGGTAACCTATGCTTCCATACTTTCCTAAGTGCTATACTTGGATATAGGGAACCAAAGTGGCCCATGTGAGGCATTTCATTACATTAAGTTTCTATATGTTCAACCCAGGTACCTAAACTTCAATATGGATTATCTGCCACCTATTATATAGGTAAGTATGGGGTTAAGCATAGGAATTTTTATGATACATAGGTTGTATCGACAGCTGCTGACGGACCAAAGAAGTAGGTGGAAAAAGCATGAAAAGGACATGAGTAAAGGAGTTAAAGAAGGAAGGAGAGAAGTTGTCACCCAAAGGACTTGTCAACAAGAGAAGATGGCAAAAAAGGAGCCACGTGTTAGCTCCTGCTGACACGCTGACAGAAGGTTACTCAGTTCTAATGACAGCCTAGCTCTCACTAAACATGAAATTATTCTCATTAGCGATTATGGTGAAACCCCCTGTTTTTAAGCACAAGTACTATGGGTAGGGTTTATTACACCTCTAACTCTGCACCCAACCCGACTCGGGACTCTAGGACAAGAAACAAGAAATAAAACCTATTGATAGTAAGGACCATGTTCCCTTGCTAAGGACAGACTCTAACACCAAGATATCTACCTAAAAAGAGGCATGCTGCAGTTTGGTTATTAGATACTTAATAATTTCAGATGGCCAAATTTGACCCCAAGACTATTGAATAAAATGCTCAATGGTGAATTAAATGCATGCTGCACTGCTGCACTCAAGCTTTACCTAATTAGGTGCCGCGTCAACCTATAGTTATTGTGTCAAGACTCAAGAGAGGCAATCCACCATTTTGAAGTTTCATGTGAAATAGGTTGCCAATCCTCCTAGTGCTTCAACTAGCACAAAAATCCCAAACTCTACCGTTGGCTCCAGAAACAAAATTTTAAAGGAAGGCCTCCAAAGCATTTTATTTTCATTAGCAAGCACACTACTGCTCGGGAGGTGCATTCCTTCTTGATGATTAGCTGCACAAATGGCATCCAATTCTAGCTTGGGTTAATTCTTTACAGGATAACTTTCTTTTAGGTATCCATATTTTTTACAAGTTCATTGATGTTTTGGAAACAAAATTCAGAGGGCCTTTACCGTCAATAAATTAGTTTCAAATTTTCAACTTTCAAGTAATACAAAAAAACAATTCTTGCCGAGATAGATAAACATCAACTAAATCAAATAGACATACCAACCCAATCACTATAGAATATAGGTCAAGGGTTTTTACTTGTTATCAGAAAACTAACCAACAATTTTTTTTTTTTTTTTTGGATCGGGGATGAGGAGGTAGGAGACAGCATCTCAAAGAACTCATAATTGGATTCACCACCTCACTCTTGTGTGACCATCCTAAGAAGGGGTCTATTGTTTTTAAAATTTTTTAAATACCAAATGAGTTTACTCTACTCAAGGGGTTGACCAAGTTCAAAGTTATACAGAATTGGTTTGTTGCAGGTTGATAGTGCCTGACACTACTCATCTTGGATCATTAAAATCAGATCCGAGACCTGCACCTTTGCGGCAACAACTGTGCCACCATAGCAACGCAGTGAGAAGTGTTTGGCACACATAAGTTGTCCACCCATTTAAGCACATAACAATAATGTTTGCAAGGATGCGTTTGAACATGCTCGAGGGGAACCAAGGGGTTTTGCTTGTTTGGGGAAAAAAAAATCGCTTCAGTATTCAATGGACTATAAGCTGATTCTGAACAACATGTGGGAGTCCTCTCCTATTCATTCTATAGAGTGAACACTTGCAAACCATACAGTGCAGAAAACAGAATTCGCACTAGGTAATTGACTCATTTCATGTTACATAAATAGGCCCATCTGAGTCAATAAAATGATGGGAAACAGCAAAAGACCTATTCGGCATCAATGAACCCATTACTCCTCCAGAGATGGTCTAAGTAGAGAAAATAAGCCAACTGATTAAAAAAAAACTCACACTTAACTTAAGATTGTCAAGGTTTTCATCAAACCTTGTAGTTCAGCCAAAATTAGAAAGAATCCATAACCAAAGCCAAAAAAATATAAAAAACATGGAATGAAATAAAAAATGGCCGATATGTGTGCATTGAGCTCAAATAAAAATAAATTGTACATGACCCTCTTTATACTTTACATGAATATCGAAATATGCATTTCTGGCACAAAATCTGACATGGTATTTACAATTAAGATCTAATATAAGTACAAAATCCCTCCATATGTCTTTTGAGCCCACATTTCAGCAGTACATTAGTTGTGCAGCTGTTTTACCTGAATTGCATAAATCACCCCATTTATCGTCAGGAAGGTTGGCCTCAAACCATCAGTAGATATACCCCTCGCCTAAAAACATTCATACTGGTTGTCATTTTCCAAAAAAAAAAAGAAGAGGAAAAAAAATCAAATGGAAACTTGACAACCACAATCTGGAGAGAAAATAAGTAACAGAGCCCTCAGAGAGTAAATAACCTGATAGTATATTTCGGCCCAGAAAAGAACCAGCAATGCGTATGTTGTGAAAAATACAAGACCAGGCATATCTAGAAGAGCATGTTGGAGAATCTGCAAGTTTCCAGACAAAGAGAAAGAAACAGGCGGGTAAGTCTTACAGTAGAGGGGAAAAAAGCCTGTTAAATTTTCAAAGCCAATAGTTGGAACCATACTGTAACCAAAAAAAAAAGAGAAAAAAAAATCAAATAGTTGTACCTCAGGTGTCATTCTCTGTACACCCCTACGGAAAACAAACACCACAGACCTAACTGTGAAAGGAAAACACAACAAAAGAAACATAAGTAACAGAAAGAGTATTCAGGATCCAATCTCATGTACCAATACTAACCAACGCCAATATCATATACAAACCTCCATTGACTAAAAAATTCAAAAAATGGAAAACCTTCTGTGTGGTCCAACCATATTCGGGAACTCTCAGTTCAATTCGCACGAGTTGTATCTGAAAACCAATCAATCGTCATTCAATACAATCACAAAGTCTGAGAAGATAGACTCCCTCAAAAAAAGAGAAAAAGCTTGTTGTTTTGGATCACTACTGAAGGCATAAAGAAGGACATCGTGGACGTCCAGGGATCCAGAGAGAATAAATAACTTTTACATACACAAGCTTCATCGTATATGCACAAAAACTGTCGCTAGTTAAAGATGACAAGCTTTATTCCTACAGAAAGCCATCCATTACAAGAGATTCATCAAAGCAAGACAAGGTCAAATCAAAGCGACTAGCAAAATCCATTATTATAAGGTGACATCTCTCTAATGTCACCAAGTATAATGTTTCTATGCATTATGCCACCAAAAATACCTAAGTCAATATCAAACGCATCACCATGAGAATGTGAGTGAGCAACATTAGTGGTTCGAGTACCATAAAAGCCTAAACATGATAATATATATATAAAAAAAAAAAACGTCTACATTATATATTCTATAAATTTTCATTGTTTCCCAGATACCACCTTCTGGCATTCAAATAATTGTGAGAAAGTAGCTTGACCACATTATTCTCATAGCATCACCTTCTATTGCTTTAAATTTCAAGAATTCAAAGCTCACAACGACGCACTATGAGGAACCATAACCCATGCATAAAAAAGGGAGGCAGCTAGTTCAAAAGCCATCATTTCATTGAATTTTACTAACAGTCCCAACAACCGACTGTGAAGTGTGAAGAACCCAAAGAGAGTATTAACAACCCAAATGAAACCTAACCAAAATCCCTAAATTCAAGACTGCCACGAATAGAAACTAATCAATATAGAACAAAGCAACAAAAGAGGCAGCCATCCCGAAAATCCTAATAAGAGTTGAATTAACACACGAAGATTCCACATTTCCGCGTTTAAAAAAGAAACGAGAACCCTCCATCACCGAAAACAAGATAAAACAAAACCGCTTCCTTTTTGAATCGGCAAAAAAGGAATGTCTAGCCCAAACGAATTTAAAATAACGAACAAACAAGCATGAGAAGAAGCTCGCAATTTACCAGAATAGGCGTGCGAACAAATTCTACTTTTCCAAGCAAACAAGGGCAGGGTATACCCGAACGATGGAAATCAACGAGAGAGAGAGAAAGACAGAGAGAGTTACAAGGGCCACGGCAGCAACTAATCCGTAGAGGGCGGAGAGGGTATAGAAGATTCTGTTCTGCCAAACCGCGGAATTGTTGACGTCTTCCCACCAATCGACCACGTTCATCGCCACCGCCGGCGTCCACTCCATGTCCTCCCTCCCCAATTTGCAGAAAGATGTATCTACGAAAAATAATGGGGGATGGATCCACGGCAAGCCAAAAACTCCGGCCACGCTCGTTGCCGCCAAAATGACGATGGGAACAAGGAAGCAACTGCCGGCCGTGAAAGGAATTACAAAACAAAAGAAAGAAAAGCACCAAATGAAATTCTCACTAAACCAGGAAAAAAAAAAATAGAAAGAAAACGTACGAGCCGAGGGTTCGAGAGGGAGAGGGAGAGGGAGAGGGAGACGGAGACGTCGCGGGAGAGAGAGAGAGAATGCGAGGGAGAGGTTATTCTGGTTTTCTTCTCTGGGAATGGGATACGTGTGCTGCGAGCTTCGGTTTACCGGCCAGCCCCTTCTCTTCTGCTGGACACGCGTCGGTGACCTCATTCATACGGTGCCTTCAATTCTGCCCCAGCTCGGATCCATTTGGATCTTGGACACGAAAACCTGGAAGCACTGACAACTCTGTATTCAAATCTCGGATCTAAATGCGATTCAGATACAAGTCGCTGGATTCCGTCCGATCAGGACGGCCCGTGATCTAGGAAGCCCCATCCGTAGCCATTGAAACGTGGAATAAGGTCGAGAACTCGAGCACGATCCGATTTTGCTGCTCGGGTTCGGACTGGACTTAGCCTACTAAACAGACTGAATTCGAGTCAATAGTTAAATTTGATCAATCAAGCATGTCGAGTTCGAGTTTTTAAGTTTGATACAATCAACTCAAAGTTTATAATTATGTCTAATAAACAATGAGTTGGTAGTTTATGAAGTACATTTTGGTGCATAGTTATGCAAGAATCCACAAGTTGGAAGAGATTAAGGGTTGAATAATGACGGTGCATTTGTTGTCATGATGTGATTAATAGAGATGAACCAACCAACTTGTTTATATAAAAACGTGCAGTCATACAAGTCGTCTGTCTTTGAATTTTCAATAATTTAATGTTATTGTTCTCATTTTTTTTTAAAAAGATTGCTTTCGAAATTCATCCATGCATTTTAGGTGATTGCCGCATTCATCCCTAAGTTGGGATTGATGAACACCTCCCACATTCCCACTCTTAAGACATGTAATGAGTCATCGTCAGCAACTTACATTGGTAATCCTCAAAAGCAAAATGAGTTTGTGGCTATGTTTGGATGACATATTCTAAAAAAATGGTTCTCTCTCTTGAATAACTTGTCGACATTTTTAAGGGTGCATAGAAACAATTATTTCATTTTGAGATTACTGATACATTTGTTTCTTTTAGCAGAAATTGTGATAAATAAGTTGAAATTATATTTGATTTCACCTTTTTCTCTCCAACAAATGTAAAATAGTTGCATCCAACTTGGGCACCACTTTGTGACAGTAAGTAAAGTTGGAAAAAGTGCTGGTGATCTTGAATGAGAATATGAATGAAGGCGTGGGTTTTATTGAAGGAATTAGAGAATCCACGAGCCAACATCACATGGTTTAGAGTTGCAGTGGGACCGGCTCCAGATCAACGTTGTTTCCGGGTCCACATAAAGGCAATATCATGTGATGTGACCCGAGAACAGGCAAAAAGGAATTTTATAAAAGCAGATTGGAGAAGTGGGGCCGTCAATCATTTGAGATGGACGGTTAGGAGAAAGCTTGGAATCTCAAGATCCACGGTTCATTGTGCTGCAAGGGCAATAGCACCTAATAAAGTTTGCCTTCTAAACTGCAGTGCAGTTGTGTACTCTTTTGTGTGTGAATTCATACTACACCAATCAGATATGCCTAGAGAGAGAGAGAGAGAGAAGAGAGGGGGGGTGAAGGGGAGGGGAGAGGCGGATATGAACCATCTATATTCGTTGGTGTGGCAATCTTCATTCCTCAGCTGTGACAGGATAACACCTTTCAAAAATCAAATCAAAAATGAAAGGCAAGGGTTTATGCACCGTATATATCAATGGCAGAAGTGTGCTATTCCACCAATCAAGCCTTCAGATAATCAAAAAGATAAATTCTTCTCACGAAGAAAGTAGGTCGCAGTTTCAAATTGGCGGATATGTGGAGGGGGCCGTTCACCTCCTGCTTTCTTAATAATGCGTCGATGACCAAGGGGGAAGTTCCTTTCCCTTCCGGCTGAGTGGAAAGCGAAATACGCCATCTCCTGCGATTTGAGATGAGCAGGAATCTGAAGCCTGGCTTGCTGTCAAGCGAAAGATGGATGCTGTTGAGAAGCTGCGTTTCAGGGAAAACCAGTTTGTCATCTTCTTGAATGATGTCCAGGAAAGGTTGGGCATCTGCAGCTTTGCATATTCCATGGGCCAAACACGACCTGCCATAGTGAGAAACGGGTTGCCAACACATTCTTCATGCTCTTAGCAGAGGTAATTCCTACGATGGCCAGCCCAAATTTCTGGATTGGTCCTGCCTGGCCGCCTGGGCAATCTGCCTTCACAAGCAACAGTAACGCACCAACGAGCTCTGGGGTGACCATGAGGAAATCGCACCCATTTGCACCACTTAGCTGCTGGATTGTTGTTCCTGAAAACCTCCATTTTAAAGGAGCTACCAACATGTCTAAAGTTGAATAGGAAGGAGTAAGGGCCATTTGGGAGACGCAACCTCTCAACTTCCACTCTACTTAGGAAGCAAAATAATATTTGAATTTATGATCTGCCCAGTAGTCATGCCAAGGACATCATGCTAGAACTGGATATTGCCTCGACCAATATTCCAAATTACTTGATCCTTCATGGGCCATCCAACCCCACCTGATGCCTTTGAAGAACCATGAGTGGAATTTGTAAGCTGAAAGGAACATGGATAAGCCTCGCTCAGTTTGGACAAGCCCAACAAATGACCAAGGATAACCAGGCCACAGCTGCTCTCTTCCACTGTGAAGTCTACGAGATCAGGTTCACCCTTAATCAACGGCTTGCACAAGGAGTCCCAGGCGATAAGGTGCATCACTTTTGACTCCTAGCCGTGCTCCAAGGGAACACACTCATTTTTCCCCTTAACTTGCTATAGACTGAATTGAGGAGAAGGAATCACACTGCTCAAAATGTTAATGATGTGGCTGATAAGTGAGAACATGCCTGAGTGAACAAAGTCTGCCAACAAAAGAAAGGGTCCTTCCAAGTGGCAAGCCCTCAAAGTATACTAACAAAGGAGAGGGCCGGTTCTCCGCTTATCCGATGAGCCAATTACACCATTCCTCTCTCAGTCGCCTATGGAATAGCAGGAGGTCTAGGCAAGTAACAGGGAGATTCCCACATCTCCAAAACGTATTCAGAAGGTCCATTTACTCAAGGCACGCTGGAAAGAGATCATTTCGAATTTTCAAGGGCTCTGTTAAGGAAGGTACTGACAGAAATTAACGTCTTAACTCAGAATTCTGGTCTTCTGCATATTCTCTCCTATCAGTTGTGGTAACTGTGTAAGTGTTTCATGTACGTCAGTTATTGTAACTGTGTAACTATCCATGTAATGCTGTCTATATGAATGCAAGAGACTGGTCACAAGAGTAACCAGTAAAACAGTTTTTCACTTATCTCACAGCTTCTAACTGGTCCAAAGAAGAGGATGGGAGGGCATTTCCTAAGTTGATAATCCAGAGGGATTTTAATGCTCTGAGAGACTGCTTTTGGATGAAAAATTCTCGCCACTATACCCGTAATAAGAAACAGAGGGAAATGGGGTTCTCCTATCTGAGTTTCTCTTGAGATCCAAAAATTCTCTAGGCGATTACTAAGGTTGAAGCGAAAGCAGGTCATAATGACGTTAACCAGCCCGAGAAATACAAGTCCCATAAATAGTATCAAACATTTATTAATAATTTTTTAATAGATTTATCCTCTTCGCAAGGAGTACACTTTTAGGCGGTTACTGAGAGGCAATAACGGGCACAATGCAACTAGTTGAACTGGCGGGTTGAACTGGCGGGTAGGTGAAAGTCTATTCATCAGTTCTCTTAAGCCCTGTTTGGTAGGTTCAATTCCTCCTTTGTTTGGTTGACTAATTAAAAAGAAAGAAAAAGGAGGGAAAGAGACAAGAAGTGTTAAGTCTTTTTTTTCATTTCATTCATTTTTCTTCCTTTTCTATCCAAACAACATTTTAATAACTCTTTCCATTCCATTCTTTTTTCTTCCCTTTCTTTTCCCTTTTCTTTCCTTTCCATCCCTTCCTTTTCCCTCCAACCAAACAAAGCGTTATGTTGATGGGAGTAACCATAAAATGATGCAAGTAATGATAAGGTCACCCAACACTCGAAGCAGCCCAGATAGACTCCAGGATAAGAGTAGGAAGGCTGGTCTTGACCTCTCATTGAATCACCAGGCAGTCCTTAACAGGCAAGGGTTGGCGAAGTCTGGAACCAGAAAGACGAAAGCACAACATGAATATAAGCCCTTCACATAAATTTATAGTGCACTGGGCGGTTCCAACATATGGTACAAAAAACAAAATCCCATTTTACAATAAAATTACAAGATATATACACTGACTAAGCATTTTACAGCGGAAGAATTAGTGAAAATCTGCGTCTTGACACACAGCAAAACTCCTGCAATCAAGAAATCTCAAGCCTGGTTCTGCCGTTGGTTTCCAATTGTAACCATGTTAGAAACAAATGGGACAAGCCGCCTGTAATCGCGTTTCCGTCCAAAAGCATATGTGTCAAGTACGCGCCCCAGAATTAGTCGTGTATTCTGCAGTGCTGCCTCCTTTGCTGCCATTGCATCTACAGCGTTTTGGCCCTGGGTAGCACCAGTTGTGCCAAAGACTGAACCAGCAGCATGGTGCAGTTGCCCACTTCGGGCCTTAAATGAACATTGAGGAGCAAACGTGGCCATTGGCTTCTCATCAAACATGCTGTGCCCATTCTCCGTCAGCATTGCTTCAAGTGTGTGGCCTGAAACGGTGCTGCAACTCTGCATCAGTGCCTCTAACACGCTCAACGCCTCCCAGCAGAGAGTGCTTTCGACTAATTGAGAGACAATGACATAAACCTGAGGGCTCCGAGCTGCATCCATGGGTGTGTGTTGCAGAAGAGCCTTCAGAGTGAGCAGTATCACGCGTTGATACTCAACTGGACCCTTCTCAAGCAGCCTAAGCAAGTGCCCAAATGCTAGCGCAGAGTGCTTGGGAAACCATTCAGCACATAGGAGTGGTGACAAGCTCGCTAGAAAGTTGTCAACCTTTGTGAATTCACCTCTGGAGTAGGCAGCAAAAACAGTCGCCACATCTTCCAACCCTTTTGCACGGCACCAGATCACAATGTTTGCAGCCACTAGACACGCTTGTTGATACTGATTATGCAATGGTGATGCCAATCCAAGCAATGCATCCTGACTTATCTGTAAACCAAGCCAAGGGAGCAATCCAACTATATGCATTAGCAACCGGGTCTCAGAGTCCCCCAGAATGGAGTCACAAGAATGAAGGGTGATATGGGAAAGCACTTCGATGGCAGATCCATGACTGACGGTAGACATAAGGCCCTTCAGTACAAGAGGTTGCACACCTTCAAATGCTGGGACCTTGCCAGGTTGAGGTTCATTATCCAACCCTGTACGCCCATCATCATTAGTTGATTCGAGATGCCGAAGTTCTGCAGCTTCATTGCCTGTGTCAAGCTCATCTCTAGGCATGCTTGAGAGAAGCACATTCTCTGTTGTTCGGTCACGGAATGAGAGTCGGTCAATTACACGTGCAAACAATTCCAGAACCTGACAGTAGACATGTACAAAATCTGTGTGCATCATTGCAACACAACCCCAGAATAACTGAGGGTACAAGATAACCTTCTCAGGCTCCATGTTTTCCACCATCACCTGTAAGGTCAGAAGAATTTCCATAATAAATCCCAGCACAGGAGGCACAGGATTGCCAAGACATCGGTGCAGGCATCTAAGAAGTGAGACACAAGTATCACTGGTCACACTTGGCCGCAAAGCACGATAAATCTGGTGAGAACGGCATGCCAGGTGCCGGGAGGTGCATTCCATGGCCCATTTTAGGGCTTCAGCACCCCAACGCTCCCGAAGGTCTCCCTGGAAGATGATGGCATCAACCATGTTTTGCACAAGTGAGGAAAGGAGTGCAGCACTAGGCAATTCCGTTCTCACCACTGTCATGTCTTCATTCTCCCACATACTACCACGCTTAGACTGGACATACTTAATCAAACTTACTACCTGCTGCTTGTACTCCCCATCACAATTCTCTACATCATAAAGCTCTAGATGCCTACCAGCTAAGGAGTAAAGCAAGTTGACAAGTAAGTGCTGACAGTGTTCAAGCACAATGTCTTCAGAGCTATCCATTGACACAAAAATGACGTGAAATAGTAAGGGAAGATTTTCTCGGAAATCCTCATCGTTCTCATAGGCTATTTCAGCCAACAAAATCAGAGCAATATCTGCACGTGACAGCCAGTGCTGGTGGCCTTGCAATGCAGAGTGAAGCTCTCCAGCATTCACTGCAGTGCCACCACTCTGCAAGACATCTTCAACTGAATTTGGTGTGTCAATGAAGTAGTCACCACTGTCTCTAGACACATGGCGACTCCGAAGGCTCCCGGTGGTGCTGCGCATCCCAATTAATGGGCCTGACATGTTCATCATGGATCCAGGTCCTGTGAAGAGCTGACCAGAACGGCCCGTCACTGCTGCACTCACCTCTGGCATAGTGTTCAAAGGCCCAGAGACACTTCGACCAGTCACTGCTGTTCTCCAGCTCAAACTCCCACTAGCATTACGTATTGGTCCTTCAAGAGATCCTCGAACAAGAAGTGGAGACATGTGAGGTTGATTATCCAAAACTGAAGTCTGGGTTGGGCCCTGAGAGAACTCAAGCACCACATTGGCACTGGAATCAAGCTTGTAGGATGGTTTAACATGCTCCACACTCTCCTCTAGCATCCGCTGTGACAATTCATATACTAGGTGATCAATAGTCTGCATTGAAGATGTCCGGGCAAGGTAAAGGCTTACACGCTTTGCAACAGAGAAATAAGCAGCAAAAGTACTACTGATCTCAGCAGATGCATTGGAGTCACATTCCTCAAGCCCTTTTGTTATTAAAAAGTCTAGAACCGGAATTATGTTCTTCTTCTGGCTAGCTATTGTGCTCCAAAGCTTCTCAATCTCATCTGGAAACTGATCCCCATGCCTCCAAGTTACATAGTAAAGGCTTTTCAAGAGGCGCTCACTCCATCCAGAGTCCCATAAAGCAACAAAGTTAAGGTTCTTGATCCATGGAGCCATACACGTCAAAACCTGATGCTGAGCAATGATGTCCACAGCATCAAGCTGCCTCTGCATGATTTCTTCACAAAGGAGTTTGCTAAGCTCTGGATGATCCTTTGCAAGCTTCTCAGAGAGCTTATATTGGAATTTCTGATATGAATCTGGGAGGCTGCCAACAACAGCAGCACGATAGTGGCCAGCACCCTCTCCTTCATCAGCCCAAGAACGAATGGACAATGTCTCCAGCATCTGTAATGCATCATCTCTAATCTGCCTGGACGGATCAACCACCTTGTAGAGAATGAGGCTGAGTAATCTCTGGATCTCACATTTTGGGATTTCTTGTCGCATGTACACTTCAGCCAGCACACTGAAATAGCCATCAGCAACAGAAGCATCTGAATGGTAGCACTGAAATAGCGAAAAAATGCATAAATTAGAATTATTTATTTGTCAGATTTGACAAACAACAAGAACCATTTTCCTTGCATCCTTATCTGATTGAGTAATAATTGGCTTTTATCTATTTTCATATCTTGATGCGACAAATTTATTGGTAAATTTTATGCTGTGCATGCTGTACGTTTCATGTTGTCCTTGGTTTAACTGCATACGCATTTCCATCAAAACATATGCCTTTTAAGAGTAATAGTCAGGAATAACTGCAGTATGGTTCACCCTAACAGTCCGATCATGGGACCAAACCAGTTATTACCAGTTTGATTTTCCCTTGAATATCCATCTTCTCCTAGTTAAACCCCTCGTAGGTACTCTAAAATGACATGAAATGCATCATCTGCTTTTGCTCGGCAAAAACAGACCAACTCAAGCAACAAAGTACCAAAAACGCAAATGGTCCGCATATCCAGGTTATAAAAATTCCCATCAAGAAACCTACATAAGTACACTAACGTTCCACTCTCGAGAAAGAGACTACATACATTAAACTTTCAGATGTTAAAAATTGGTTTAAGTGGACATTATAATATCTAATAATCATATTACTTCTCTTATTTTACAGTTTCACTTCCTGGAGTGGCTAAGAACAAACCCAACTGGCTAATTATTTGGTTTCCTATTAAGTCCTGCGCTTTTTAACTTCAATGGTCCATTTTAGTTCAGGATCTTTCTTAATTTAATTGGAATTAGAAAACTGGTTTAGCTAATCAGTTCCCATGAAAATGGGGAGGTTTAGGGTTATGAACATAAAGTCATGGGATTAGCTTCATCTTTGGATTATAAATATGGATCCCTACATTAACCAATTAAAGGCTAAACACTGACACAATCCAAGCTTGTAAAATCTCTCAAATATTTGATGAGAGAGAACCTACACTTCAGAAAAGGGCTACAAGTTGTTTGCTGAGCACTGGATACAGTATCCTTCTTCAATAGTAAAAATATGTTTTTATTAGTTGGACTCGCAATTAAACACACTTTGATACTACATGAAGGAAACTTTTCAAAAAGGTTTGAACTGTTTCATTCAGCATGAAAAGCACATACACAAACATGCACACATGCATGCATGCATAAATACATGAATAGATATTGTTCCGTTCCCTGTCACACATGAACACAAGCATGACCGGTATGTGTTCCATGAAACAAGAGATGCATAAATTTCCATCTACCATATGCATGCACACATGCATGAGGACAAATGCATGCAACACATCTCTCTCTTTCTCTCTCTCTCTCTCTCTCATATACACAGACACACATGCACACATAACAGATACATATGTGCATGAATCACTGTATACCTTCAAGTTAATACATTTTCAATCTTTCATGCACAATGAGGCAGAAGCAGAAAATGTTATGTGGAAGGGCTGGTGACATTTTAAGATTTCAGAAAGGAGGGAAGGCACAAGAAATATCATAAGAATTAATTATGCAGGAAATTTGTTTTCCAAAAATTTAAGGGAACATCCTTCCTTCTTGGATGCACTCATGCAGAAAAAAACACAAGTACAAACGTATACACCTAGATCTTCTATGTGATGCATACAACTGAAAAGAATGCAGAACTTAAAGAATACACACTTTATAAGTAGCACTATTGTGCAACCAAAAATCACAAGTCAACCAATTTCAACTGTTTCTGTAAGTACCTATGCTTAAACACATTCCACACCTTCACGTGGTCAAGAACTCGTAACCATGCACATGAAAGATATATGAGGTTGACTGTATTTTTAAAATGGCAGTGGCCTCAGATTTCTTCCCCATTATTTGCAGGACCAAGTCTGTTATGAACAGCACTCATGATGAGCAACCATCGTTAGGTAGAACTAGAAAGTGGACTACACAATTCATTCTAGTCTTGCAATTTAAACTGCCAAATATCAGCTCAAATCTGAGCGGTTGGTTGGTAAATTGACAATTCGAGATGATCACTTAAACTCATGGCTTCTTTACATGATGAATCAAACAGTTAATCAGGATTTATATTATTTTTAAAATATAAACAGAACCCACACTTTCATGTGACCAAGAACTTGTAACCATGCACATCATTTTTGAAAATATCCAGCTTCCAAAAAAATACAAGTTCTTTTTGTCCCCCGAGTTTCTCTTCGTTGTTTCATGGTTTTCCTATTTTAATATGTGTTACCAATTCAAAGAGGCTGCAGGAAACAAGGATCCTACTAAAGACATTGAAAGAGGGACAATTTATTGCGAGAAGGACAAAAACAATCCATTTATTTATGCAATCTTTCCAGGCCATAACACCATCTGAACCACGGCAAAGTTGCATTAACATTTTACTCTGTACAGAGGAAAAAATGACAAGAGTGTGGTTAATTTTTTGCAAAGATATTAATAAGGTTACCAAGAAGAGAAGACTCCAAATGTGTAGACAATGACAATCTTCTCAATAGAAGTTCAATAGGAAGAAAAGGCATTTACTAATTTATTCAAAAACCCTGTAATTCAAACTTAACAGCTAACTCTACATTAAATTCAAGTACTTGCATAATCATTTCACAATCAGCATTCTTGTGGAAGGGTTATTCTTTTGCAGGTTTTACTTGGACTTGCAGTTTTCGTTTTGGCATACTGGAAGTTGATGAAAAGGGAAAAGAGACAAGACAATACCTGGTCTATGCATGCAGGGAAAAGATCCAAATTAGTCTGAAGAAGGTTCTTCAATGCTGTTTTGGCAAGCAGAACTCTCAAATGACCTCCTTTCTGTCTATCCCGTCCAACCGCATTGCGATTTCCATCTCCAGCAAACTTCGAATAAGATGGAGTTCTAGGGTCTATAGGAGAATATCCGAAAGGTGCTCTAGGGGTTGGGTCCATAAATAGAGAATTTATCCAGGAAATGACACGTCCACTCATTTTCCTAGCATTATCATCAAAGCAAGGCCCATAGAGCAAAGAAGCCATAGCATTCATGGAAACCCATTGTATAGCTTCAACTTGCTCACTGACCTCCTTGTCAAAGGATATTTTGTCAATTGAATCCTTTGAACGCATGTGCTGCGAAGTCTTATAACGTTCCACTTCTCTACGGTAATCACTAGAACTGTCCTGACCCCATGCATTACCTGTCTCATCACACCATGACAAAAGCATATCAAAAAGTCCCTTCCTTGTTCTCAAATCAAACCTCTCTGATCTTGATTCAACAAAGTCAGGAGCAAGTGATCTCAGAACAGAGGCCAAGGCAAACCGAAGAGGCTGCATATCCTGGAAGCTCTCAGGAGAATTAACTATTTGCCTGGTTGTCTCCTCAATAAATCTGATAAAATGAAGACAGAGAACTGGTTTTCGATTCAGAATCCCTGGCCATACGTTCTCTGCTGCCATTCGATAGACATTTGCAATGTGAACACGGAGCTCTTCTCTGCGGGTCTTCTGATTCTGAGAGGATACATGAAAAGCACAATTGTTGTTTTCTTAGCATTACATTAGAGGACACAGTCCAAACCAAGAATGTTTTCAATTGCATTATCTACAAATGCATCATCGTTCAAGAGTTAAATTTTGTCACATAGCTCAAAAATCATCTTTCCAAAAAGGTAAAATCACATAATGGCACACTTAATGCGTACAGCTCACAGCCACAGGACATAACAGATTAGAAACAAGTTTTCCAAACTACCTTCCATTTTGGCTTTGCCTCTGTTTCTGATGTGACCTCATCAACGAATGAAGCAAGCTCAGCAAACATGGACTCACAAGCATCCACATGTCGGTGCCCTAGAGCCAGTGTGGCAGCATGCTGAAACAACAAAAAAAATGTCATGCTTCACCCATGAGCAGGCATAACTAATGAAACATAATAAAATAAATAAATTGTGTATGCATATGTGCCACACATGCACACACACACACACACACACACTTTGCAAGAGAGTTGAAAATGAATTGAAGGGGTCCCTTCCCCCCCCCCCCCCCCTCCTACCCCCCTAGAGAAGAATATGTTTTTCCTGTTCCTTCCTCCATAGATGCAAACTTATATGCAACTGCACATAGCGATCTTATATGCAACCGCACATACACACAGTGTCTGCAATAGTCAGTTGAAAACAAATTGAAGAGCTCCCTAAAGAAGGATAAGAATGTGCTTCTTCAGTGCCTCCATGGATGCAATCTTATACAGTTATACTAGTGCAACAAACAATATCCAAGGGTAAAGATGAAAAGAAAACCAAGTGGATAATGCATGTCAGGAGGTGAGTTGTGTACTAGATTGTTGGTGGTTTTGTGGTAGCTGTCAAAGGATATGAAGGATAACTTAACTGTATGGGCTTCAGATCCAGATTTCAGAGATGGAAAGATCAGATGATGCAACTCTTTTTCAGTTTGAGCCTCGCCATTTCCACTTTCAGGAGGGCAGGAACATCCAAACATGGAATACATAAGCCATTGATCCAATTTATTTTCAGCATCCTGTGATGGATGGGCTTTCCCACCTAATTCTGTGGGTGTAATATATGCAAGACGTCGTGTAACCTCCAACCTGACATATCAGAAAAAGACTGTTATACAAGTCAGAATTTGTCAAGACACATTACATTAATAATAAATATCGATAGGTGAGCTTTACCAGGTGCTCAACCCCACAGGAGATCGAAATTTTGCTTGCCATGAATATAGTGGAAAAGAATTGATCACCAAGTGAATTTCCAAAAGGAATTTCAAAAGCAAGGGGATTAGATGCAGATATCAACAAGCAGCACATCCTAGAAATGTAGTGCAACTTGCACCTTATTATAAATGTTAACCTTCATGAAGTAGCTGTCCATTAGGCAGTCTAACATTGGAGTTGAGTGCCCTCTCCCGGTGAAGGGTAAAATCAGGGACATCATCAACTCAAATATGAGAGCTCTCAGGCACAAGAACAAAGTTCAACTCTGTGATATTTATGAAATGTTACAATAAATAACACTCATGAACATAGCTGCAGAATATGAAATTTAAATGATGAAAACGAACAAAAAAAAATGCTGAATCATCTTAAATAATGTATCAAAAAGAGCACAACATCTCATGGGAAAAAGATAAATTTCAACATCTGAAATCCATTGAATCAAATTTTAACACAATAAATAGATAATATTATGCCTACAAGATTTAGGTAGCCTTGCTTGCTTCCAATTGAAGCACGCAGACACACACACACACACACACACACACACACACACACACACACAGAGAGAGAGAGAGAGAGAGAGAATGGAGAAAGAGAGATGTTCGTGTAAAGTTATGAAACAGGACTTTGGTACTGTGTCATATACAAAAGGTTACTATGTATAACCTTTTCTGTATGATAAGGAGTAGGACTTAGGAGTATATGTAAGAGCTGTGAATAAATCTTCCAAGGAAATACTTCCAAACCAAACTGACATGCTCTGGAATCAATTAACTAACAGAAACTAGAGAAGCAAAAAAAGAGCATATAAGTATGTGCACATTTAAGACAGACGGACAGAGAGAGAGAACATTTTCCTTCGATATGTTGATCCAATTTAGGATATTGCCCTTCTTTAGTTTTTTATTTTAAATTTTCTTAAACCTATGGAACATATTGTTTCCGTCTTAAACCAATGCACACACTCATGCTCATATATACAACATATTTAATTTTCATGGAAGTTTAAAACTAGGAACCTATTATGTCTTATATTACTAGCAAACTTGTCAAGATGCCTAAAGCTACAACAACCTAAATTGCACTATAATAAAAAGAGATCCCTCGATGTATCTCAGCATTTCTTATAAGATCATTTTGGTGCCACTTTATAATGATTATCCAAGCATCAAGTTTAATTGATGTTAAGGTCACTAGACAAATGTAGCTAGAATGAATACAACAAAATATGAGGTGTAAAATTCTAAGTAATGGTTATTTTCACAATTACATGAATAGACAATTTCAAAATTAGAAACCAATCCTGTTTGTGAATCTTGACCATATAATACACAAAATGCGCTATAGGAAAGCACAACAAAGTTGCAGATAAGAAGACATATCTAAGATACAATCACCAATCAGATACCATCTAACAGAACAAAAGTAAAATTCTAATGTTCCTACCTTGCCTCCTGAACAGAGCTTGGGCAAAGTTCACTAACATACTTGACAAGCTCACTTAGGCAATGAGCCCATCTGTTCTTATCAGAGCTTTCAAGGATTGACTGAAGTGACACGTCAGGAGGAATAGCATCAGATTCTCGCCTCAAGTCATATGGACGACCTGAATCCCAGTAGCATCGTTGCACAATGTCATCCTACACAAAAGACAAAGTTAAATACTTAACTTTGGATCATTTAGCACGAGTTTTATGCAGAACTATGCACATACCCCATTTTCTTCTAGAACATCGATTATAAATATTGGCTCCACATCATTTCTTAATTTATTAACAGGCTGATCATTCACTATAAGGTCTCTTAGGTCGTTTTTCAAGGCCCTTACACAGCGCAATAGCTCTAATGCTGTATGCCTTATCTGAACATCTGCAGAACTAAGGAAAATAAGGCCAATCGAATCTATTTCAGAACTTCTAAACTCAACAGCTCCTCCTGATTGATAAAGAGGCAAAGGTTTATTCTGCACATCATTCCGAATGCTCGACTTCCTCATGTTCTCAACATCATAAGCTAATTTTTCTTCAGAAGCACAAGCCCTCCATAAACGCATGAGTTCCACAAGACGCCCAAGTGAAGTTTGAATTAGCAATGGAAACTCATCAGGCAAATGAAGTATGAAGTTGGCCATCCCTTTCATCACAGAAAACCGACGATGTGGGAGATACCGCACTATTCTGAACAGAACCTGCACTGCTTCATCACGAACATCTGGTTCAACGCTAATCCCATATTCAGGGATTATTTCAATAATTTTATCACTGCGACCAACTTCTTCTATCAGGTATGGAATGCACTTCAATACTGATCGGAAAACAAGCCAGCCTTGAGATTTATCTTTTGTGACAGAATCTGTTGAATATTAAAACCATTAACCATGTAGCTCATGGCAGAAAAAATTGGCGGATACCAAGTAAAAATTCAAATACATATGAATTGCATTCCCTGGTAAATAACCCAAATTCTTAAAACAGTTGCAATAATGACTTAAAATGAAGAAGAGATAGTCAGCTTATAGTTAAAAGGAGATGTTGAAAAATGAAGAAATAAACTTGAAATCAAATCAGGACTGATCGTAAATTTGCATAATGCAGTTCCAGAGCTGCGCAGGGCCAGACTTGAGAGTGGATAGGCATCAGGACAGACCCATTATGGCATGATGGCAGCTCCATATGCAAAATATAAATCGCAGGTTTATAACCTCACTTCGGTTAAAGGGCTGGGTATGTAAATGAATTCATCACAAAGTTACAAGTTACATTATCATTTTTTAAACAAACAATATAATGATAATCTTAAATGTTTAACAATAACTATTGAATAAATAAGATATTCAAAGGTGTAATAGAACAACTATTGCCTACTTATTGCAAGAAAAGATTAAAGACCCCAGAAGAATTCCAGACACATCTGCATCCATAATATACTGCACAGATGAAAAGTTTGAATACCTATTGAAGCCCTTGGTGAGGTGAGTAGAGCTTGGCCATAAGTTCTATGGCAAGACCTCAGGATGGACTCAATGGCAGGCTTGACTTTTGGAATATATTGGGTAATGTCACGTCCTGAACATGTTGGAGACCAGGGACAAAAATAATCAGTTCACAAGCCATGTGTCATACGTAAGCCAGTTTTCAGTATGATAGTTATAATTTATACAAAGAAAAGGTTATACTGACATCTACTTTGACATGTTTACTGCCTACCTCGGAACCCATCAGATCCAGTATGCTGATTAGATGGAGACATCACAATGGTGAGCAATGCACGTAGGCCAATAACCTTTGCTTCATTTAAACTGTCTTGCTTCAACAACTCAAGTATCATATGATTCATAGAAAAGTCGAGATTACTTTCTGCTATCGTCACACAAAATTCTACAAGTTTATCATGTTGAACATCCTGAGTGGCCAGTCCTTTCCTTAGAAAAGTCAGCAACTGTGAAGTGACACTATCAAGGTAATCCCACACCCGATTTCTTTGTTGAAAGTCAGCATATACATTTAAGTAAAACCTTACAACTCGGTGAAGACAGTCCAAAGCCATCGAGCGATGGTTCTTGTCCTGTGATTTCAAAAGTAGAACAAATTTATGGAACAAACATAAAAGCTTAAAACCAACCAAAAAAAAGGGCAAAAGATCCCCTCATGCTTATGGACTTTCGGTACATTGCCAAGGCGAAGCACAAAAATACTATCTGCAAAATTTTGAGAGCACCAGTGGCATAGCATAAACTAGTCTGCACGGATTTTCCTGGGATTCTGATTTTGGATGTCCCATTAGATGATTTTCATCCGAACAAAATGCAGGCCACTAAGGTTGAATTTCTCACTCTAAAATCATAATAATGAATTGCAACGTCTAGCACTTGAAGGAAAAAGCTCATTTGAGGACATTCATCATATATGTGACTTTACACAGAAATGAGTTTTTTAGAGATTAAGAATAACAGAAGAAAACACATTTTCAGACAGATCAAACAGAAAATTGTGCAACTGATATTCATCCTTAAAATATGAAGGAAGAAAGAGCAATATCAATATATGAACCACACAAACACTCAACAGGCTAACGTTTGGTTTTTCTCAAGAATAAAGAATATTAATTCTCATGTGGTTCTGTAGCACCCAACGCAGAAAAAAGGTAGTTGTACATGATGAAACACAGAACAAAAACAAGACATACTTTTCCTGTCAGGTGGTTGAAAGTGAAATAGGTTTTCCTTTTTCAGCTTGTGGACTCATAGAGATTACAAGCAGCTAACATAATGCCAAAAGAAGCGCACACACACACACACATACACACACACACACACAGAAAAGGGGGGGGGGGGGAAAAAGAAGCACCTACCCTGAGAAGCTTATACAAGTATTCCATATGAACACCGAAACTAGTATCAAAAGTCTGTGGATCGCCAAGGCAGAGAAGCAGTGTCACCAACGGGTAGCCAACCTGCAGAGAGAAGGAATGGTTCTTAGTTCTTACCTAGGCCACTGTTTCACAAGATATCAATCAATACAAACCAATGAAACTCTAGTTTGCAAAAGCAGCTAAGCAAAGAAAGTGAGGGAGATATCTGGATCAAACTAACAGTGCAGGACAATCATCTGAGACCAAGATAATTCAGGTCAAACTAACAGTACAGGACAATCACCTAAACCAGGCAATAATCAAACAACATGATTACTGGTTATTTTATTTAACTCAATGCTGTAATGTATTCAAGTCTGAATATTTCATTGCACCATAGCCAAAATAATAAACTCAAAAACAAGTTTAGAAATTTTCACTGCAGCAAAAAAAAAAATCAAAGTAACTGTAAAAGTGAATGCAGCAAAAAATAAAAAAATATATTGTTAAAACTTTGTGTATATATCCTGCATAGAAAACCTCACAAGCTGTACTGAACTTAAATGTTAGCTATGAACATGTACATGCACTGATAAATCATGTGAAATGTAATGAACTTAATGTCATAAACTAATCAGTTAATAACTAATTAAAATTAACATAAAGATAGTGATAACTGAAATAAAATATATAGTGCATTAATTGATTTTCGTCAAGACACAAAAACAATTAAAAAAATGTGATGAAACAATAAAGGTAAACTAAACATAATTCCCAAAAAGTTAACTAGCAGCCACCTTGACTCCTAAAATTATACTTTTCAGAAGGTAAAAGGCAAAAGTAAAACCAAATTAATGAAAAGAAAAGGACTGGACAAAAAAATCTGAAGCAGCCAAGCAGGTCATTCCAATGTGGCAATATCAATAAATAACGTGGCCCAGTGGCATGTAAATACTGGGTCATCTTTATGCACATATCCTAGAACAGTTCAAACCAAAAGATTTATGTGTAATAACCCAGTCCTGTTATCTGAGCTTTCAAGCAAGTTAACATTATCTTATCTGGGACACATGGATATTATGGTTCAAGAATTAGTAATTAAAAATTATTAATTATGTTACGAGAGAGAGAGAGAGGCGGAAAGAATTTTTTCATTACGTGACCCTAATCTCTATTAAAAGATTAGGGTTAGGGAAAAATTACAAGAGAGGTCCACTAAATATAACAAAACCTTTAAAGAGATCCTCCCCAACTTATTAATATTTCAGAAAACCCCCTTTTGTATCTTTAACACTCCCCCTCAAGCTGGAGCATATATATCAATCATGCTCAGCTTGTTACAACATCTCAGGAAATCGCCTATGGGAAGAGCTTTAGTGAGAATATCTGCTGCCTGATCTTCTGAGGAGA